>QNUK01000335.1:0-172500 GCA_013621035.1 Clarias magur
CACAAGGTCACAGCCTATCCCAGGAAACACAGGGCACGAGGCGGGGCACACCCTGGATGGAGAGCCAATCCATCAACACACTCACTCACACACTTACACACTCACTCACACACTAATCTGCATGTCTTTAGACTGTGGGGGGAAACCGGAGTACCTGGAGGAAACGCACCAAGCACGGGGAGAGAACATGCAAACTCCATGCACACAGATGTGGAAAGCAATGACCCCAGGTGGGAATCGAACCACAGTGCTAACCTAAAGCGGTACCTCGACATATGAATTTAATCCGTTCCGGAGGTGAAAGTTCATATTGCGAAACGCTTTCTCCCATAGGAAACAATGTAAATACAGATAATCCGTTCCTGCCAACCCGGGAAAGAATTTATGAAGGTCCAGCGTCATAAAAATCATATTTTTGCATATAAAAACGATCAAAGTAGTTAGGAATGACATGCAAATGAAATAAAACATGAAATAAATAGACATTAAACCTCACTTAGCCTTAATTTATGATCCCTCGTGGCACCGGCTGCTTTAAAAACCAAACTGAAATAACATTCTTAGGACCCATGGTGCTACTGTAGGTCTTCACTAAAACTTGCACGAAATACTACAACAACAAACAAAAAAAATTGTAAACTTGCTTTGCTTGTCGTTCCAGCAAGTTCTGAACGGCTCCCGGACACATGTGTATGATGTAATTACAAAGTCTTACAAACCTCCCTAAATTAGCATTGAGCAAGAACTTTCCACACTGTCTCAACAAGACAGAAACGCTGGCTGCACCCGAAGCAGATCACAGCGTCCGACACTCGTTCCGTCAGGTACTGCGGTACAGGCTGAAGAGCAGTCTAGCTAAGTCTTCTGAGCTTATTACTCGTGCAAGGCAAATACAGACACAATCCCAAAGACTCCGCTGACAGAAGATGAGGAGAAGAATCGCATGTTCAGATGTCAGGGCTGCCAAGGGAACTGGGAAGACAAGCGAAAAACAGACGGGAAATTTCATTATGTCTTCAGATAAAACAGAAAAAAAAGAAGAGTTTTACAAGTCTGACTCGCTCCAAAACACGAAACTGACGGCGTACGAGCAGACGGCTAGATCACTGCTGAGACGACGGTTCATTGTTCTGCGCATGGTGCTGGAAATCCTGGTGCTCATATTGTATAAAACATCGGACTGCGTCTCCTTTGTCCTGCGTTTGTTTTTCCTGCAGGCCAGCAGCTGAAGGCTTTGAAGGATTGATGGAGCGAGGACCAGGTACAGGTATGTATGGTCGATTAACAGAGATCTGAAAAAGTCTGGCCAGAGGGACAGAAGAAACAAGGCGTTATGAAAAGGAGGAATAGATTGCGGATACTTTCGTCTCTTTCTCAACACCCAGACAGTCTGGATGCCCACCGGAGGCTCACTGCTAAAGTACATCACCATCCATCCGTCCGTCCGTCCGTCCATCCGTCCATTATCTGTGATGGCCAAAACTAATAAGACAACATACATCATGCATTACGGTTCTCCCGGGGCACGAACAGGTGATGTCAGTAATTAGTTCGAGTCGATCTGGCCGGAGTATTGTGCTAATGAGGATCAGCTGGTTTACTTAATGGATGGGACCAATAAGCGGCTGGACGTTTACTTTCTGAACTGAGAGCGTGACACCCGAGTACTGCAGTCCCTCTTTTTGACTCTACACCCAGAATAAAGGACTTCATGCTAAATATTCATTGTTCTAGAACAACTTCACTGCATCAAATAGCAAAAAAAAAAAAATGTAAGAATGTCATTGAAACTATTCATTTCACATCTGTCTCAATACGTTTGGTCACTAGTGCAGGCATGAAGCCTATCCCAGGAAATTAAGAGCACAAGGCGGAATACGCTACATGGCATCTCAAGCACGCACACGCGCACACACACACACACACACACACACACACACACACACAGGCCTGGAGGTGAGAGATTCGAACCCCCAACTCTGGACTTGTGGGGTGATTGTAAGGCAATAATTATATATAATAATTATATTGACACACACACACACACACACACACACACACACTCGTTTACACACTACAGGCAATTTGAAGACACCAGATATCCTAATCTGCATGACTTTTGGATCATGTGAGGAAACCCACCAAGCACTACGCCACCACGCCGCCTCATTTCTTCAGTTTTGTGGCATTTCAGCTACTTAGCAGAGCAAAACCAGACGATGCATCTTCAGACAAACCTGGAAGAAACGATGCAGCCCAAGACTCCTCTGCAGGAGGCCGTACAGCAGGGCGTCGGTCACCAATCAGCTCAGCTTGTTATCCTGTCGCCGTGGGAGCAGGACTCCATCGCCTCCATCAACTTATCCAAGATGAGGCACCACGCCAATACCAGTCCAGAAAGTCTTTATTTTGAACTATATCCCACTTTAGGTCATTTTTACACAAATAGAAATTGAATTGAATTCGTCTGCCAATAAAATTAAGCATTTAATGTAGTTTTTTTGTTTTTTTTTTAAGATAAGTAATAATCCGTCCAGGGAAAATCTATGAAAAGCAGATGGTTTAACCACTATGATAATTTATTTAAACAGGTTCTAGTCAACCTTAGTCAGTCATATTTGAACAAAAGCTATTCCAAAACCACGAGAATAACACAACGCCGCTGTCCCCTTCGACTTCTCTCGCCTGTGCAGTGTGTAACCGTAGAGCTCGGCTGGAGAACGCTGCATTACAGGGCCACTTCTTCACTCCATAAGAAGGAGAAAAACGGCACCATAGCAAGGTTTGTCTAAAGCTGCTGACTCTCATGCATTGACTGTGCGGCACACACAATCGCTCATCTTCATATGCTCTCACGCCACACTTGCAATTTCTCATGCTTTCATATTCAAAGCACTTGTCTGAGCAAAATCACTGAGCTTCAGCCTCGTCAGCTTTTATATTCAAGTCAAATCCCCTCCGTTCCTACAAGCATTAGCTCAACACCGAGGTTTAATGTGGCACCGGCCTGACGCTCCGCTCCTTTCTTCTCCCCAAGTAAAGAGAAATAATAATTGCGTAATCCGGTTGAGAGTAAGACACGTTTAGAGCGGTGTGAAAGCACCAATCATACGCAAAAGAAGGGATCATCTGTGTACACGCAGAACAATTTTCTATGGTTAGCAGTGCGTTATTGGCTACAGAGAACTAAAGGGAAAGTTACGACACCGTCAGCTATCCAAGAGCTGCAATAAAGATTTGGGTGGTGAGATCATGAGTGACTTCATCATTTTATATAAAGGTTAGTCCCCTTGCAGATACGGAATCACAGAGGTAGCTAATGTGTAGTGTACAAACGATAGACACCAGATATCGATATTTACAATCATATACAATATTATCCGTGTTTAAGTCAAAGTATAAAATGTGTAAAGTCTGGTGCATTGGGCGGGGATTGGGGGGGTGGTGGTGGGGCGGGAGAAATGAGTCGGTGTCAGTGAATCAGTCCGGGAGCTGTAAAGCTGTCATGATGGTGAATAATCATCATTTTAGAAAATCCTCAAACAAAACAGAGTTGACAGTCCAGTACACTACACAATGGTATTTCAAAGTGCTTTACATAAAAGAGAAGAAAATAATCCTAAAATGAAGCAGAAAATAATAGCAATAAAACTTTTTAAAGTATTTAAAATTTTATTTAAAATAAAAATAAAAAAACGGTTTGTAATGAAACTTTTTTTTTAAATCTAAATAAAGCAGTTAAAAATATAAGATAAACATAAAATAGTGCAGTCAGTTCGACGCATAAGACTCACCTTGTCAGACTTAAGAACAAATCCGACTTACAAACATGCTCCTGGAACGGAACTCATTCATAAATACCTGTAGTGACAACAAATATAAAACTGCTATGATTCGCTTACTGTCAGGGATAACCCCTAGAGGGCGCCCAGAGACTCTTTTGGTTTTCTGTGGGTTTTTTTTTTTTCTTTGTTGATAAACTTCATTTCCCAGGATGCACCTCGGTCAGGGAGCGCTCACCTGAACCGAGGTTGCTCATTAGTTCTGTTATAAAGGTTCCTGAGTTGAGTTGTGAATTTCCGGTTCAATTCATGTATTGTTTTGACTCCATGCTCTTTTGGTTTTTGCCCTTTGGTAACTCTTTAAGAGTTCAAAGATTATAGGCGGTTTATCTCTTAGTCCTGCTGTGTGATCCTTCTCAGTTTCATAGTGAAAGTTTTATTTGTGCATGTTTTGTTTCTTCATTAAACAGACTGAAGTATTCACCTCTGCAGCCATGCCTTTCCTTAAACCCACGCACAGCCACCGTGACACTTTTACCTTCACTCAGCTGAAGTCTCATTAACAAAAGCTTAATCCTAAAGCAGATACAACGAAGAAAAACACACAGGTAGTACATAGCGCTGTAGCTCAAAGCATTTAGGTACATAATGACAATGCAATTATTCTTTCTGTATTTTAATTAATCATGAGATAACTGGAGTTAAGTGTGTTCAGCTGCATACTGTAATGTTTAACTAAAAAACGAATTCTTTACATCTGGAACGCTGGTTCTCGTTAGCTTCCTGGTGTGTGAATATGGTAAACTAACAGAGCCGCTAACTAGCACAAATACACCGACTTTATCTTGATTAATGCACATGACTTCACAAGATAACAAGTTTAACACCGAATTAATTAATTTACAAAATAGTGCTGACGTCTATTTGATTTGTGATATAATTTAATTCCCACCTAAAATTAGATTTTGGTTTGTAGCTTAGTGCTACATGTAGCTCTGTTTAGCTAGCCTAGGCTACCTACAGTAGCAACCAACATACAGTGCTGTGCAAAAAGTCTTGGCACAAGCAAATAACAGCTGTAGAGCAATGATTTCTGAAATTACTATGAAAAAAAAAAAACAGTCATTCATAAAAACAAAGTTAATAATTGGAGTGACGATTCTTCGCTTAAACTATAGTCTCAGGTTCAGTCTGGGCAGTTTTATAAGGAAATGAGCTGCTTAGTTTTACTGAACGTCCTGCAGGACCAGCTACTGTACACTCCTCCTGAGGTCTCGGCCACACCTGCTTCTTCTTTTCCATCGATGCAAAACCCAGAAGCTTTCTTTTTGTTTTCGCCTGGAAATTGTTATTTCACGAAATATGTTGCTTTCTTCTTTGATCTTCATAATACTGTTTGCTATGTTTCTTTCTTTTTTTGGCCTACAGATATGTTTGGAAATCAGATTTTTATTTATTTATTTATTTATTTTATATTGACTCAATAACGCAGTAATAAAAGAAACATATTAAAAAAAAAAAAAAAAAACAGAGTGTCTAAGACTTTTGCACAGAATCATTTAAACCCAAATTTGACTCAACAAACATTACTTGTGCAAAAGTGAATAGTCTGTTCGCTCTTCAAACAAAACGATTCCCTGGGGTGCTTTGCATTTGCATTTTCTCCAAAACGTTTTCTTTGTTGCCCCCACGTCCTGCCTCACATTTAGTCCCGAAACGACCTGAAATATTCAGTTTCCTCTCAAAAGGTACGTCTGCCCATCACAGACAGGAATCACATTCCAGTCCAAGACCCCTTACGGTACCTCCAGGAGTCTCTACAGCCTCACAATCCCAAGCCGTCCAACCAACAGAGCAGTGTTTGACCCTCACCACAACCCACCCCCAGTCTGCACAGACCTAACCTGGGACATTTGGGGTGTTTTGTACACATCTATGCTTGAAACCTCCTCCTTCCTAAACACACCCATCACGCTGGACGCCGACCCCAAGCTTCCGAACTGCAGATGAGCCGCTTGTGCCGGTAGTGATATGTCAATACAGTTACACAGAGATTGTTCAGAATGAAAAGGGATAAAAGCGTAGCACATCATCTGGTGATGGTGCTACATTTGTACTCGTCCCTGATAGCTTTTCCATGCTAACAATGGTCTCATGATGTCCCCTGTACAGGCCTGTAACCAGGCCTGACGAGCCTCGAAACCAGGTTGATGTTAACAGGTGAGAAATTGTGATGGCTAGTAACTGATGGATGGATGGATGGATGGATGGATGGATGGATGGATGGATGGATGGATGGATGGATGGATGGACTTTTTTGGGGAGCTTGGGTCTCCAGCACGCTCGGTAAAACCTAACATCTGTTTTATTTCGAATGCTGCACACATCTGTATCGAACACTACCGCTTGTGTTCAAGCAAAGAGTTTCCATGCCAGATATCGACCGTTTATTGTTTACTATTACTTAGTACTGTAAATAAAACAGCTGTTCGGTTTTACTGAGCGTGCTGGAGAATATCGGTTCTTTCGGTAACTTCGGCACACTCGCTCCTTTCTATTTTCATGCAAAACCACAGGAGTCGACATTATTATTTTTATTTTATTTTCTTCCCATCTGAAAACTGGTCTGTCATGTAACGTGTCGCTTTCTTTACAGGCATGCAGATATTCTTCTGTAATGTTATTTATTCATTAATTGTAGTGTATCTTTGTAGGGAACGGTCTCGTACATAATAATGCAGACATAATAAACTTATATAACTAAATTTGTACTACAGATAATATGGTGATAATATTTGCACAGGACAGTAGTGTATATCCATCCATCCATCTAGGAACCTCTTGGAACCGTGGAGGCCAATGGTGATATATATATATATATAATCTGTGAAATATGTGTATATAATTTTGCTCTCATTCACACACACACACATACGCAGAGCTTTTATTCGTTCAGCATGAGGTTACGCTTGATTAATATCTTTTGCAGAGTATAATAAAATCCTGCGTTGCTCACTTAAAGTCCAGCTCTTGTTTTAATTTTTATTTTTTGTTGCTGTGTCTAAATCATGATTACAGCTCATCTCTCTCTCTCTCTCTCTCTCTCTCTCCATCTGCGCCTCCTCTGCTCTCCGGGGAGATTCCCTTTTTACATCTACGGAGAAGGATAACATCCAGCAGCAACCCTCAGCCCCATGCCTCATCAACTTTACCCCCCATTCACTCACACACACACACACACACACACACACACACACACACACACACACACACACTCATGCAGACACGCACAGCTCATGTCTATTTCTGGATGATGGCTGGAGTGTCAGGGGGGATCCGACGCACGTGGATGAAATGAGTATGAAAAATCATTTATTCCAAACGAATTTTTCCCCTAGAATTATATAACCGCACTACATAACACTACTGTTCATAAGAAGACATAATCCTTCCCGGCATTATTGACCTACATACACACCCCACTGCAGCAGGCACGAGTATCATGAATAGAGTAGTGCCAGTGTTTTCTTTTTGACGCGAGGATGTGTTACGTCACGCTCGGACATCGTAACACAGGAGTCGGTATAATGCTTAATAATGCGTAATGACACTTTCTATGAATGCTGTACGCATGATGAACGGCAACGTGATGTGTTTGTGTGACGTTATAACACATGCTCCGAGCATGACGCGCCTCGTTACAGTGTTGTTTTTATTAGGATTGTTTTCCTGTAACAGAACAGCGGTGAGTTTTGTAGGTTGTGGTTTTGCTGCGAGGACGTCCGGCGTGCAATGAAGACGCTCAAAAGAGCTGAACTGCATCACACTGCGATCTAATTACACACCGAGGGGGATTCAGGAGCACGGCGGAGAAGCTGAAGTCATGAGGGGTCATTAGAGACTGAGAGAGAGAGAGAGAGCGAGAGAGAGAGAGAGAGAGAGAGAGAGAGAGACGGAGAGAGAGAGACAGTGAGAGACAGAGAGAGAGAGACAGCGAGAGAGAGAGACAGAGAGAGACGGAGAGAGAGACAGAGAGAGAGAGACAGAGAGACGGAGAGACAGAGAGAGAGAGTGTGAGAGAGAGAGAGACAGAGAGAGACAGAGAGAGATAGAGACAGAGAGAGACGGAGAGAGAGACAGAGATGGAGAGAGAGAGACAGAGAGACTTTTTTTTTTTACTTTTTACAATCCTTTATTTTACAAGTTTTGTTTTATAGGCTAGAAAAAGGATTGTGTTTGTAAATAATTGATTTAAAATAGATAAATAAATAAATAAATAGATAAATAAGACATTCATTACATTATAGTCCTTCTTTAAAAACATATATAGTTATTGTGCTTTTTTCAGTTAAAATATGCGGCAAAGTTGATTTCGTCATCTTCTACCGCGCACAAGGTCTCCTCACAGCACCATATGGTTTTAAACATATTTATGTCTTTCATACTTTTGTAAAAATTAAAATCAATTAAAATTCTTGATTTAACAAGTCTGGAGAAGATCTTTTTGGGGTCGCAGTCTGTGCTTTGTGCCAGAGAGAGACAGAGAGAGAGAGACAGAGAGAGATAGAGACAGAGAGGGACAGAGAGAGAGACGAAGAGAGAGAGACGGAGAGAGAGACAGAGAGAGAAGGTGATTGTCTGTGTCGCCATTTCATTTTCGTTCCCTTTGTTTCCCCACAATTCATTTTCCATGTCGCCACCTTGGGATTTAATGAGCTGAAACATTCATTTGTTTATCACAAGGCTCTCTCTCTCTCTGTCTCTCTCATTCTCTCTGTCTCTCTCTGTCTCTCTCTCTCTCTGTCTCTCTCTCTCTCTCTGTCTCTCTCTCTCTGTGTCTCTCTCTCTCTGTCTCTCTCTGTCTCTCTCTCTCTCTCTCTCTGTCTCTCTGCGCATGCGCGGTGCGGCAGGGAAGCGAGTGTGGCGTGTAGAGCGCGTGAGAGCGATTGGCGTTTTGCCAATTTTCTTTTTGCCCTTTTTCGCCATTTATAACACCTTTTTGGCTAAATCTATCTTTTTCGTGTGAGTGCTTGTGTGTGCCTGTGTGTGCGTGTGTGTGCGCGCGACTGAGTGTGTGTGTGTGTGTGTGTGTGCGCGTGTGTTGCTGGAGCATGGCGGCTCAGAACACACAGCGTTTTGAAAGTTTAACTCGCCGGCACGGTGTGCGTGTGGTGTGCGCGGCGAGTTTAGAGGAGTGTGTGTTAGCGGTTGGTGATGTGGTGGGACATGAGAACATCGTCTCTGCTTCCCGCATGAACAGCGCTGTTGTCACGTTTGTAAATAGTGTAGATAAAGCGGCTAAACTTGTACAGAATGGAATCACTGTTAATAATGAGCACATCCTGGTTTCTCCCCTGAGCTCCCCAGCCAAGAAAATAGTTCTGTCCAATGTCCCTCCCTTCATACCTGATAGTGTCATCGCTACAGAACTGTCCAGATATGGAAGACTGGTCTCCCCTATAAAGAAAATCCCCCTGGGCTGTAAATCCCCACTGATTAAACACCTGGTGTCTTTTAGGAGAGTTGTTTTTATGATCTTTAAAGAGGGTGTAGAAGAGCTAAATGCTGTTTTTAAATTCAGGGTTGAAAACTTTGATTACAGTATATTCGCCTCCTCAGACACTGATATAAAATGTTTTAAATGTGGTGCAATGGGACATCTGGTCCGTGCTTGTCCCGAAAGACAGAGCGATCCTGGTGCTTCTGAGCGAGCGGGTCACGACGCGACCGTGCCGGGCGAGGCCGCTCCCCCTGCGACTACAGCTCGGCCGTCTGCTGAGGGACCCGGCAATGCTGCTGACCCAGAGCCAGAGGAGACCGAACCCCAGCCTGCAGTCCAAGAGTCAACTGGAGTTACACCAGAAACAACGAGCTCGGCCAAACCGGACCGAGAGGAACCCAACGTGACCCAGCCGGCACCGGAGAGGCCGAACACTGCTGATAAGGTCACAGAGGGTTCGGGTGCAGCGCTGGAGCTACCTGTGCTCTCAGCGATGGGTACAAGGGCGAGGAGCCGTCAAATGGAAGCATCAGCCGCACTGTCACAAGGGGACGAGGCGGACATAGAGATGGAAGAGGAGGCCTCCTTCAAGGCACCAAAAAGGAAAAAAGACCGGAAAGGAGGAGGAAAAAAACTCCCCAAAAAAGACCCCGAACCGGAGTCAGACAGTGATGGGTACATCTCAGACTCTGTGCTGCTCCTCACCGCAGAGGAAGAAAGAATGCCAGTCGTCTACAGCGAGGAATCCATACATGTTTTTTTAGAAAAGACGAAAGGGGGGTCAAAAATCAAAATAGAAGACCACTTCTCAAGCAAGAGGCAGTTCGTCCATGACGTCAAATATTACAAGAAACAAAAACTTTTCGCTGAACTTGAAATCTTCAGACTAAAGAAATGGATTACCAAAATAAACAAGGAACTCGCTGAAGAGGAATTCTAGAAGGATTTTTACTCCCTGCTGGACACTGGTATGTTTTCTTTTATATAAGACTGTCTTTTTATCTACACACTTTTTAATGAGTGAAGTAAATATTGCGAGTTTAAATATTAATGGGGCAAGAACATGTGAAAAAAGAGCCAAACTATACGAACTTTTAAAACAGAAACATGTTGATGTGGCTCTACTTCAAGAGACACACAGCGACTCCAAGAACGCAGCGGACTGGTCGAAGGAGTGGGATGGGCTCGCGATCCTGAGCCACAATACACCACTGAGTGGTGGAGTCGCACTGCTCTTTGCTCGCAATTTTATACCAAACTCTTATACAGTAGAAGAATTTTTAAATGGGAGGCTTTTAAAAGTGAGAACGTTTTATGAAAATGAAGTTTTTGTTTTTATTTGTGTGTACACTCCCACCAAGGCAGTAGAGAGGATGATGTTTTTAGACAAACTAAACAGCGTAATTAACGACTGTAACTCTGCTGACATTTTAATTCTGGGTGGGGATTTTAACTGCACAACCGACAACCTGGACAGAAACCATAGAGAACCTCACATGGCCTCCCGTAAACGCATGTGGGAGATGATGGAGGCCCAGGACTTAAGTGACATATGGAGAGACTTACACAAGAAACAAAGACAGTACACCTGGGCCCACTCCATAGAGAACACACTCTCACTGGCAAGACTTGATCGATTTTATGGTTTTAAACATCAACTGTCTTATTTTACTAAATGTTTTATCGTCCCAGTAGGCATCTCTGATCATAGTATGGTGCAGTGCGCTGTCAGTAGGAAAAACCTTAAGCCTAAGAGCCTACTGGCATTTTAACACCCTACTTTTAGAAGATGCCAATTTTATTGAGTCTTTTACTTTTTTATGGACCAATCTTAAATCACAAAAAGCAGATTTTAGCTCTCTACAGCAATGGTGGGATCTAGCTAAAGCACAAATAAAAGTTTTTTGTCAACAGTACACACTCAATGTCACAAAAGACATTGTTAGATCAATGAGAGCGCTAGAGACCGAAATAGCAGAACTCCAGTGTTTAGAGACCACAGAAAACAGAGGAAACATTGAATCCCTGAAAAACAAAAAAGCCCTAATGAACGACCTACTGGGCACTGCAGCACAGGGGGCGCTGGTCCGCTCACGTTTCAAACACGCAACAGAAATGGATGCTCCTTCTAAGTTCTTTTTTGGTCTGGAACAAAAAAATGGACAGAAAAGAATCATACATGCTGTGCGATCAGAGTCAGGGGATCTCGTATCAGAGCCCACTGAGATTCGCAAGCAGACACACGGCTTCTACTCAAAGCTGTACAGTAGTGAGTGGTCAGAAGCACATGCAATGGAGGAAACCTTCTTGAAAAACCTGCCCAAGCTGTCAGAAGAAGCTGCCACTGACATGGCGGCAGAACTGACACTGGCAGAGATTCAGAAGGCCCTCCAAGGCCTGAAGAACGGGCGGGCGCCGGGTATAGACGGTCTCCCTGTAGAGTTCTACAAGGCGTTTTGGTCAGTAATAGGACAGGATGTACTAGAGGTGTTGCAGGACAGCGTGAAAGAAGGAAAGCTCCCGGTGAGCTGCAGGAGGGCTGTCCTGACCTTACTGCCAAAAAAGGGAGACCTGACGCACCTGGGGAACTGGCGCCCGGTATCACTGCTGTGCACTGACTACAAACTACTCTCAAAAGCATTAGCCTCAAGACTGACAAAGGTACTGGAGCAGGTCATTCATCACGACCAGACGTACTGCGTGCCTGGTAGGTCCATCTTTGATAACATACATTTAATCCGTGATATTTTGGATGTCTCTAGACTGCTAGGCTTAAAGACCGGTCTCATTTTGTTGGACCAGGAAAAAGCTTTCGACCGGGTTGAACACAAATACTTGTGGAAGGTGCTGGAAAGCTTCGGGTTCAACCCAGATTTCATAACAATGATAAAGACACTGTACAGTGACATTGAGAGTGTACTGAAGGTTAATGGTGGTTTATGTGTCCCTTTTAAAGTACACAGAGGTATTAGACAAGGCTGCTCTCTGTCAGGAATGCTATATTCTTTAGCGATCGAACCTCTTTTATGCAAACTAAGAGAGCAGCTTTCTGGTTTTAATATACCTCATTTTAATATTTTAACCTGTCTTTCAGCTTATGCTGATGATTTAGCTGTAATGGTCAACACACAGGCAGATGTGAATCTTTTAACTGGTGTTTTAGAAGATTTTAAGGTTTTATCATCTGCTAAAATCAACTGGACTAAAAGTGAAGCCATTTTAGTAGGAGAATGGGGAGGCGACCAGCCCACACTACCAGGGGGTTTAATGTGGAAAAAGACTGGTTTTAAATACTTGGGTGTCTACCTGGGCAGTGCTGAGTTTTTAAACAAAAACTGGGATGGACTTGTTGAAAACATAAAAGGCAGACTAAGCAGATGGAAGTGGCTGGTCCCAAAAATGTCCTACAGAGGACGAGTGCTGGTCATCAACAACCTAGCAGCATCGTCCCTGTGGCACAAACTGGCATGCATGGACCCACCACCAAACCTGCTAGCAAGCATACAGGCCCTACTGGTAGACTTCTTCTGGGACAAACTGCACTGGCTACCACAAAGTCTACTTCACCTGCCCAAAGAGGAAGGAGGACAGGGCCTGGTGCAGCTAGCCAGCAGAACTGCAGCCTTCCGTCTGCAGTTCATCCAGAGACTTCTCACCGGAGCGAGTGATGAAGGATGGAGAGCGGCAGCCTACACACTCCTACGCACGGTGGGAGGTCTTGGGCTGGACAGAACTCTGTTTTTAATGGACCCCACAGCACTGGACACTACTGGATTACCCGTATTTTATCAAAGACTTTTTAAAATCTGGACCTTTTTTAAAAAACAAAACAAAGGAAGCAGAACGTTACACTGGCTGCTGGAGGAGCCCCTAGTCTGTGGAGGGCAGCTGGACATCTCTAGTCCAACCACCCCAGCACTATCCAAGACCCTGATAAAAGCAGGGATCGTGACACTCCGGCAGCTGGTGAACATCACCGGACCAGACCTGTCTCGAGCAGAGAACCTGGCAGCACAGATGGGACTTCGGTCTCAACGGGTCGCCAACCAGCTCCTACACCGCTGGAGAACCGCCCTAACGTCGGAGGAACGCGTTCAGCTGATGGAACACGCAAGCAATGAGACCAGTCCTACAGAAGAAGAACCTTTTCCACAGCTGACGATAACTCCGGACCTAGAGGGTCATGGCGGCCCCCTCCTGGAGCTCAAGGGTGAGGAGGACATGAACTTTGAGACAGTGTCTGGTAAGGTTTTATACAAAGCATGTGTAAAGGTCTTAAACAAGAAAAAACTGAACGGGAGGGTAGACACCCCATGGCGCACTGAACTGGGTTTTAATAATGATTTTAAACCAGAATGGAGGGCACTGTACAAACCACCATTAACCAAAAAGTCTGCTGACCTCCAGTGGAGGATTTTACATGGAATTGTCTCTGTCAACTCTTTTATCTCCATTTTAAATCCTGAAATCACGCAGGAATGCCCCTTCTGTTCACAGAGAGAAACTGTTTTCCATGCTTTTATACATTGCTCCAGGTTGTCACCTTTGTTTAACCTTTTAAAACACATTTTTTTACCACTGAATGTAGATTTTACTCATCAGTTTTTTATTCTTGGTTTTAAATACGTCCGGAGAAACAGGTTCAAATGCCAGCTTATTAATTTTACCATTGGTCAAGCCAAGATGGCAATTTATATAAGCAGAAAAAATAAGCTGGCACAAAGCACAGACTGCGACCCCAAAAAGATCTTCTCCAGACTTGTTAAATCAAGAATTTTAATTGATTTTAATTTTTACAAAAGTATGAAAGACATAAACATGTTTAAAACCATATGGTGCTGTGAGGAGACCTTGTGCGCGGTAGAAGATGACGAAATCATCTTTGCCGCATATTTTAACTGAAAAAAGCACAATAACTATGTGTTTTTAAAGAAGGACTATAATGTAATGAATGTCTTATTTATCTATTTATTTATTTATCTATTTTAAATCAATTATTTATAAACACAATCCTTTTTCTAGCCTATAAAACAAAACTTGTAAAATAAAGGATTGTAAAAAGTCAAAAGTCTCTCTCTGTCTCTCTCTCTCTCTCTCTCTCTGTCTCTCTCTCTCTCTGTCTCTCTCTCTCTCTCTGTCTCTCTCTGTCTCTCTCTCTCTCTCTCTCTGTCTCTCTCTCTCTGTGCGCATGCGCTGGGTGTGAGGGAGCGCGTGAAAGACTGTTTGGCGTCCTGCCAAGTTTTTTCCGGAAAAACTTCCCGTTTTTTCCCCCTCACTTCTCTATTCATTTATTTATTTTTGCTTTATTTATTCCCCTTTTTCATTTCCATTAATTACTTTAGTGAATGCTATGTAAAATACATATGATTTGAAACTTTTTTGTGAGAGAGAGCGAGCGGGGCCCCATGGCCTCCGAGGCCGGTGTGGAGAGTTTGTCTCTCCGGAATGGCGTGAGGTGTGTCGTGGACACTGGGGTCTTCGTTGAAGAAGTGCTGCTAGCGGTGGGAGAGGAGGTCGGGTGCGAGAACATCTACTCAGCCTCCCGGATGAACAAAGCAGTGGTGGTGTTTCTAAAAAAGACCGACCTCGTGAGCGCGCTCGTGAAGAGCGGAATAACCGTGAGAGGATCAGCGGTGCCGGTCTCCCCTCTGTCTGCCCCCGCCACGAGAGTCATGATCTCCAACGTGCCTCCGTTTGTACAGGACGAGGCGATCATGAGGGAGCTGGCCCGGTTCGGGAGGTTCGTCAGCCCCATGAGGGCCATCCCGCTCGGGTGTAAGAGCTCCAGCGTGAAGCACGTCCTGTCCTTCCGGAGGCAGATACTAATGGTGCTAAATAACCAGGAAGGGACACTGAATGTGAACTTTAAGTGTAAAGTGGGGGACGGCAGCTACACCGTGTTCGCCACCACGGAGCCGCTGAGGTGTTTCGAGTGCGGGGACGTCGGCCACAAAAGGCTGAGCTGTCCACACGGAGCCGCGCAGCCGGGGAGCTCGAGGAGCGACGCGGCCGGGAAACAGCAGCAGCGGCAAAGCGGGGACAGTCAGCCTGAGAACACCGAGGAGTCCGAGTCCGCCGCGGGCCTCAGCGACACGCCCGAGTCAGCGCTCACGAAGGTCAGTCTCACACACACCGCCACCGCAGAGACACACACCGCACCCGGCGCTGACTCCAGCACCGCCACTACTGTACACAGCGCGAGTAAACATCCCGGCGCGTGTACAGTAGTCAGCGCTGACCACGCCCACAACGCTGACCACGCCCCCAGCACCAGCAGCGGAGAGGCACAGGAACCTCAGACCTGCACACCAGCACCGACACCCAAAGATAAAACCACAGTAAAACCCAGGAGGAAAAGAGAAGAGACGCACATTACAGAACAAATCAACAAACGGAAAACCCGCAGCCAAACACTGAACACAACAACACTGGACACAGAAGAAGCCGGATGCAGCACCGCACACACACAGGGGGAACCACAAAAAGTCATAGAGGACATCCAGGAACAAGCAAACCAATACCTACAAGAACTAGACCAATTACAGATATCAGACATAAAAAAGAAACACTTAGTAAAAACGCTACTAAAAAAGGCAAAATTAACAGAAAAAAAAGCTCAAAAACCCACAGACACTCAAGATGAAGAGAAAATGGACAGAAGCTGAACAAACTAAAAACTATAAAGAAGAATGAATGACTGCAAAAAAAAAAAATATATATATATATATATGAATCTATATATTGTGTATGAGTGTGTCTGTGTGTATATGTATGTGTGTATGAGTGTCTGTGTGTGTATATGTATGTATGTGCTAGTGTGTATATGTAGTGTGTGTGTGTGTGTGCATGTGTATATGTAGTGAGTTAAAAAAAAAAAAAAACTCTTTCCTTTCTCTCCCCCCTCTCTCTCTCTCTCTCCTCCTCTCTTTCTCTGTCTCCCCCCCTCTCTGTGTATATGCTTATAACTGTACATAAATTGTAAAATAGTCCCTTATTTAATTTTGTTATAATAAAGTGAGTTTAAAACCTCTCATTCTCTCTCTCTCGTTCTCTCGTTCTCTCTAACACTCTTTTCCTTTTCCTCTCTCTCATTCTGTTTCTCTCTCTCTCTCACACACACACACACACACACACACACACACACACACACACCAATTTGCCAATGTGGCAGTGAGAATAAATTAAAATACTCAAATACAATGTTTTTTCTGACTCCATGTCTATAAATACACAATGTGTGTGTGTGTGTATGTGTGTGTGTGTAAGGAAACATTCAGGAGTGTGTGTTTGAGGAGTGTGTGTTTGAGGAGTGTGTGTTTGAGGAGTGTGTGTAGAGAGATTGCTGCACTAAAATAAAAAAATGAAGAAGCCACACAGAGTGAAACTGGACTCTCAGTAAACTAAGCCTGAGGTTTAATAGCTACTGAGATAAGTCCCGCCCACTGCGTTACGACTGGGTACAAGAATTCCTTCTCGTCTGTGATCGGATGAACGCTTTACTGCGTGTGAGATCGAGCCGATCAGAGCTCAGAAATGTAAAGACAAGCGTGAGAGAGCTGTTTGCCCTCAATCCCAGTCATGCATGTTTATTGTGACGAGACTGTTATTAACATTATTATTAATATGTGGGACAGGAAGTGTGAGATCTCAGCCTCAGCAGAGTGGAACAGATGAGGAGCCACCTGTCCATCCTGTCCATCCTGTCCACACTAATATCACTACAGTTCATACCTACCAGTGTCGGGTGTTACAGAGTAACGTTAGAGTACTCAGGTTACTCTTCATGTCATCACCATTCAAGTTCTCAGTTACTTAGTTATATTTTCAAAAACGTAATTCCTTCTTGCTACCGTCCTTGATAACGTTCTCGGGACCCGCGGTGCTGCGTCTTCACTAAATCTTACACAAAATGCTAAAAAGAACTAAAGAAATATGTAAATTCACTCGGTTCCTTCAAATCATAAGGCAAAAATGTTTCGTACGCCGAGGCAAATTTCTTGCAAAATTTCTGTTCTTAAAGCGAAAGAAGTTCTTAAGGTGGGTCGTTTGTATACCGAGGGACACTGTACTAGTCATAAGGTAAACGCCGTCCGGTAATCCAACGTGTGTTCAAGTCAAAACGGGAACTTATTACGCCATTTCTGGTAGAGGAAGGTGTGTGTAACGTTTACAGAAGACGTTGATCGCAGTACGGTGATGAGACTCTCAGCCACAGTAAAACACCTGAACATTATACAGGAGACTTTATGTCTGTGAATGCCGATCGCGGCCGAGGTGGATCAGAGCTCACTGCGGTCGCTCCCGTGAACACACAGCGGGTGAAACACCTGATCCGTCAACACTGACGCCGCCAACTTGTGGAAGCCGTGTGTGTGAACTGTACACACACTCATTCACCAACACCGCTTGCGCATTACAGGGACTCGGCTGGGAGTTATCGCCACGTCCGCCGTACAGTCCTGACCTCGCTCCAAGACATTTACACAGGGAGTTCCTGGGAGGCCGGCGTTCCAGATGTGAATCAGGCGGGCAGTCCGATCACATCTCCATTGTGCTGAGAAAACTTTCTACCTCGATAGTCCAAGCAGTAGTGAAACACTGGGATTAAAGCATTAGTGTATCAGGGGATTATACGGAGAAATAAACATCAGAGTCCACGGATCTGCTCTGGAACAAAACCGGTTTCATCACAGGTGAACATTCAAGCTTGTGACCAAACCGGAGCAGGATGTGAGTCAGGATGCGTCAACATTCAAACAGGAGCTTCCTGTGAGAGGACACAGCAAGAGACGATGCTCAGGGTGCTGTGTGTGCACGTGTGTGTGTGTGTGTGTGTGTGTGTGTGTGTGTGTGTGTGTGTGTGTGTGTGTTTGAGAGCGTTCCTTTGTTCATTTGTGTATGTGGTTGTATGTACATGTGTGTTTGATAGTGTTGTCTGTGTCTGTATATATGTGTGTGTGTGTGTGTGTGTGTGTGTGTGTGTGTGTGAGAGGTTTGGTGAATATATCTATGTAATATCTGTATCTATAATGTGTATATATGTTTATGTATGTATAGCACTGTGGTGTGGAATAGAATCAGATCATATCCACTGTGTGTGTGTGTGTGTGTGTGTGTGTGTGTGTGTGTGTGTGTGTGTGTGTGTGTTTGAGAGCGTTCCTTTGTTCATTTGTGTGTGTGGTTGCATGTACATGTGTGTTTGATAGTGTTGTCTGTGTCTGTATATATATGTGTGTGTGTGTGTGTGTGTGTGTGTGTGTGTGTGTGTGTGTGTGTGTGTTTGAGAGTGTGTATCTGTGTGCATTGTGTGTGTTTATACATGTGTGCGCATATGTGTTGTGTGTGTGTGTGTGTTTGTTTTTGTGTGTGTGTTCTTCTTTGTGTGTGTGTGTGTTTAGGTGTATGCCCCTTGTGTGTATGTGTGTGTTCATCCGTGTGTGTGTGTGTGTGTGTGTGTGTGTGTGTGTGTGTGTGTGAGAGAGAGAGAGAGAGAGAGAGAGAGGGTGGAACTCTTACACCTGCTGCAGTAACCCACTGCAGTGCTGCGATGTTCAGTGAGCTGGTGTGATCGGTGTACAGTGCTGCCCTCTGGAGCTCAAAACCAACACTGCGCTCTCTCTCTCTCTCTCTCTCTCTCTCTCTCTCACACACACACACACACACACACACACACACACACACACACACACACAAACTCGCCAGCTTAAATCACTGCTGTTTTTTTTTTTTCAGAAATGTTCATTCATGAAGAACTTCTGTGACTCGGTGATAAAGCACATATTCATACCGGGGCATTTCTATAAGTATTGGCACCCATCCAGAGAATACACAATAATTATTGTACTACAAAATAAACACTACACTACATTTCCAGACTTAACGTTATCCATTTTTATAATAACTTCTTTCTTGCTCCATCTTTACACTTCTACTACGAGGTCCGTTCAAGTCATAGCGGGACTTTTGATTGCACAGAATAACAGAACACAGTTCCGAAAGTAAACACTCCCTTTATTTCTCTATATAGTCCCCTGAGACACTAATGCACTTATCCCAGTGTCTCACTAGTGCTCGGACACCATCGAGGGAGAAAGTTTTCTCAGTACGCCGGAGCCGTGATCGGAATGCCGGCCTCCCAGGAACTCCTTTAACCTCCAAAGAAATGTGGAATGACCGCAGTGGGCTCCGAGCCACCTCATATGTACGGACATGTGGCCTTCTTTAAAACTTTTGCACCGTTTAAGTCTCGCCGTACTGTGCTTGAAGTCTTCTGTAAATGTCAGTTGCCTGTCTTACACCTTCATTCACCAGAAATTTCATCACAGGTCCCGGTTTGACTTGAACGCCCCTTATAGTTCCTCGACACAAGATGCAGCGACCCTGACTCAGGAGAAAACCAATGACACAATATTCACAGACATTATTTGTTTGGAAACCTCGGCCTCCTGCTTTAAAGATCACTCACTGCATGAGACGTTGTTTTCCTCTGTGTAACAGATTCGTATATTAGATTAATGTCAAAGTGGAATTAAACCAAAACAGCTGAATCTCACGGCCCTCCACTTAACCCCTTTGACTGCTTTCCGTTCTATCATCATCTACGCGTCTCCTCTTGCTCCATTACTCGGCTGGACTTCAGCGGAGCGCCGCGATGATCTGCAACATCCATCAAATCTCCTCGTGCCAGATCCTCACGCCAAGTCCAGAGCTGGCACATCCACTGTCTCCCTCACTGCCATTCTCCCCGTCTCAGTGCTTCCCTCAGCCAGGCTCGCTCCTGAAAAGTTCCCTCTGCTTTTCAATACATTAAAGACGGAAAGAAAAACCCCTGGGTCTTTAAAGAGATCATAAATAATCACAGTTACACAACAGCGATTCTGATGGGTTTAGAAAGTGACCTGCTCAGCCAACAGTCCACATAAACTCATCATTAATCCGTGACATTTATTTAGCATTTACAGTATGGAAGGAGTCTCCAGCGTCAGGACTTTACCAGCATCTTCTAAGTGGAAATATGAAAAGAAGAAGAAGAAGAAGAAGATTTTAGATTGAGAGAGAAGTGGAGAAAACAATACAAGGATGAGCCTGAGAATGAGAGAGGAAGACTAGAAAGAGAGAGAGAGAGACAGAGAGAAGAAAATGAGGGAGAAGCTACAGAATGACAGAAATAGTGTTTGTGCAGTCTCTCTCCCTCTCTCTCCCTCTCTCCCCCCCTCCCTCTCTCCCCCCCTCTCTCTCTCCCTCTCCCTCTCCCCCCCCCTCTCTTTCCCTCCCTCTCCCCCTCTCCCTCTCTCTCTCCCTCTCCCTCTCCCCCCCTCTCTTTCCTCTCTCCCCCCACTCCCTCTCCCCCCCTCTCTCCTCTCTCCCCCACTCTCTCTCTCCTCTCCTCCCCCCTCTCTTTTCTCTCTCCCCACCTCTCTCTCTCTCCCCCCCACTCTCTCTCCTCTCACCCCCCCTCTCTCTCCCTCTCCCCCCCTCTCTTTCCCTCTCTCACCCTCTCTCTCCCCCCTCTCTCTCCCCTCTCTCTCTCCCTCTCCCTCTCCACCCCCTCTCTCTCCCCCTCTCTCCTCTCTCCCCCTCTCTCTCTCCCTCTCCCTCTCCCCCCCTCTCCTCCTCCCACCCCTCTTCTACCCTTTCTCCCTCTCCCCCCCCTCTCCCCCTCTCCCCTCTCTCCCCCCCCCTCTCGCCCTCTCTCCTCTCTCTCTCTCTCTCTCCCCTGCCTCTCCTCTCTCCCCCACCTCTCTCTCCCTCTCTCTCCCCTCACCCCCCCCTCTCTCCTCCTCTCCCCTTTCTCTCCCTCTCTCTCTCTCTCTCTCTCTCTCTCTCCCTCTCTCTCTCTCTCCCTCTCCCCCCTTTCTCTCCCTGTCCTCTCCCCCTCTCTCCCTCTCTCTCCCTCTCTCTCTCTCTCCCTCTCTCCCTCTCCCCCCTCCCTCTCTCTCCCCCCCCCCTCTCTCTCTCTCTCTCTCTCTGCCTTGTTTTAGAGCGATTACTCAAACCCTCCACATACTGACACAATGAGATCATCAGAGCTGACGACGAAGAATACATTCAACGTTCTAGCGTTCTAGGCCAGCAGCTCAGGGAGAACACACTCCAGATCACAGGCAGAGAAGATGAGCGCAGTCGCGCACACACACTACATTCCTCTATTCTCTCTCTCTCTCCTTTAATCCTTCTGTTCTTCTAGCTCTTTCAGACAGACTGTACGCTCCCTCTCTCTCTCTCTCTCTCTCATGACGTACATCTTTAAGGCTGGATTATACTGTGTGTGTGTGTGTGTGTGTGTGTGTGTGTGTGTGTGTGTGTGTGTGTGTGAGGATGAAGTGGATGAAGACTCCCAGGTGAGGAGGCGAAGATGAGTTTATAGTGATGATGGAGTGTGTGTTAGAAACAGAGTGTGTATAACACCCATCACCTTCCTCTGTTCTTGACTTCCAGGAGCCATAAAATTGAAAGGAGACTCGGTGCTCGTCCCCGTCCGGCTCTGTACCCCTAACCAAGTGCATTTACTTCATTTACAGTACTTAAGTGCAGTTTTCAGTTTACAGTTTCTGTTCTTTACTCAACTGGTTTTATCAGTGGATACATTTTACTTGTATAGTGCTTTTGCATTCACTCACTCACTCACTCGTATATATACAGCTTTATCCTGTATTCAGGGTCGCAGGATCTCAGGAACCTTAAGGCACGAGGCAGGGTACACCCTGGAGCCTGGAGAACACACCATCGATTGCAGGGCACACACACACACACACACACACACACACACACACACACGCTCATTTACACACTACAAGCAATTTGGGGACACCAATTAGTCTAACCTGTAGTCTTTGGACTGTGGGAGGAAACCGGAGCACCCGGAGGAAACCCACCAAGCACGGGGAGAACCTGCAAACTCCATGCACACAGAGACGAGGCAGGAAAGACTTTTAATAAATTTGGACTTGAAAAACGAGCAAGTCTTGGTTTACGAGTGCCGAGTATGATGTATCATGCATGCGCTCTTGTTTTGACACCGAGCGTTACGTGATCACAACTGAGCCCATGATTTTTCTCTCTCTTGCGCTGCGGAATTGTGGGTAATCGTCTCCCCTTGTGCATCTCAGTGCACACCTCTTACTGGTATGATCAACATCTCTCACTCTGTGTCATTAGAGAGATTTCTTTTTTCCCCCTGTTAAAACAGTTTTTCCGTTGTTTTTGTGTTTGTTGTGAATCTTAAAAAGCGAGGTGGGGGGAGGAAGGAAGAGTATTACTAGGTAAGACGAGGTGAGAGAAGAGGCTAATTCCAAACACACACACAAACACACACACACACACACACACACACACACACATACACAAATACACGACGCCTGCACAAATGGGAACACTTATCTTTCGGGATTTATTTTTACTTTTTTTTAAAGGTAAAGTGCAGGTTAATTTGTTTTATTTTTACTT
Organism: Clarias magur; assembly: GCA_013621035.1. Classification (NCBI taxonomy): domain Eukaryota; kingdom Metazoa; phylum Chordata; class Actinopteri; order Siluriformes; family Clariidae; genus Clarias; species Clarias magur. The sequence goes on from QNUK01000335.1 coordinate 22,729, forward strand.
TATATATTGTATTAATTATTTTTATGGATTTTTTTCTTTGGGCTGTGGAACAAATAATTTGAGTTTTCATAATTTTCTATGGGAAAGTTTGATTTGGTTCACGAGTGTTTTGGAATATGAGCCTACTTCCTGAACAAATTATGCTCGTAATCCAAGGTGCCACTGTACATTTGAAGGTGATGTATAAATGTAAACGGAGTACTTCTACTTTTACTTGAGTAATATTTTACCTGGAATACCTCTACAGGGGCAGCACAGGTGGTGTACTGGTTAGCACTGTCGCCTTGCACCTCTAGGGTCCGGGTTCGATTCCCAGCCAGGTTCGATTCCCGTCCCTGTGTGCATGGAGTTTGCATGTTCTCCCCGTGCTTGGTGGGTTTCCTCCGGGTACTCCGGTGTCCTCCCACATGCAGGTTAGGTTAATTGGCCGAATCGGCCATAGTGTATGAATGAGTGTATGTGTGTGTTCCCTGCGATGGATTGGCACCCTGTCCAGGGTGTACCCCGCCTTGTGCCCTAAGTCTCCTGGGATAGACTCCACCCCCCGTGACCCTGAATACAGGATTAAGCGGTATAGATGATGAGTGAGTGAGGTATATCTCTACAGGATTCGTGTACTTCATCCACCACTGCTTGTACCTGAACCTGAATCTGAACGTCTTCTTCCTAGAGTGCATTTAAATGTTTCACCCGCACGATGTCTTTCTGAGACGGAAAGCTGTAAAAGCTTATAAGATTTAGGAAACACTACACCATGCAGGTGCTCCTGAATCGAGTGACTTCATACCGATAGAAACAGAAGTGCGGGTGATGTGGGCGACTCGGCTCTCGGGACGAGCTTTTCCGAAGCGTTTCTCTGGAGTTTCTGTAATAAAGACACAAAGCGCTTCATAACAATTTTCTCCTAAATGAGAATTCATTTGAGATCAGTGGCGAGGAGCTCGGTGCCAAATTCAATCTGGGACGTCTTCAGGGCTTCTCGTCACCGTGAGCCAGCTGGTTGTATCACATCTAGCATCTTGGTTAACAATAAATTAGAAGGAAAATGTGTGTGGGGGAGAAAAAGGGAATAATAACCAAAAAGGGGTTGTGCCAGCTGGAAAAAAAGAATCAAACTAATTTTTACACTCATCTTACTCCACAAGAGTATTCCCTGTTTATCGCTCGATGCTAAAGACTTATCGATATCACTGTTTCGCTAAGTTTTGGATTTTAACTCACACGTGTTAATATCATAACCTCATAACCAACCTTGACTAAGAAATAACAATGTAACAAACAGCTAGCGTAAATTATGCAGAACAGAAAACGACCAGATTTTTATTCCTCAATATGAAGATTGTGGTATCCAGTTAGCTCTTGAGCATTAGCTGGCTAACATCTTTATAGTTGTTGTTTGTTTTTTTCCTTTTCTCACGCCAGTCGATTGACTCGCTATAGTCTTACTGTTGCTCAGTGCACATCGGAAAAAAAATTAGCTGTCTGGTCTACGCTAATGCTTCACTTTGTGCTAGGATTCTCTTATTAGCAAGATTAGCGCTTTTGTATCTTTCATTCAGCGCTCATAATGTATACTAAAACCAGCTAGCTACAAAAAGAGATCGTTCACAACTCTTACAAAAACATTTGTAAGAAAAAGCTATGCTAATTCCCGTCACCAGACGGATTGCTGAATAACGTACGGCTTAAGAGCGTTCCTCACCTCCATCACGAGACCTAAAGACCTGTAATGAATCTCAGTAATCGAATACAACAGGAATGGAAATATGATTAGCACATTGGTGCTGTTAGATTGAAGAGGCGTGTGTCGCGCTCTGTCACGCCTGTGGAGGAAAACCGAGCGGTGTTTCTTGCCTCATTGACTAAGTAGGGCAATCTGTTAACTTCGTTCTCTCCGCAGCTCTGGTGTTTATCCACACATGATGCAACGAGGCGCTCTATTTTAGGAACGTCCTCCACGGCACTAAGCATATGCCTTCATGTTAAATCCTGCCGAGCCAAAAAGGTCATGAAAATTTGGTTGCTAGGAGTCGCTGTCTTTCACTGGGAATTTTATAGATAATGACGGATGCGGAGATTATGTCTGAGCTTAAAACACATCCGTAAAAACCGTACTGTTACTTATCATGATCGTGCAACATGATGACAGAGAATTGTGCTCATGTAATAATGTGCAGTACATGAATTGATGTCGCAGTGTCAAACACTAACAGGGTCGAGATTTCAGAGGAGTCAAAACAAACGAGAAACCAAGACAAACGTAATCGTCAGAAATAAAGGGTTTCAGAACGACACCCTGGGTGTGAGAAACTCAAAACCTAAAAAGGCATAAAAAAAATAAAGGCATTAATAATAATAATAATAATAATAATAATAATAATAAATTATATTAAAATCTACTCATTTTTTATTATATCTGTTTATTTAGGTGTTCATTTGTTTGTTTTTTAAGAACAATATTATAAGTATTTATAACATTACATTGTGTCATGTTTTATTTACTACTACTACTACTACTACTAATAATAATAATAATAATAATAATAAAAATGCTTAAATCTATTCATTAATTTTTGTTTGTTTAAAAAACATTATTATAACATACTGCATTATAAATTGCAACTTTAGCATGATTATACTTTTGTAAATTTTGTAAATCTGTGTTTTGTTTATTATTATTATTATTATTATTATTATTAATTATTATTTATTATTATTATTATTATTATTAAACTCACTAATACTACAATAACTAATAATAATAACAATAATAATGATAATTTGTATGTTTATATTTTACACTGATTCATCTTCTATACCCTCTTGTTTATATTTTATTTTTATCAATTAGTTTGTTTTAGAAAAAAAAACTAATTGCAACTTTTGCCTGAAGTATTTATTATTATTATTATTATTATTATTAAACTCACTAATACTACAATAACTAATAATAATAACAATAATAATGATAATTTGTATGTTTATATTTTACACTGATTCATCTTCTATACCCTCTTGTTTATATTTTATTTTTATCAATTAGTTTGTTTTAGAAAAAAACTAATTGCAACTTTTGCAATTATTTATTATTATTATTATTATTATACTCACCCGCCAATTTTTGTATTTGCTCATTCATTTGTTTGTTTACTTGCCAACAGCACCTTTAAACCATTATTACTATGATTTAAATATGTCAATCATTTGTTTATGGTAAATATGTACACAGAACAGCCATAACATTATGACCACACATTCAATACTGAGTAGGTTCCCCTTTTGCCACCAAAACACTGATGCGCTGTGTTCTGACTCCTTTCTATCAGAACCTACATTAACACATGAATCTTTTCATCTAATTGAGCTACAGTAGATCTTCTGTTGGAGATATACAGTGTATACAGTAGAGACAGGTGGGTGCCTTTTCGAATTATGTTCCATGAATTCAATTAGTCACAGGTGGACTCCAGTCAAGTGTAGAAGCTCAAGGATGACTGATATAGGATGCACCATAGCTCAGTGGGAAGTGTCATTAGAAAGTGTCTGAATGTCTGAGTATGGAAATGGGATATATTCTTTCTTTATTTATTTATTTATTTATTTAACTTTAGTTTACAAATCACTCCAAACACATACGGATAGAGATTGAGCCAACCCTCGTACCCAACGCTGTCACCAGCACACCACCCCGTGTCAGTAACGTTCTCCTGTCTTGGCTGAAATCATTAACATTATCATGTAGGTCAGTGACTCGGAATCATCTATCACCGTAAGAGATGCTGATGCGCCTCGTCCTGCCTGGTTCGGTGCTCCCATGAGATCCTGTAGCGGTGAATCATCAGCGTGAGCGCGTCACTCGGGAGCATCACATTGTTCCTGACACTTTGACGTGACTCTAATTCGGGCTCATGCTGTGAGAGCTACAGCTGTGTTGGCGTCAGAGCTGTGGAGCATAAAATTTCCTGACAAACCCAGGCACACTGTCAGGTTTAGAAAGTGTGAAAAAGGTAGCAGTTTCTTTTTGGGGGGGAAAAAAAAAAGAAGAAGAAGAAGAAGAGAAATATCAACCCACAATGTGAGACATCCCTTGTAGGACAAAGTGAAGTAATGGGAAGCAGATCGTCTCGGAGATGGCGACCTTTTTATTTATGTTGCTCTTCTTTCAGATTGCAAGGATGATTCGGATTGGAAAAAAAAGAAAAAAGAGAGAGAGAGAGAGAGAGATGATGGTTTGAAAGGGTCTTTTATTCTGATTTTTGACGGCTAAAAGGGCAGCTCCTGCTTGAATAGACGTAGACGGTGAGATGGTGCCAGGGTTGGTGCAATCGGAAGGTCAGCTGCATACATATTCATCTAAACAATACGCTGTCCCAAAAGTCACCACTCGCCCAGAGCTGCCGTCCAACACGACCGCTTCATGTTTGGTAAATGAAATTCTGAATCTGTCTGACTCGAGTGCCAGAGGGCTTTCTCTTGAGACAGGGGGCAGAAAACTCAGAAAATACGATTTGTAGCGGAACTCAATTCAAATAAATCTTACTCTGTGATCATAAAAGACCCATGGACAGCATATTCTTGCAACAACAAAAAATATTATCATCTCCGTGTCCATATGGCTGAAATAATGGTGCTATGGTGCATCCACAGTTGATATAACTTGATCCATTGCCGTCTCGTGTGGCCTTAGAGTGGCGAGAACATGATGAAATGCCCTACTGCCTGCCCTTCAAATGGAAAATGGGAAAGTAACAAAAATGCCCTTTAGGGTCCCCCTATGTGAGGAAATGTGATACAGTGCTCTCTGTGGTGGTCTTCCAGTGGAGAATATGCAACGGAGTATCCTATAGAGTTTACCAATCCGCAACATGACATGATAAAGTGCCCTTGCAGTGGAAAAATTGATAATTATGTGTTTTCAGTGCACAATATGAGATGTAGTGCCCTATAGGTTCTGCTCTATAAAAGGATAAAAGTGTGATTTAAGTGCCTCTGCATGCAGATAGAAGTAACACCTTCCATATAGTGAAGAATATGCGATGCCCTTTCCGATAGGCAAGAATGTGCATATTGAAGTGCCCTCAAGGGTTTCCCTAGATATCCGAAGACAAGGGAAACCCTTGAGGGCACTTCAATATGTGCCATATAGGGTGCCACATGTGTAAAAAGGCTCATCATCAAGTGACCTTTCAGTCAATAATGCATAAAGAACTGCTGTATAGGATCTCTTGCGGTGGCCAAGTTCGGTCCTAGAGAGCCGCAATCCTGCAGAGTTCAGCTCCAGCCCTGAAAAAAAAAAAACTCTCCTGCCAGTAGCCTTAGTTGTCCTCAAGACCTTGATTAGCTTGTTCAGCTGTGTTTGATTAGGGTTGGAGCTGAACTCTGCAGGACTGCGGCTCTCTAGGACCGAACTTGGCCACCCCTGTCCTACAGTATGTACTAGAAAAAGTGACAAAGTGCTCCCTAGGGTGCCTTTCCAGTGTACAACATGTAATGCAGAGAACGTTAGGGTTTCCTTATGCATGAGGAAAATGAAGCCTTGTGCTCTAAAATGCCTTTCTCGTGAAGGAAACAGCAGGAAGTTCCCTATAGGCTCCAGTGCATGCAAGAGAATGATGACGTGCCCTCAAGGGAACATGATGTTGTGCCCCATAGGGGGCTGCTACACATAAGAAAACATGATGACATGCCCTCTAGGATATTGTCTAAGATGTCCTTGCAATGGATTTTAAAAAAAGATGCAATGCCCTATAGGGTGTCTTTCTAGAAGAGACAATAAAGCACAATGCATTGAAAAACATGAAGAATTGCCCTCTGGGTCTGAGAAAATGAGCCATGGTGCCCTAATGGCCATAACATGCCAGAGGATTAGGTGAAGTGCCCTCTACACAAGTTAATGCCCTTCAGGTGCCCCTGGTTGGTGCATATAGGAGGTCCCCGTTCGATTTGCTTGACCCCTGCCCCTAAGGCACCCCTCTATTCAGCATAAATACATTTTTATTACACCTTGGGTCCACTTAACTCGCCGTGAATGAAGAATATATAACTAAATGTAAATGAAATTTTCTATGATTTTGTGAATGGCCAAGTGAATGTCACACCTGGAACTGCCATCATCCAGATAACTGCCATTTTTATCAACCCTGCTTTTAACCCCATCGGGCTAAGAAGAGTGCAGTCTGTTTCGCTTTGCTGAGCGCATCTTCAGGAAGCAGAGGCTCACTATCTGACCAAAGCGCCAGTGAAATCCCGAGATTAGCGAAAGCTCAGAAACCTCTACTTTCTTAGGGATTAACTTAAACCCAGGTGCCTGATCTCTGCATGTTCCCGGCATGATACCAGACATGGACTCTGAATGCTCCTCATCCATGATCACAGAGTCGGCATGTCAAGCTCTTGGTGTGGTGTTATGAGGTTGGGTTTGAGAACCACAGGAGCTGAGCTCAGGCAGGTGTGAACAAGTTAACGGGGTGTCGACAGATAAATACGCACTTACCCTGCTCTGGAGACTTTATGAGGAAGCTGTGTGTGAACGAGGATGAAGTGCTATAATTGAAAACCAACCGTGTTTTCAATTCGCCCTCAAATCACATAAACCTGCTTCAGGACAGAGGGGTATCTTGGTGTCACGTTGATGCAAAGACAAACAAGGACATAAATCCGGTCATGTAATAACCAGCTGTTGTCAATATATGGCATGAACAAATAATTAATTAATTTAACCACATTTGCATGATATTAATTTCAAGAAATCTGTATACTATATAAAACGCATCATTCTAAATCATACTGTCCTCATGCGTCCTGCCAACCTTACCTCTTATATCACAATCCAACAAGGGGAGAGAAAAAGAAAGTCCATGAAATGATGGACATCTAAAAATAAAAGGTTCAACAGGTTCCAGAGAGAAAAAGAAAAACCTAAAGGCATTGAAACATTTTCTAAAAAAGGTTCAGTAGCCTGCCCTGATCGTGGCCGGTGGCGATGCTTTCTGGCATTTGCGTGATATTTACAGAGGTCACGCATAATCAGTCTGAAAATGAGCGAGCCTCTCTGTCTAGTACCATCAAAGTGAGGAAGGCTTTATTCCAGGCACAGCGAGCAGGCACCGGCTTCCCATCTCTTCCTTTGTAGCTTTTTAATTGGGTTTCGGTTATGACGGGACTGGACGAGTTCATGCACAGTCCCAAGAAATTTGTATTTTAAAGGGTTTGTCCGCAGAGCAGGTGGTTTAAACAACATGATGTTGATTTCAACTGGCAGCTTCTCACACCTGATTGAAAGTCAAATACCATTTCTGAGAATGAGACGTTATATACATAGTTTGATCAAAGACACAGCTCGAAGATGATCAGATACGGGAAAGAAATTGGTGTGTGTTCCAGGGTCCTACAGTATGTTGCCCATATTTATATGGTACAGAATGGAAGCATGAAAATGGTGCTACGTTCTCAGAGCACTACGTGTCCCAGTTCTAGGCTGCTATGTTTCCAGGGTTCCATATTATCATGGTCCAGCATTTCCAGCCTCCTATTATCCCCAGCTCTCTCGACCTGCAGAACATGGGACCCTGGTTACATCAGGCCCTGGGTTTTCACCGCAAGTGTTAGCTTTAACACATCTCGAAATTATCCTGGCCATATAAACTCTGAGATAAACAGTGTCAATCAACTACACATCTCATTCACCCATGGCCTATAACACTTCGTCCTGTATTCAGGGTCACGTGGGGCCTGGAGCCTATCCCAGGAGACTTAGCGCACGAGCCGTGGTACACCCTGGACAGGGTGCCAATGCATCACAGTGAGCACAAACACACAGACTCACACGTTGAATCACACTTGGGAACGTATCAGTCAATGCATTAGGCTATTTGGGAACGCCAGATTCTGTCTGTCTTTGGACTGTGGGAGGAAACCGGAACACATGGGCAAAGCATGAAAAACTCATGCACGCAGACCCAAGGCGGGAACAGACCCAGAACCTGAAGGTGCAAGGCCACAGTGCTAACCACTATTATCGTCAATGCTACATTGATAGCTAATCAACTATAAGACTTACAACCAGTAAAAAACATTTACTCTGTACCTACCTACATTCTTCAGGCTTCTTTTCCACAGAACAACCATTTCCACAGAACCCAGCAATAAGAGACGTAATTCTGTATTGCTTACCTTACCAGGGATTACAGATCGTAGCTTGATCTATAGCATCAAAATCAGCCATTTTGTAGGAGAGAACCAGCCTAGTAATCAATATTTCAATCAGACAGGCTCGGAATAAATCTATTGAAATGTTATTAAGCATGTCTTCATGACTTGGCCTCGTTATACAATACTCACTCCATCAATTTTTATATTTCTCTATTATACATTAAAGTCATGCTTCTAGTTGGTGCCGAAGTAGAGAAATAAGGAGATTTAGAGGATAGAGGAGAGTATCTATCGGCACAGAATTTCCAAGATTAGAGCTTGTTTATTTCCCTGGGGATCCCAGGCGACGTGTATGTCCTCCTCAAGGTAACACTGATGTCTGTTCCCCCCCCTCCTCTTCCATCCCTTCCAACTGCTCCAGTCAGCTGTGATTTAGCGAGTTAGGAGCAGGCCAGAGGGGGACAGGGGCTTTGACAGAGAGGCAAATACAAGGTGTCCACTAGGGTATCCAGGATTAGCTACAAAAGGAGCCCAGGACACATAGTGGCACACCGTCATAAGGCAAAGTCTTAAAGCTTAGAGCGATGCGAACACTGGCTGCTCAGAGGCTTTGTCAGCTCGGGGTACAGCTTGTTTATCCAGTGACTAAGTGAGGACCGGAGCTGAATTCGGCGAGGCCTGGACTTTCTGTAGCAGAATACATTTTTACTATTTGGAGATCTGCTGTATCAGAGAAAGTCTGGGAATAGAAGTTCAAGAGAGCTCGGCTAGGACAAACCGGTAGAGAAAGTCTAAGAAGGAAAATGTAAGTAAGAAGGCGAGCATGGGGAAATCTAAAAAAAAAAATGATAATAATAATTAAAACTTTTTCAAAAGAATGTGATCCATTAGGACCAAAACTACTCTATACAAGAACAGCTTCTTATCAACTGCAGCTGCCCTCATGAACAAGGCTCTAGACAAAATTCCTTGTATGCGGCAATAAATGTCATCCTGATTCTGATTGCAAGAAGTGAAGAAGAATTCCCAGAAGAATTCCAAGAAAGGGAGTATGGCCAGAGATTTTCAAGAAAGCCTATCTACTGTAAGAAGAGATGTCACAGGAAAGAAAAACGTCGGGGAAAGAAATGGACACCTTTGTTGGACAGAGAATTTAAAGAAATTTGAAAAATCAAGCATCAAAGAAAGGAAGTACTGTACGGTGGAACCTCGGATTGCGAGTAACCTGGTTTACGAGTGTTCCGCAAACCGAGCAAAGATTTTTAATAAAATTTTAATCGGAAACCGAGCAAGTATTAGTTTACAAGCGCCGAGTATCATGTATCATGCATGAGACTCCTATTTTGACACCGAGCGGCAAGTGATCACAACTGAGCCAATGATTTTTCTCTCTCTTGCGCTGCGGAATTATGGGTAATCGTCTCCCTTGCTGCGTCTTAGTGCAGTTTGAGTTTTCATTATTTCTATTAATTAGAATTAATTTCTATTAACTAGGAAAATTCTATTTGGTTTACGAGTGTTTTTGGAATACGAGCCCGCTTCCAGAACGAATTATGCTCGTAATCCAAGGTTCCACTGGACGTCAAAGAAAGCAAAACTAGGAGACCAAAACATGGTCAAGGAAAGTTTAAGAAGGAAAGGCCAAAGGCAAAATTCTTAGAAAGGGGATCCGGGAAGGAAAGTTTATGAGAGAAAGATAAGTATTAAGCATAAGGTCTAAAAAAAAAAAAAAAAAGGAAATGCAAAAAAGAAAGTGTAAAAAGAAAAGTCTGGGAAAGAAAATCAAGAAAGGTAGTCTATGAATGGCATTAGCATTCATTAACACTGCGACATTCTGACTACAAGGAAAATGATTTAGCCAGCTCAAGTAAACATGTGATTATCAGACGCCATGTTTGTGACAATCAGTGTTTCCTTATTGCTTTTTCCTCGATTCCTAATCTGCTCCAAGTATGGCTCGGTGCTGATATGGGCTTTTAAAGATTCAAATTAAACTGATACGGTGAAATCCGTTTATGCGATGGTGTGGGTTTGTGTAATCACAGCTCTCAGCCGGGAGACCGCGCTCGCCATTAAACCGAAGTGCTCAGGAGTAGGGCAAATAAAATAAAAAGAAGGAAGATGTCTCCAGCATTTTAAATACATTTTCGAACGAAAAAAGAAAACAAGTAATGCATAGTTTATGACGGTTTTAATAATTTCAGTATGAACGATGAGGACATCATTCAAATTATTCAAATGTGCGACAAAATACAGAATAAATATTGTAGCTAACATGATAATTAAAGATTAGATGAATATTTGTTAATATATTAATCGATATTAGAAAATGCATTGTTAAGCAATTACAAATGAGATAATAGAGGGTTAGATCTAAGGATTAATATTATTAGTACAGAATAAAATGTATATATAACTAGTTGGCGCAGCACTAACCGGTCTACCTGTGCAGTTTCCTCAGAGATCTCATTGTGCCTTGAGAAGTCCTAGATCCTACACTCGATTTTGTGAAGTTTATTAAGACCTGGTCTAAATCACAATATGGATTGAATCCTTAAGAACCAGGCTGAGATTCTTCACTCGTCCCATTTGTCTCCTTGAAGGTCTCTTAATATTCAAACCCACCACTGTCCACTCACAATTATGGACGATTTACAGACATGACATGAAGATCTGTGGCCCATCACCTGCTCCAGATGGGCACCGAACATCCGTGCCAACACTCTAGCTCACTGCTTCACACGCGTCCTGGTAAAACAGCAACGATCCCATCTGCCATGGAGGAGATATACACAGGTCAGTCACCGTCCATCGGCAAGTGTTTAGAGCTCTTAAACTGCAGGGTTTTATGAAAACTTAACACTGCCACTGTCAGACAGACACCAGGTCGAAAGTTCTCTCCGCTGCCGGAGGAAGAACGTTGCTAAAGTATTGGAAAAACCAACAGGCTTCACAATCTGGAGTCTGAGTTGATCTCGTGTCCTGATGATCTGGCACGGTATCACAGAATTACCGGACATTTTTATTCGTTTAGTCACCAATGTAATCTCATCCAGGACGATGGCTATTACAGAACTACACTTCCCAAGCTATTGATTTGAACTCATGAGAGAGTGAGGATTACTAAATGAAGCAGCTTAACTTGCCACAATCCTCAAAAGAGTGTCCTAACTCTACCTCAGTTCTTTCTGAATAAAATTCCATTTCGGTTGCTGAGTATATCAAAAGATTCACCCGATTAAGTGTTCGATCTGAAGCTCACTCTACCATGTAAACGATAATGCTTGTGCCGTGATGCTTTTAACAAATCTCACATGGAATAACCGCTCAGCAGAGATCATTGATATAATAATAATAATAATAATAATAATAATAATAATAATAATAATAATAATAATAATAAAATTGTTTAGTAGTATTTTAATCATTATTAGGCAAAAATTCCTTATTAGTAGTTGTGGAGGCAAGAAATCTTAATGGGCTTTTCTTGGACATCACAAAACAGCAACTGTGTGTGTTCATAGGAACAGGGAAGGGGAAGGTTTTTGTGACATAACAATCTTCTCTACATTATATTGCATTGAAGCAATATCCAGTGACATTATCATTCTCCTGCCAACCCACATAACTTACATAACATCTAAGTATGCTACAATGAGTTCTCACTCATATTCAGTGTATATATATATATATATATATATATAAACATAAGAGAGAGAGAGAGAGAGAGAGAGGGAGCATTTGTTCTTCCTAATAAATTGTAAAACAGAAGAATGGCATGAGAATAGTTGAAGTAGTTTGCTCTGGCCCCATCCCAGTGCAACATGGAGACAACCGCTGGATGTCCAGGTGGTGCTGCGAAAATAAGGTGGGCTTTATAGATAATTAGAAGTCCTTTGAGGGCAAAGCTGGCCTGTTAGGGCGGGACGGGGTCCATCCCATTCGGGAAGGTGCTGCTCTCATTTCTCTAATATAGCGCATAGGCTCAGAAGATTTAAGAGTTCATCGGTGACCATCCAGAGCCCAGGCCAGGGAGCAGATAAACAGGCTAAACCAACCGTCTGCTAGCTGCATAGAGTCGTCACTCAGGGTTCATCGTATTGAGACATCGTATCTGTTCCCCAGGCTAAACCCAAATTTAGAAAGACTCAGAAGTCTATTTTGTGTTTAAATCTTTTTATTAAGGTATTCACCGAAATAATCAAACATGTATTGTTACGTACCAAGATTTTAGTCGTTTAATTCATACCGAGACCAAAAATATAAAACACACTGAATGCGCAGCCGCCACTTCTGATCTGAAGCTAGGACTGTTAAATATTAGATCTCTCGCATCTAAAGCAGTTATTGTTAATGAAATTATCACAGATCAGGAGTTTGATATATTATGTTTAACAGAAACCTGGATTAAACAGGACGAGTATGTGGCTCTAAATGAAGCGAGTCCTCCTGGATACGGCTCCATACACCAGCCTCGGCTAACTGGTAGAGGAGGAGGAGTCGCAGTTATTCACAATGATAATCTGACTATCGTACAAAAACACGGACACAAATTTTATGCATTTGAAGTTCTCTATAGTAACATAAAAAGATGAATATTATCTTCCAGATTAACTATTTAAAAAAAATATAACCACAATTCCACAGTCTGAATCTCAGATCACTGTCTTGTCTCAATTAAAGTCTGTCATAGTAATAATGTTGTTAGGAACCTCCACTAGAGGTCACTGTTCATGTCTGTCTGTCTGTAGTTTTTGTTGGTCGACTCAGTTTCCCAGAAGGCACCTCAGTCAGGTGATGAGTGCTCACCTGAACTGAGGTGGCTCATTAAAGTGTCTATAAATAGCAGTTTGTTCTGGGAAACTGGGTCGAGCATTGTTTGTTTGTTTGTTTGTTTGTTTGTTTGTGAGTGAGTGATTGTTTTTGTATATACCATCATGTGAGCATTCCTTTTGTTTGGTTTTTGTTTCTCTAAGTTTATATTTTGGTTTGTTTTGTAACCTGTGTTCAAGAGGGCTCTAGTTTAGTTTTCTTTATACTCCTTGTGTTACTGGATTCATGGAGCTGTCCTGTTTCATGTTTAGCTAGGCCGTGTCTCCTCCTGTGTACAGTGTAAGTACTGTTCTGTGTCTTCCCAGTGTCAGTCTTCTTGTTTAGTTCTTTGGTTAAAACTTCCCTTGTATGTGTAGCCACATGAGGGCTTAGCCGTTAGCAGGGTTAGCCTCCAGTAGGCTAGCCTCTAGTGGGATTGACTGCTAGTGGTTCTGGTCTCTAGTAGGTTAGCTGGTAGTTTGGTATAGCCCCATGTGTGCCCTGCCTTTTGTGTTCAGTTCCCCCCCTATTAGGTCAGTACTAACCCGATTAGCCACTAACCCCATTAGCCACTAACCCGGTTAGGTCAGCATCCAGTGTCTCCAGTATTCCATGTAGCTACTAACCTCACTAGACACTACATCAGCCGGTCTAGCCAGCAACTACCACCAGCTAGACCCATGACAAATGTACAGATGTAACTCAACCAGAATTGAACTTGCGGTGGCCTTAGGGTTTTGCGTTTGCCGGCTCTATGTCTAGAAGCAAGCGTTTCGATCACACTGTAACTTTAAATGGCCTTTCTATTCCATCAAATGCAACAGTAAAAGACCTCGGTGTGATTATAGATTCTAGTCTTTCATTTAAAGTTCATGTAGAGAACATCACCAGGATAGCTTTCTTTCACCTTAGAAATATTGCCATGTTAAGGAATATACTGTCACTAAACGATGCAGAAAAACTAGTTGATGCTTTTATCACCTCTAGGTTGGACTATTGTAACGCCTTACTGTCTGCTTGTTCAACTAGGTGTATAAACAAGCTTCAGTTAGTACAGAATGCAGCAGCGAGAGTCCTCACTAGAACCAGAAGACACGAGCACATCACCCCTATCTTATCTATTGGCTCCCTGTGAAGTTTTGCGTCGATTTTAAAATACTACTATTGACGTATAAAGCATTAAATGGTCTCTGAGTGAACTGCTAGTGTCTTATGATCTGCCATGGCTATTTCGATCAAAGGATGCAGGCTGCTTCTCAGTACCTCGTATGTTATGAAAACTACAGCAGGGGGCAGAGCATTTTCTTACAAAGCGCCCAAGTTATGGAATAGTCTTCCTATTATTGTTTGGGATTCAGACACAATCTCTGTGTCAGGGACAATCTGATTCATTTGCGACAATGTCAATTGTTAAAAGCGCTATACAAATAAAATTGAATTGAATTGAGTTGAATCTGAAATCGGTTGTGCACCTGGTTTGAACTCCCAAGACACCTGACTCCTTTCCCTCAGTTTCTCATTAGCAGTCATTCATCTTGATTTTCCTGGTTGAAAGACACACACACACATGAGGCAGTGTCCTCAAGGTAAAAAGGCTGGAGGAACTTGGTCAGTGTGAGTGCACAAGGCAGGGTACACCCTGGAGATGGGGTCCAAACCATTATAGACCACAAGCATGCACCCTAGCACACACTCCAGGCAATTTGGAAACATCAACAGACAGCCTATGTCTTTGAACTGTGGACCCGAGTGAACCCCACCAAGGCCAGGAAGAACAGCACTCACACTGACCAGAGGCAAGATTCGAACCACCAACCTTGGAGGTGTAAGGCAGCAGAGGTAATCACTAAGCCATTGTGCTACCAAAATAAGGGAAACATCTATTAATATGTTCAAATTAGCAAATGTTAAACATGCATTTATTGTATACAGTGTACAGCAATCAGTCATAGCTTTTACCATTAAAACCATTTAGGGATTTACAGTAGGTCCACCTTTTGCTGCTGGGACCTCGGGACTTGGCTCCATGGGACCTCTAGAAGGTGTGTTAGTCTTTGGCACTGGGACATTAGCAGCGCTCCCTTTGGGAACTGTAGGTTGTTGTGAAGTGGATCAGACTTGTTTGTGCGGTACATCTCATGGGTGCTTGACCGGATTGGGATATAAGGAAATTATAGGCCGGATCAACAACTTTGAACTCTTTACCTGCTACACGCAGCAGGCTGTGATTCCCTGAGTGTTTTGCTACCATTCTGTCGTAGCCAGAGTTTTTTAAATATAATTTTATGCTGCATTGACTTTTATGTGGGCTTGGGCTGGGCAGACGGGCCTTTCGTTCCCCAGGTGTGTAGATGAGCCTTGGGTGCCCATGATCCTGTCACCAGTTTACTGGTTGATAATTAATGTTATTTAATTGACCAGGCAATGCTGTTAGCTGGTAGCTGATTAGTGTATCTTTAACATCAGAAAATGGTTTATCAGGAATGCCACTGAAAAATTAGAAATGAAGATGCTCAAAATGGGTCTTTCAAACAAGAAAAAGAAAGAACCAGAAAGTACGAATAGTTGACAATAAATATAGTATGAATTAATATGAATAATCAGTAAAAGCTGATGTGAAAAATTCTAAATATGTAGAAAGGAAAAAATTCAACAACTGATAGAAGTAATCAGTGAACACACTAAAGCTGATGATAATCTAAAATTGAAAAAGATTAGCTGTTTTAAAGGTGACACGATGGCTTAGTGGTTAGCACTGATGCCGTGCAACTTCAGGGTTCGGGTTTGAGTCCTGCCTTAGTCTGTGTGCATGGAGTTTGTATGTTATTCCTGTGCTTGGTGGGTTACCACCAAAGTTCAAAGACATGCTAATTGAAATACCCAAGTTGCCCATAGTGTGTGTTCTGCCCTGCGATAAAGCGAATGAGTGGGTAAGTGAGTGAGGTGGTTTAATTTCAAAGATAGCTATAGTGTTAAAAAATGAAAAGTGAGTTAATTTCAGAGCCTTGGCTCCACCATAAAGGATGCTCTAGTACCCATTGTTTTAAGATTAAAACCATTCTTGGTAGTACTATATATAGTATATATTAATATAGTATATTTTAAAAGCAAAGCCACATCTCAGCTTTGCTGAGCTAAATCTCAGCTAAAGGTTTTGTTTTGCTCTGGAATCTAACCAGAACTTCCCATATCACATCACATACAAATAATGCCGCTTCTTCAGACTGCAACATAAATCCGACACTCCAATGTCACATTCAGCCTTTCCAGAATTCTAATCACATAGATACACACACAAGCCTCCAATCATCTCCCCACCCTTTTTAAAGCACTCCATGGACTCTAGAGCTTTGCGAAGTAATTGCACAGCGCTCTGTTGTCTGAACTTACCAAGCCATTGTTTATAGTGTTTGATGTTCTGGTTCTTTAATCCTGTTTTGACCCTGATTATGATTCTTGTCTCTGTCTCCGATTGCCTGTCTGCACATTGCCGCAATCTTTACCTGACTTTTGGTGTTTGGGATTCTTATTTACAGTATTTATATATATTTTTTGCATGCATCTACCATTTTTGGTGTAAAAAGAACAAACAAACAAAAAAAAACTAGTTGTTTCTGTCTCAGCATTTCTGTGACAGATTGCTTTGCTTCACCATCTGTATTGATGCAGCAGAATACCATAACTGCAGTAACTGTCATGTACCAAAAGCCTTTGGGAGATTATGAAAGCTGTTTGTTTGAAATCAACCCTAGGACCGACAACCTCACTATTGCCTTCTTAGCAGTTTTGTCTTCTGCCTGAACTTCAAGGTTGTGGTTGAATGTTTTCTTTAGGGTTAGGTGTTAGGTTTACTGTGTTGTTTGTACTTCACTGGAAGGAAACTCTTCATTGAACAACTGACTATTCAGTGACAAGGGCATTACCCTCGGCCAGAGTTCCTTGCAGCATTCCACAACCCAATTAACCCATTTAATGAGTCTGGTAAAGGGCCCACAGACGACTAGAGCTAACAGCCAGGAGGAAGAACACAATAATGTGCAGACTTGATCCACTACGACACAATCGCCTGGCAGTGTCCTTTCAAGTCTGATGCCTCAACCCTGAAACCCTTTGGACATCCAACCAGCAACAATGCTCACACATGTCACCTTCGTTTGCATTTACAAGTTTTTATTAACCGTTGATCACGAATTTTCTCTGATATCGTCAAACTGATGCTAGTTGTCCAGTGGCCATTACCATCTGCAACAGAATCTGCATCACTAATGCTGGTTATGATTCCAGCAGGACAGGAAACTGGGAATTTCTTCTTCTAGTCCCAGGAAGCTAGTTGGAAACATGGTAAGCTAAATTATTAATAAGCTGTTTTGATTTTAAGCGCTTTCCCAAGGATAAGGATTGTTGGTGGCTATGAGATACAGATTGAAAGGTTTGAGGTTCGAACCCCAGTACTGCCAAGTTACCACTGTTAAGACCTTGAGCCCTTAGCCTTATCTGCTCCATGGGTGCTGTTTCCTGGCTGACCATGTCCCCTGATCCCAGCATCCTAACAGGGATAAGTGAAAAAATCATTTCACTGTGAATGAATACTATTACAGTGAAACCTTGCATTACGAGCATAACTCATTCCGGGGGCTCGTATTCCAAAACACTCGTACACCAAATAGAATTTTCCAATAAGAAATAATGAAAACTCAAATTATTCGTTCCACAGCCCCAAAAAATAAATACATAAAAATAATTCATACAAAATATAAAGTAAAAATAAAACAAATTAACCTGCACTTTACCTTTAAAAAAAAGTAAAAATAAATCCCGACAGATAAGTGTTTCCGTTTGTGCGCGCAGGCGCCGTGTATTTGTGTGTGTGGGTGGAATTAACCCCTCCCTCGCCTTCACACAGTAAAACTTACCTTGCTTTTAAAGTTTCACTTTGTAAAGTAATCTGACCCAGTAGAAGTGTGTGTGTACAGAATACTGTATATTACACTTCATGACTTAATTATGGACCCAGTACAAAAAACGTTTCTGATTTTCAGTATTCCACCACAAATGTAAAAGTTAGAGAAAAAATATTTGTATGCCAGAAAAGAACGCAGCATATTATACACTATAAGCCACCGACTTTTTAGACAAAAATAAATCTGATGGATTTCGCTTGCAAAAAAGAATGAGGAGCAGCAAACAGTTAAAGTCCTCAGGAGAACTGTGAATGGTTCTGCAGGATGCTCAGTAAAACTTAAAAGCTTTTTTTCTTCTAAAACGGCACAAACTGTACCCGAGACTAAAGGCTCCTCAAAGCATTGTAACACCATTGTTTCATTACTTACTGTTTACTGGGTTTCTTTCATTCTTTCTGAAGGCACATTTGCTCTATTGCGTTTGCTTACTTTTACAGTATAGTTTAAAAAATATATTTTTATATTTTTTGGATTTGTCCCTGATTTTCTGTCTAATTTAGTCGTGTCCAATTCCTCCCCGTCACTAGGGGGCTCCACATTAAGGCTACTACTACCACTCAAGACTATCATGTGTTTCCTCCGAACCACGTGACGCCAGCCGACCGCATCTTTTCGAACTGCTCGCTCGCGCACCGTTGGGGGGCGGAGTAACACACTCGGAGGACAGCGCTATCCGCTCCTTCTGTTGCGCGACCTCACGGACGCTCCTGATTGGCTGTAGAGCCGTGATTTAATGTGGGAGCACTAAGTACCTCTCATCCCTCCCCTCTGAGAGAGCTCGGCCAATCAGCTCTCTCTAGACCTCCAGCTGTGAGAGGTTACAGCACCACCCTGGAATCGTACTCGCGATCTCCGGATGATGGGGCGAGAGCTTTAACCACTGCGCCACTTTTACGGTATCGTTGATCTTCCAGACACATTCACGTAGGGAATCTTAAATACATTGGAACTGACATTCAGAACTTCTAACTGATGTAATCTTGCCCATGTCAATTACGTACTTAAAGAAAATCTTCTAACACGTTCCCGACTGTGTGTGTGATTATGTGCCGTCCCTTAAAAACGTCCCTTATCACCCTGTGTGTAGTCACATGACGCTATCGAAGTAACCTGGAGCAGAACTCTCGTTAGAAGGGGAAAAAAAACCCAGCTTTAATACCTGGGCGGATTTACAGCCCAAACCTCATCAGTGAACTATGAAGGCACAAAACAAACACGCTGATAATCGTTCGCTAAATAAAATCCAGGTAAAATGTTCGATGAATCGTGATAATGATTCAAAGTCATATGACCCGGCACCAGATTCATGTATTAATCAGAATCTACATCAGACTGCACATGTTAACAAGACACCATTTAAGTTCACGCTAAAAGGTTTTGCAGTGCTATTTTTTTTTTTTTTTTTTTTCACGAATGCTAATTTCTAAACTGAAAAAAAAAAAAAAAAATCCCAACAGAAAGAAACGGACAAGGAAGAAAATAAATGCAAACATGACTTGCCTTGACACTCTGCCAGAAATAAACTGAAGGCCATTAGTGTAACTCTATTCAACAAGTTCATTCCTTGTGCAAACAAAGCGTGCGCTACCTGACGGTGCCAGCTGGCGATAGCGCGGTTAAAAATAAAAAATAAAAATAAAAACTTTTTGATGGATTTTTTTAATTGTAGCTTTGCACACTAATTTTCTTTTTCTTTTAGACCATCACAATCACAATTTTTTTTTTTTTTATGGAAAATAATTAGCTTGTCCCTCACGCATGCCTGAAATACCTTTCCGTCTGCATTGTCTCCACGTCTGGCTGGTCTTTAAATGTCAGCCGACTTCACCGACTCGACGTTTGTTCGGGGTTTTTTTCGGTGGAGGTGTAATTTACAGCATGGAGCAGGTATCACCTGAGAAATGATCTGGGCATTAGTGCAACATTAAGGAAATGTCAGATTCGGAAAATGCTGGAATAAAGAATAACTGTACGACCATGGCGTGGGGGGGGGGGGGATGGGGGGGTATTAAGGGGGACCAACAACAACAACAACATTTGCGTCCTGAAATGAACTGGAGGTTTTCTAATAAACGAGCCGGGAAAGTTTGCAAACGCCGAGTAATTGAAACCGCCGCTGTAATTAGTTTTTCCATCTGAGCTGATGTAGCACCTCATTTCAGTGACCAAGTACGTGCACATAAACCTCCTGATGAGCTTTTAATCAATTGCTACAGCACTGAGTTCTATAGAGAGGGGTATCAGCATGGCTAAATTAGCTCGTCGTTAGCAAGAGTTCCATCTACGACCAAGCAGGATCCAGCGTTTAGTATTAAAACCACTTTTAAGACTGAGATTTGATCTACATCCTGTAAGATGTACCGTTCTTGTGTTTCAGCTAATTAGCGCACAGTGTCTAGTGTGGATCGTATCTTTATGGAGTAATTGAAGAGTCGTTTATCTTTTGACAAAACTGAATAAAAATGGTCTCTGGTTCTGTTTTAGCAGAATCTGATTGGTCAGTATGTGATGATGAATATTTCCATAAGAGCAGCTCTTCTATCAGTGCGCTCTTTCTGTGTCGATTAGTTTCCTATACGTGCATGACACAGCCAGAGTGTTTGTTTTATTCCAGTGAATAGAAAGCACCAAAACTGTCATGGTTTCCTTCTGAGCCCTTTTTGTCAATCACAGTAGCTCCACCCTCTTTTTGTGTGACATGTACTACCTATTTATGCATATAAAAAAAAAAAAAAACGTATTTAGTTGTAGCCCTTTTGCAGACACGCGACTACCATGACATTAGTCACAACAGCAGACAGCGGAAACAACGTTAACCGCCATTAAGCTACTATGCATTTTCATTGATAATTACGTTCAAGTCTAAAAAAAAAACAAAACAAAAAAAAACAGAAAGATTACCTGATCCCCTAGCGGATTACCTGATGCTAGCGTGCTATGTAGGGTGTACAAGCCCTTGTTCCACACACCAAGCAGTGCCCTTAATCAGGGGATAGAGATTTGGGAGTCAGCCTTGAGTTCGGAGCTCGTTAGCTTTGTAGCCTCAAATAAAACATGGACGGTTCAGAGGCAATTCAGAATAACAATTACTAAAGAGACAGTGCGCTGTTTAAGATGATGTAACGTTGTGATGACATAATGTACCGTGACTGGTGTTGTACTGTATGTGGGTAAGTTTTGTTCCTTTGGCGGAATCACTGAACTCAGACACTGTGATGTCCAGAGGTGGAAAGTAATGAATGACATTTACTGTAATTGAGTAGTTTTTTTTTTGTGTGTGTGTGTGTGTGTGTGTGTGTGTGTGTGTACTTCTACTTTTTAAAGTAGTTTATAAAATCTGTAATTTTACTTTGACTTAAGTATGTTTTGTTTGAAGTATTGTACTTCGCTACATTTTAAATCATGTGCGCTACTGAGTAAAAACAAACGAATGAAAATGCAAAAATAATACAAATATACTCCTTTGTATAAATGCTTGGTTGCGTGCGCGCGCGTGTGTGTCTCGTGTCCTGGCCGCGCGCCGCTCCAGACGCTACCTGACCTTCCACACGGCCGCTTCCGCCCTGAGAGTGACGTCATCAACCAGCGCCGCCAGATATAAACCGGAGAGCGACGCGGGAAAGAGGAAAGAGGTTGTGATTCTGGCGTTTTGATATTTGGTTATGACTTTTTGCCTCCCATTGACTTTGATTGTTGTTTTGGTTGGACTTTGTATATATTTGTAGATAATTTCACTGTATGTTTGTGCACTCAGCAGTAGTAGGGGCGTGGCTAACGTTTATTTTGAGAAGAGGGAATTTATTCACTGTTGTTGGTTTTGGGAGTCAGGGAAGGGACCTGGAGTTTTGTTTGTGTGTGGGTTTTTTTTTTTTTTTTTTACAGGTAATCTGGCTACTAAATATAAATACCATTTAGTTGATTATTTTGGCCTGGGTCCACCCTGAATCTGATCCTCCTCCTGGTGTGTCTGTGTGTATTTTATACATTTTTTTAACCTCATTATTTCATCAGTTAATGACCGGATCTAGTTCTTTCTGCCATATCCCACCATTTCCATACAGTTTATAACAGAACCCTGAACCGTTCTTTTGCTGTTCGGCCGACACTAGACTGAGACGTGACGCCATATTTAAGTGACCGCTTTGATTTTCAAGCACAAGAAAGACAACAGCTTTATTATGCAAAGGTGTTCCTTCAGTTAAAAACAACTACTTTGAGATTTATATCTGCTCATCTTTTTTTTCTACGCTAGAATGCCTCATCCCACCCCGCTGTTAAAAAAAAAAAAAAAACTTTTACTGAGTAATTTTTTTTATGAGCTACTTTTTACTGTTACTTGAGTAGATGTTTATAACGGTAACTTTACTTGTACTTCAGTAAAATTTCACTGAAGTAACAGGACTTTTACTTGAGTACAAAATCTTAGTTCTCTTTCCACCTCTGGTGACGTCAGGTCCAAAAAGTCTATCGACTGTTACGAATAAGACGCCGTAGGCTCGACAACGTAACCTCGGACATAAGCCCGCTGAGATGATGAAGAAACAAGTCCAAGCTCATGGCATTATTTCTAAATTTCTTGCTGCTCCTGTAAATCGAGGGCCACTTTTGCAGCACGGTTGTTTTCGGAAAGTGGACGGCTCTCAGGATTTTCCTCTAAGCTTTTACTGGCCTTTTTTTCACGGCTCTCGTTTGCCCTCGCCGGCTTACCTCCGTCAGGGCTTAAGGGATTGTTCTGCGGGGTTTCCGTACGTCCTGTGGGTTTCTCCGTAGATCATGAGAAGTGCTGATCGCTCAACCTCCAGCACCAGCCTGCGATAAATTAAAGACGTTATTGTCCGCGATGAGCGCTAAGACCGAAGCACGGAGGAGAAATAAAGCCGAGCGGGAAGCTGTGAAGATCACGCTCTGCTCCCAAAAATAATGACCTCTGAGTCCGGAGGAAAGCTTATGAGCTTTATTAAAACCTTTCCTGAAGGTCTGAATATAACGTTTACGCCATGTGTCCGCTGTAACCATTCTGAAACGTGGTTGATATTTTCTCATCACAGCACAGCAAGTGTTTTATTCCTCTTATTATATTACGACAAATTGCCACCAATTATAATTCTGGATTTATTAAAAAAAAAAAAAAAAAAAAGGAAATGGAAAATGAATCCGGAAACCAGCAGCGTTGTACTGTACTCAGTAATAAAGCATGTACACGGGAAGTCCGAATGATGTGAATCCAATCCACTTCTTGTGCTTTTAATACCAAAAACAAAACAAATCCACCCTTTTCAGGCTCACTTTTGTTGCCTCGTCGATGTTAAAATGAGATTAAACAGATACTTTATTAAATCACTGGCTCTCTGCTTTGCTTTTCTACTCTTCTCTGTTCCAGCCTCTGGGCAAAGTGAGCATATGTGCACTTAACCTTTGAGTTAAACCTACATCTGTGATGTAAATTACCTGTTATTGAGTTAAAGCCATCGGAAAGGGCCGCTAAGAGCTGCTGAGACAGTCTGAGTCAAGCTTTATGTGTTTGAGCAAGGAAAATGTGCATTTTGAATCAAATAAAAGACTTACAATTTAACTTAAAAAATATATACATTTCCCTGTATTCAACTCAATTACATTTTCAATTCGGAACCAGAATCAAAGGGTAACCAGCTTCACTGGAGTGACACCAGATAGTGTGACCATAAATCAATCACTTCTATAACTGTGTGCTATAAGGTCAAAAGTGCAAATGTTTAAGTTGGGAAATGTGTTTTTATCACAGGTTTTACACCAGACGCCCTTCCTGACGTACCTCTCCTATTTTCTATCCAGGCTTGGGACAGGCACTTCATGCAGTGGCTGGGTAGCATGGGGTGTGGCAACCCTCAGAGGCTGGGGCTTGAAGTAGGGCATCAGGATAGATCAGGCAGGTCCAGGGGCAAGACATCTTGGTAATTCAGGCCCTCCATGTGTATCTCAACAGTGTGAAAGAGAGCGAGTCAGAGAGAGAGATTTTTATTACCTTTGCTTCAAGACCTAAAAAACACTTTGATGATCTTCAACCTATGAACCATGAACAAATTCTTGCAATCATGATAATCTCCATGTTTTAGTAGTTTTGATTTTGGAGCTTTGGTGGTTATAATGTATAACACAGTGGAACCTTGAATTGCGAGTAACGCGGTTTGTGAGTGTTCCGCAAGACGAGGAAAGATTTTTAATAAATATTGAATTGGAAAACAAGCAAGTCTTGGTTTACGAGTGCCGAGTATCATGTATCACGCATGCGCTTCTTGTTAGTGTCACGTAATCACAACTGAGCCAGTGGTTTTTCTGTGGAATTGTGGGTAATCGTCTCCCCTGCTGGGTCTTAGTGCTCTCATCTCTTACTGGTACAATCAACATCTCCCTCTCTGTTTCAACGTGTCTCCTATGTGTATGCGTGCACGTAATTTGACACACACACACACACACACTGAATTGCTGTTTTTCATTGTAGAAGGGGGTCTTACACATTGATCAGACATAACATTATGACCACCTGCCTAATATTGAGTGTGTGTGTGTGTGTGTGTGTGTGTACTTTCGCACAGTACTTTATACAATTAATTACTGAGAATATTACAATATTATCTTAAATTGCCGCAACCAATTTTTGTTAAATGCACATAATGATCCATGATGAATAATGATTCACAGCACATCAAACGCTAACCGTGATGTTTTACCCCAGTTATCGCTGATGCACTCAATCCAAGTCATCTGTTCATTTTAAATCTCAAAGTTATTGTGGTGTTATGAACAGAAATCCAAAAACAGCTCCTTTTTAAAACTCCTGTTGCCATTTTAATGCAACAATGTTTGTAATGAAAAATCAGGACAAAACCAGCACGCGGTAATCAAAAGTGAGGCCTCGTGCTATTGTAGGCAAACTTGTATACAGTGGAGAAAACAAGGTGCCGCCTCATGGGAAAACTTCCGGACGTTTTCCGGGTCGGACTCCGGATTTGGCAGGCTGGTATCGGGAATCCCCTCAGGTGTAATATTCTGCTGACTGATGGTCCTCCTGGGAGGTTGAGGGGTGATATCTCACACGTTTTGACATCGAGCCAAACTTTGAGTGAACAAGTAGAGAGAGAGAGAGAGAGAGAGAGAGAGCTGCCAGCAGTGAAGGCGAGATGAGACGCACATGTCTTGCATATGAAACTGGTTCCAGCGCAGTGCTTTGTGCCGAGCCAGCTTCTTTTCTTCTTTTTTTTTTAAGTGCTGTAGGCTTGAACCGGTCCAAACATCCAGCTCTAGTGTATAGAAGATGGAGGAAGACGAACTGCTCAGTAACGCACATTTAACACATTCATTACACATTTCCTCTCCTCCACAGAGGAAGGTCATTTTGCTTGTGTCAGGTTTTTTCGGTTTTGCTTCGCTGATATTTTTAGGAATAAATTTCGCATGTGGAAAATGGAGCTTGGAGAGTATCTTTTGTTTCTCTCTCTCTCTCCAGTCAAGGCGCTAAGTCTGCTCGACGCCCAGCCTCACCTTTTTTAACCCTGCCCGAGGCATGAAGATGAGCTCAGCAGCAATCAGATCCGTTTGCTCGCCACGTTAGGAGACACTGTAGAACATCTACGCTCTATGTAAAGTTCTCCTTAACCTTTAACACTCTTTCCATTTATATTCACTTTAGTTAACATTAACAAACCATTAATGTTCTTGGAATTTTTTTTTTTTCTCCTTCCCTACAGCACTGAATATTTATTTAAGGATATTTGTGAAAATGTCTTTACCGTTAAAAAAAAAAAAAAAAAAAAGCATTTTATACTGTACATTGATTTTTGAGACATCAACATTGAAGGGAAAAAAAAAATATTCCAGCCACAACTAAACCATGACTAACTGCAACAACGTCACGATGCTGTTCCCATGGCAACAAGAATCTCATGCTTGTGTTCCGCTCCTGACTCCGCCCCTCGTCCTGTCGTTGTTTTGTTACCTGATTGGCTGCACCTGGTTTGTTTTATCATAATGAATCATTTCTCCGTTTATATCTTGATGTTACATTCTTTCTATAATTGCATATTGATTTTTTTTGTCCTTATGTCCGAGCCTTAGTGAACATAGTAGTTTTGTCTGTTTTTTCTTTATTTTTAATAATTGCGAATGGCCTTAGCATGAATGAACTTAGCATGTGAATGTTAATCCAAATCGTCTTTTTATCTAATCCGTGACTAAACGGTTTCACGAGCTGCTAAATGTTGTGAATTTTTCTAATGAATAAGCGCAAAACATCAGAATCGGAAGAGTTTTACTGCCAAGTGCGCTTGCACGTACAAGGAATTTGTTTTAGTGACAGAGCTCCAGGACAAAACAAATAACAAAAACAAAACAGCATGACACAAAACAGGAGAGAAAAAAAAATTAAAGTACAACAAATTGAGTAGGATGGATTTTTTAGGGTTAACATCAAACGGAGTCGGGTGTGAGATACTTACAATAAGTTAAATAAATATTGCACAGTATATTGCACGGTGGTGTTGCACATAATATTGCTGATATATTTAATGCACAGTGAGAAGAATGTTTCAGCTGTTCATGAGGTAAATTGCTTGGGGGAAAAAACTGTTCTTGTGCCTGACTGTCCTGGTGTTCGATGCTCTATATCGTCGGCCAGACGGCAAAGGTTCAAAGAGAAGGTGGCTTGGGTGTGAGGGGTCGAAAGTGATATTCTGAGCCCTTTTCTTCACTCTGGATATATACAGTTCTTTGTAGTGAACATTTGAGAAACAAAAAACAGGACAAACTAAGAAAAACAATAAGACAAATGGAGAGCTCCACACCGAGGCAGCCATCCGCGGCGCCATCGTTTCTTTGTGTTTCACATTGTTACTTATATTACTAAATAAGCTACATCACTTAATTTGACTCATTTATGATATTATTGATCATAGCTCAATTGGTTATTTGGCTTTATTTAATTATTATTATTATTATTATTATTATTATATTATTATTATAAATGTTATTATTAAACATACATAAATTAACAAACAGATTTAGTTTCTAACTTTTTTTTTTGTGTGTGTGTGTGCATTTAAATAAAAAAATGTGAAAATACGTGGAGTGTGCAAGTCAAACCGGGACTTGTGATGATTGCATAAAAGCAATTTCAAGATCAGTACGGTGATCCTTAGCTGCGGTGAAACATTTCAAAGGTGCAAATGTTTTAAAGAAGGCCGCGCGCTCGTGAATGAGGCGGCTCGGAGCTCACTGCAGTCGTTCCCATAAACATTCAGCAGTTTTTACTTTTAGAACTGTGTTCTGTAGAGTAACGTCTCAGGTTGACTTGAACTCCCCTTATATATAATAATACTCAGTATATAAACTACACAGCATAGTAGAAAATTTCAAAAAAAAAAAAACTGAATTTGGAAATCTATAGAGACTGAATTTCTTTAAAAAAAAATTTTTTATTTTTTTTATAAAGCTCGTGTCCTGAGGCGGACATTTAAAAAAAAAAAAAAAAAAAAAAAAAACTCTATCCGTTCCTGTTAAGTGTAACATTTTCCTCAAGCACCTGCTAAAGACCATCTGACAAACACTTCACCCTAATGACACCTGCACATCGCTTCAGGCCACGACTGTAATGAAACATTTACATGGCATTTATCTTATACGACGGTTCAATCGCTGGCTTTACAGAGGAGGGGATGAAAAAAAGAAAAGATTTTTAAAAGGAGTGATCATCTGCATTCTGGATATAAAGTCAGCACAGAGGGTAAATACTTTCAGAAAAGTAGGAGAAGAACGTTTTTGAACATAAGTGAGAAAATCAAATGTAGCTGTAAATGAATAAAAAGTTAAAATGTGTGTCATTTTAGAAAAAATGAAAATGAAATAAATGACTGATGTTAACAGTAACGCTGCCTCGTCACACCTTCCTGTCGTTGATGTACAGATGGTACTCAAGCGATATTCTAGTTTCACCGCTTACCCTCATGGTGGCAGCATTTGGGTTTGTGCGTTTGCTGGCTTTGACCACTGAGTGGCGCTATATAACTATAGACCGACGCCTCAGACCAAGGATTAATGAGCCGCAGCTCCTTTAGAGCCGCACGTGGTAGCGTAAAAAATCAAGTTTAACATTGTAGTTAAAATAATTCATAACCACAGTATTAAAATTACAGTACAAATGTAGAATTTAAATTAGATTCAATCTTATTAGGATCGAATTTAAGCAAAGTAAACGTTAACACAGTGAGCCTTTAGATTTTATCAGATGTCGATAAATTTTTTTTTTTTTTTTTTTTTCGTTATTATAAGAATTCAATGCAGTGGGCTGTTATGATCATCATAAGGTTCTTTAATAAATAATGAAAACATTTTTAACAAATTACATTTTTACATCCCAGTAACACCCACGTTGCGCTGCATCACCGCCGGCAAAACCTTATGAAATACAAGTGACACATTAAACGAACTTACAATCACAGTACTAAAATTACAGTTAAATGTAAATTAAATGTAGGTTTCTCGTATTTGCATCAAATTTAAGCAACCTAAGTGTTAACACTGTGAGCCTTGTGCATCAGAAAAAGTGGGTGTGGCCTAGTTATCAGAGTGGTCAGATTAATGTACAACAACTATATAATAAAACTATATTTAAAAGACTACTTTTATTTAAGTGCCTCACAACGACGACAAAATGGTCGTTTATGGTTTTGTAAAATAATGAAATGTTGATATATTCTGTATCAGTTTCGGTGAGCTTCAGCGCGTCAGAAAATGAACCGAAACTCCATGTATACTCGCCTCACAGACGAGAAAAATATATGTACTTATAGAAAGCGAAATGCTTTTATATAATCTAATGGAAAACAAATTTCTGATTATGTAATTCATATGAAACGTGAATTATTGGCGTAAATACCTTCAGCACTACAGCCGAAACCAAAGACAATCACTAATTCAGTCGGTCTCCTTGCAGTATTTTCCTTTAACAGCATGATGCCAAGTTTTATTCGAACCTCTACACATTTTTTTTTTTCCTGACTTTAAATCCTAAACAGGATTGTATGTCTCTAGGACTAGCTTGGGTAGCAGCTAGCTAATAACATGATTTGAATATTAATGCGTATTCGTACAGCGAGTTTGTTAAATAAGGCGTAAATGTATTAAGATGTTTCTTTGCCATTTTTTTTTCCCGCCCATTTGCATTAGAAAAGAAAGATTGCTCAAATTTAGCAAGCTAGCTAACTGCTCTAGGACTAGCTAACAATCATCTTGGTTTGCACTGTTCTTTATTAATATTTTTTTTCCTAATAATGTTCCTAATGATGATTTAAAAAAAATAAAACACAGACCCCGAGGTATCCATCTGTCAGACAACTTCATTCAGATTTGCTCTAGCTAGGAATCCTAAGAAACTCCAGTTTGATGAAGTATATTTGGTTGACACGCGACACTCTGCTGGAAATAATTCATGAAAGCGCGGCGTTTGTGAGATATCACACTCACACATTCACGGCCCGAGCATGACAGAGACAAATGCTTTGGTTCGTCACTACCGGCGTCTTCTAACCTCACTTTCTTCCACATAAACCAACTGGCAATAGAACATTGTGATTGTGTAAATGTTTTGGCACCCGAGGTTTTGTTCAGGACACCGCAGCTCAGAAAACACTTTCAGACAGATTATTCTTAAATCTCACTTTTAAATAGAAATTTCTCAAATGCATTAAGAAACATTTAAGAAGTAAAAATATATCATATTTAATAATAATATCAAGAATAAACGCAAACTGTGCAAAGATCATTTTTAGTCATGTTTCGATGCTCAACTGGGTCTCCAGTACAAACAAAAGGACATTCCCTGCTTTTTGTCCTATTTCCTTGTTTGTACTGGCTCGCTGGAAATTAAATGCGGAAATTAGACTTTCACCCCTAATGTGACCTCATACAAGAAGTTCCCCTCCCCTGAGCTTGTTGCTCTCAGCTCTGCCGCTTTCCCGAGGGGTGTGGCTAATTTACATTTGGAGGAGGAGTGAAACAGTGGCAGTTTGAGGGGTATTTCAGCACACACAAACACACACCTTGGGGGAGCTCTGAGACCCGTGTTCACTTGTTGAAGAAATTGTAAAATGATGGGACCTTTGAGTTTATTTATTTCCATAGATTTTACGAATTTCAAGCTCGAATTTCAATCTTGCATTTATTATTTTAAAATTATATTTTAATTAAAATTTAAAGAATATTTAAATTAAATTATTTATTTCAAACATTCATTATTCATTACTCAATCATTTTCACCAGGAGTAATAAGATGATATAGGAATTTCGAATCAGATAAATAAAAACATTTTGAAGACTTAATGGTGATGGTTAATTAGTTAATTATTTATTAATCAGGTGTATATTTGTCAAACCTTATAACTGATTTGTTGGTTTATGAAATGATCATGTTCACGTCCAAGGAGACTTTTGGCACAAGGTGGGATACACACTGGACAGGGTGCCAATACATCGCAGAACACACACACACACACACATATTCACAGACTATGGGCAATTTGGAACCACCAATTATCTTACTCCGCATGACTTTGTACTGCAGGAGAAAACCGGAGAAACCAAAAGCACAGGGAGCAATCCCCCGCCCCCCCACACACCCCCCACACACACACATACACACTGACTCGAGGCGGGAATCGAACCCTCGACCCTGGAGGCGCGTAGCCGCAGCACTAACCACTATGGCACCATGCCAGCTATTCAGAATGAATACATTATGATTAAGTAGTAAATGCATTATGTTTGAACTGTATAAAAACTTTAACGAGGTATAAGAATCTCACCTAAGCTCAATCGAAACCTTAATGTTTAAGCGCAAGAGTTAAATAAGATTCTAAATATTTTATCATGCACTGTGTGCACTGTTTTTGTGGTGCATTGTGGGTAATAATATAATGTTAATATACTTTGCAGAAAAAAAAGAGGCCCGATCGACCTTGTGCTCGGACATCACAGACTATCGCGTGTCTGTATCTGAAGTGCGGAACAGATTCTGGTGTTTAATGTGAAGCAGAAGCAATCAGCTCTCCTCCTCCATGCCGAGTATAAACGTCCACAAAGACACACTGGAGGGAAAACGTGTCAAGCGTGGGGCGTCTCATCGCAGTGACGGCGAGCGTCTGATACAAGCAGATGGCTCCGGACAGGTCGAGGCGGCGTCCACTTTCATTTAGGAGCAAGGTGACTTCGCTGTCACACGGACAGATAATAAACATCATCTGTTGAGTTGCGCTGTTGAGTCACTGACCTGAAAATACATCTCTCTCTCGTGTCTCTCTCTCTCTCTCTCGCTAATATATACGTTATTGTAAGCTGTATAATATCCTGTTATTATTACCCGAGACCGCTGCTTTAGGCATTTGAGGTCAGAGCGACCTAAAATACTCAGATCTACTTTTCAGGGCTGGTAAAAATAGCGCTGCGAGAAACCACTCGACATGATGCCCTGACCTATTTGAGAAGCAGGCTGGAGGAGATTGCGGCAGCTACACACTTATAGTGGATTTGTTTCTTTTTTTTTTTTTTTTTTACTACTTTATTTTTTCTTTTGCAGGTAAGCATTTTAGTTTTCCTCACTTTCTAATGCACCTGCATGGTTTAATAACGACACGGTTTAGGACCCTGAAAGTTGATTGGTCAAAAGGTGATGGATTAATTTTCCGATCTAACAAGTAGTGCAGCTGCACATCACATGGTCGTGTTAATGCACTCGTGCTAAATATAATACGATAGCGTTTCCATAGTAACAGCTCATTCACGGGGACTTGTTCGGCAGACGCTTGTCACGAGCTATCGGAGGGTAAGCACAGAAGCCTTAGCAGTTAGCCCGTGTAGCGGAGTGGTTAGAGTTCCCCCGGTGTCGGTTGGTTGGTATTCTTGGACCTGGCGCACACTGGGCACGCCTGGATGTACTCCTTGACATCACTTGCCATAGATAGCCACCAGAAGGCACGTCTGAAGAATTGGAGGGCGCCGGGGTGTCCGAATAATGGCAAGGAATGACCCCATCGCAACACCTCGGTCCTTACGGTGTTCGGCACACCTGCCGATGCGGTCTCCATCGCCTGTGCACAGCGAACCCTCGTTTTCAGTTCCCAGTGAAGTGGTGCAATGATCTTGGTGAGTGTGATGAGCTCTGATCAGCTTTGGTGTTCTTGGACCCCGGGCGGCAGGATAGGTGGAAGTTGTATTGTTTGAAAAATAGTGCCCACCGTGCCTGTCTCGGGTTGAGCTGTTTTAAGTTGCGGATGGTGATCAGGTTCTGATGGTCGGTCCAGACGATGAACGGCTCTCTGGCGCCCTGGAGCCAGTGTCGCCATTTCTCCAAAGCCCACTTTATGGCCAGCAGCTCGCAGTCCCCTACCCAGTATCGCTGCTGAGTGGGGTCAAATTTTTTGGAAAAGAAACTACAGGGAGAGAAGTAGTTTGGCTGTTTGAGAGAGAACAGCCCCGGTGCCCACATCCGAAGCGTCCACCTCCACAACGAATGGTTTACTTGCGTCTGGGTGCAGTAGAATTGGGGCGTTGGTGAACCGGTGGCATAGGTCATGAAAGGCGGTTATGGCGGCGGGGTTGAGGCTGAAATGATGAGAAGAGGGTCGAGTCAGAGCGGTTAAAGGGGCGGCAACCGTACTGTAGTCCCGGATAAAGCGACGATAGAAGTTCGCAAACCCGAGAAACCGTTGAAGTTGCTTGAGGGTCTTGGGTAGGGGCCAATGATGCACAACTTCCAGTTTCTGCGGGTCCATGACCACACCCTGGGGCGAGATGACAAAACCCAGGAACGTGGTGGAGCGCTCGTGAAAGGCGCATTTTTCCAACTTACAGTACAGTTGGTGAGCGAGTAATCTCTTAAGGACCGCTCTGACATGCTGGGGGTGTTCCTCGGCCGTGCGTGAATAAATAAGGATATCGTCCAGGTAAACGAACACCCACCGCCCTAGCATGTCCCTAAGGACATCATTGATGAACTGTTGGAAGGCGGGGGTGCGTTGCAGAGTCCGAATGGGATGACCAAACTCCCATAGTGTCCAGTAGGGGTGATGAAAGCCGTCTTCCACTCATTGCCCTATCTGATGCGCACCAAGTTGTAGGCGCTCCGGAGGTCCAACTTTGTGAAAATGGTGGTGCCAGAGAGGGCGTCCAGGGCTGAATTGGTAAGAGGCAAAGGGTGTCTGTTCTTAATGGTGATGTTATTAAGCCCCCGATAATCGACACAGGGACGTAAGTCGCCCTCTTTCTTCTTTACAAAGAAGAACCCCGCTTTGGCAGGCGAGGAGGAGGGCCGGATGCTGCCGTGGCGAAGGGCGTCAGAAACATATCTCTCCATCGCCTGCATCTCAGCGGCGGAGAGAGAGTAAAGATGGCCACGGGGGGGGGGACCGAGCCCGGCTGAAGTTCGATCGTCAGGTCATAGGGGCGATGAGGAGGAAGGTGTGTGCCTCATCTCTTGCAGAATATTTCAGCCAGGTCTCGGTAGGTGACGGGGATGGCGTTGGTGTCGACATCGGGTGCCTCGGACTCCCTAGAACATGTCCCAGCCGGGCCCCGCAGGCAGAGTTCGGTGCAGGTCGGCCCCCACTGCAGGATCCGGTTTTGTGTCCAGGAGATGAGGGGGTCATGTTGGAGCAGCCAGGGGTGTCCGAGGATGATGGGTGGTGATGAAATGGAGGTGAGGTGGAACTGGATCCGTTCGTGATGTTGGCCGATGACAAGGGTGAGCGGCTGAGTCTGAGTGGTGATGGGCCGACAACAGATGTGATACGAACGAGCTGGGATAACGCCTCAAGTTCCACTCCCAGTTCTTTGGCAAACGAAGAGTCAATAAAGTTACCTGCGGCACCGGAATCGATGAACACAGTACTTCCAACCCGTTTGTGGCCAAACCAGAGGTGTACTTGGACCATGAGACGGGAATTATTGGGGGTCGTGACCGAGAGGTGGAGGGGGCCCGGTGAACTGCCCCGTTTGCTCACCGGGCCTGAGCGTTTCCCGGGCGAAGTGGACAGAGGGCCCTGTGGTGCGCCGCTGATCCACAGTAGGCACAGAGCCCTTCTCTGAAGCGTCGTTCCCGTTCTGCAGTGGTCAAGGAGGCGGTCCTAGTTGCATGGGTTCCCCAGCTCCGATGTTAACCACGGCGGGAGGTGGAGGTCCGACGGGTGCCATGGCGGTGGGGGTGAAAGAGGAACGAATCTCAGGAACCGGGGCGTGAGGGTATGAAGGTGACGTAGTGGGTGGCAGGGTCTGGGGGGCTGGCCTCGGACGAGAGAGCAGGCGCTGGTCAATGCGGAGGGCGAGCTGAATCAGTCCTTTCAGCGTGGCGGGAATCTCTCGTCTGGCAAATTCATCTTTGATCTGTGAAGCCAGTCCCTCGTAGTAGGCCATCCGGAGGGCAGCGTCTCCCCAGGTGGTCTGCACGGCTAGAGTACGAAAGTCCGCTGTGTAGCTGTTGGTGTCGGTCTCCACCTCAGCAGCAGGATGTTCAAATGTTAGTTTCAGTTGATGGGTGAACTCTCCATAAGAGTAGGCCGTGTCTGAATCTGATCTGAGGACTGCCGTGGCCCACTCAGCTGCCTGCCCGGATAGCAACGAGAAGAGAAGCGCAACGCGCAGTCGATCTGTGGAGTATTTGGTGGAATTAAACTCAAACACAAGATCCAATGCGGTTAGAAAGACACTGCACCTCCCATCTGTGCCATCCCACTTATCCGGTAGAGCTATGAAAACATCAGAAGGGGGGTGGGGTGGCGGTGCCGCAGCCACTGCGATGGGCGTGGCAACAACCGAGTGAGCAGCCACCCCGCGGAGGCTCGTTCTAGCAACACACACTCAATCAAAGAAGCAACCCAAATCGGTGAGTACTCACAGAATAGTCGGCGAAGCGTCAGACAAGGCATGGGCAAACTCAATGACTGAGCAATGTGAAGCGCCATCTTGTTTCCTTTTATGCTTCCTGAAATGCGACCGTATTACTTCCAGGTCCTAGTGCCGGTCGTGTTACGAGTGTGCATGACAACGCTGTGCATAAACATATATTTTTTTTCATGTAGTTTCTGCAGTGGTGCATTGATTTAACAGTTACAGAAGTATAGTAGTCTCCAGTGTCAAGCTGTAGCTTTAGGTTAGCAACGTTTCTTTTTTTTCAGTCTTTTCTTGTCTCCATGACAAGACTTCTTTTTTATTTGGAGAGAGCGCGAGAGAGAGAGCGCGAGAGAGAGAAGGCCCTGATACTGGAACAACGGTGTGAAGCTGCTATCAGGAGTATCAAAAAGTTTTGAGATTAGCTCTCTTTACAAGCTCAGTTTTTTGCCACACGTCCTACTTCAGACGCCTTAAAACCCATGTTTACGGTCTGGCCCCTGGGGACGAATTCTCAATGCACAATGCCACGAAGGTCAGCGCTCTGAGAGGTACTTAGTGCTCCCACATTAATCACGGCTCTACAGCCAATCAGGGGCGTCCATGAGCTCACGCGAGCAGAAGGAGCGGATAGCGCTGTCCTCCGAGAGTGTTACTCCGCCCCCAACGGTGCGTGAGCGAACAATTCGAAAAGAATGGTTCGGAGGAAACACGTGATAGTCTTCGGCCCTCCCGGCTGAGTGGTAGTAGTAGCCTTAATGTGGAGCCCCCTAGTGACGGGGAGGAATTGGACACAATTGGAGAAAAATCAGGGAAAAATCAACCAGCTGAGCATGCACTTGATCGAGCTGCGGTCCAGCCCTGCCTTTTTTTGGTCATGGAGTTGATATGCTCTTCGCTTCGCCCATACACACAAGTTTCGTCACTGGTGATGATCCTCGACATGAAGATAGACAGTTCTAGACAGACGTTGACACAATGTTACTTCTGCTCCTGAGTCAGCAGCCTGGGGATGAACTGGGCAGCAACGTGGCCAGGGAATCGTCTGAACTGTTCCATATGACACACCGACCATTGCAGCAATGTTGTTCTCCAAATCATAATGCACAAGTTGTTTCGACCTGTTCAGGGGTTGAGCTTGTTGAAGGTCTTCTGCTGGAGTGTTACACAACTTTGAAACCTTTTTCACACCACCGTGTATAATTTAAAATAGTGCAGGTCTTACGTACTTTCCAAGTTAACATTAAAGGTCTCAAATGTTCCTATTTTTTAACAAATGAACCCAGGTCTCAGAGCTCTCCCAAAGTTTGTGTGTGTGTGTGTGTGTGTGTGTGTGTGTGTGTGTGCTAAAGTTGAAATAACCCTCAGATAATGTATTATATATACAGGGGCGGATCTTGAAAATTATTCATGGGGTGGCAAGGGGGTGGCATTAAAATTATGAGGCGTGGCAACACTGAAGCAAGCATCCTTGCATTGTTTTTGTGGATTCAAGGAATGCTATTCTTATTCGGTGTACACACTAGGGTGCACATTTTTACATTGTCCTATAAAAATGAAATAAAGGCTGATGTGTGATTGACTTGAACCTGATATCTGGATTGGAACGTCAGATAAATAAAAAAACTCTTTTATTTTTAGAACACTAGGACACTAGTTTTTGGGTGGCGAGGCTTTTTCTTAAGGTGGCAATTGCCACCCCGTGCCACCCCGGTAGATCCGCTCCTGTATATATATATACCTCTAACTCACTTTATTTCACTTCTTCTCCAAATGCACGGTTTCAGTGTCTATGTAAATGAGCTACTGCCCAGCCACACCCCTCCAGCAGACCTGGGGGAGGGACTGTTCTTATATGATGTCACATTAAGAGAGGAAATTATTTGAATTGGCTAGTTTAAGCCCTATTCAATAGTAAAACTAATTTTAAAAGGACAAAAAATTGTTACGGAAAGTTTTTTTTTTGTGAGTTCTGAATTATAGACTTTCCAGCTTTTTGTTACACTCTATCCATATTAAACTAATCATCAACATTCATTGTGCATCACACTCGTAATTAGGAGTGTGAGAACTCTGGTATTAGCAAATGTTCCCATAGAGACACGGCGAACCGCAACACTCCGTCTTGATCGTATTTGTATTCCGAAAGCGTTTTTCCTAAAACCTGAAACACTGTCTCATACTGGCGACAGAAAGAAGCTTTTTTTTCTGCGCTCACTCCTGCGGAACTCCTGAAGCTCTGAAAAGCGCCACATCAGCCCGATCTGCTGTCCGGAAACGGGAACTGCACTCCACTCCAGAGCGAGGCTCACTCGAGTAGTGTTACACCCCATCCCTGGCCTCTCTCTCTCTCTCTTCTGAAAGAAAAAAAGATTTGATTGCTTTCTAAGGATAGAAAGAAGGGAGACCCTCATCGAGAGATCTGGGCTGTTAACACACTCAGTGCAGTTATTATTATTAACCATAATAATATAGTTAATAATAGTATATACAGTAGTATATAGTATATAAACTAATAGTCCTATTTAATCATCCATGACCCTGACCACAGAACACACACACACACACACTCACTCACTCATCATCTATACCATTTTATATTCAGGGTCACAGCGGGCCTGGAGAGACTTTGGGCACGAGGCGGGATACAACCTGGACAGGGTGCCAATCCATCACAGACAAACACACATACACACACTCATTCACACACTACGGGCAATTTAGGAACATCAATTAGCCTAATCTGTATGTCTTTGGACTGTCGGAGGAAACCGGAGTACTCAGAGGAAACCCACCAAGCACGGGGAGAACATGCACACTCCACACGCACAGACCTGAGGCGGGAGTCAAACCCAGGTCCTGGCGGTGCGAGGCGACTATACTAACAGATACGCCACTGTGCTGCCAACCACAGAACAATCACGTTCCATAGCTAGACAGAAATCTAAGTCAACACAGATAAAAAAATAAACATTTATGATCGCCATGGGTGTGCCGGCTGCAGATTGATGAACACAGTAAGGATGGATGTAGGATGATTCGCAGTAAATCCATCAGGATTAGAGAAATGAGGGGAGTAAAGAAGGGACGAGCGCTTTAAGGTCACGACAAGGACTCCAGAAACCTGTTTATCACTAAATGTGAGTGCGAGGTCTCAAATCTCGTCCCAAATGATGGAGATGATGGAGAACATTGCCGATCCTTCCTAGTGTCACTCACTAACCAGCCTAATCACGTTTTTGGTCGATTTATTGCAAAACGCAAATACACAAATACAAATACAGGAACAAATATAAAGTTTTAAATATGTCTTGGTATGGCATTATAATATAATATCTGTATTGTGTTGTGTTGAAGTGCAGTTGAAGATGCGCACTTACGATCCAGGTACAATAAACAGATAAGGAAGATTCAACATCTGAGTTTGGGAAAGGGTTGCGGGTCGGTCTGGGCCAGTTCTGGAGTGACTTCTCGATGATTCTTTGTCTCTGGATTCGCGTCTCTGGTGTTGGTAATTAGCCGCAGGTGTGTTATTATTCCGGTGATCCGGAGTTTGGCCGTCGGCTGTAGCTGTAGCTCCTTTGCACCATTTTTTGTTCCGGCTGCTTCGTTTCTGACAATCTGTTATTTAATTTTCTCAATGCAAGCTTTAAACTCGTCTTATTGTACAGTATTGCTTCACCCTAGAAATATAACCGAGAGTACTTTAAATGAGTTTCCGTACTGTATATTGAACCTTCACTCACTGCACTCTGTGCTTGCTTAGTAAAATTACAGTTCTAGCAATCGGTCGTTTCGCTGAAGTTGTTATTACACTTATTATCAGTCAGTCTGAATGTTCTCATAACATCAAACCATGACTTCTATTTTACTTCGGTTATTCATTTTCTGTAACCACTTATTCTGTACAGGGTTGTGCAACGAGTCCTAATCCCAGGAAGCTTCTGGCACGACGCAGGGTACAGCCCTGAACAGGGTGCCAATCGACTGTATATACTGTACACACACTCATTCACACACTACGGGCAATTCGGGAACGTTACTTTGCCTTATCTTTATGTCTTTGTACTGTGGGAGGAAACCGAAGGATCTGGATCTGGAGGAAATCCAACAAACACGGGGAAGAACATGCAAACTCCATGCACACAGACCCAGAGATGGGACTCGAACCCGGACCCTGGAGGTGTGAGGCCGTAGTGCTAATCACCACACCCTGCGCTGCCACTATTTTCATTAACAGACTAAAAAAAAGTAATATACTATCTTATTGTCTATTATTTGATATTGAATATAATACTGATGATACATTTATACTGCAATCCAGTAATTAATAACGGACTGTAATTCCCACTGCATTTTTCCATGTTGGAATTTGTTTTCATTCCATGTGCAATGGAAACTGCTGTCAGTTACTTACATACACATACAAGTTGGGTTTCTTTGTCATCACAATGACAAAATTTCTCAATTATTTCCTTTTTCAAGTATTTTATACTTAATGGAACGTTTAAACATGTATGTATCTTTAAAATGTGAAAATGTGTAGATTTGGACTTGTATTGTAATTCCAGTAATTCCACTACTGCGACGATCTGTCTTATCTGTTTGGTAAACATGCTAAGCATAGGAACATGGTCAGTTTAAAAACTGGCTAAATGAACCCGTTTGACCTAACAATTATTTTCACTCAAGCTGCCATGCGGCCATTTTTTAAGTGAAGGTTAATAATAAAGATTACAAATAAAATAATTCATAGATTGGTACTTCTATAAATTATTTATGCATGTAGGTACTTCTAATGACAAACAGCATTGAAAACAAATGTATCGAACAGAAACCCTCCAGATGATATAATGTATACTT
This sequence comes from Clarias magur, assembly GCA_013621035.1. NCBI lineage: Eukaryota > Metazoa > Chordata > Actinopteri > Siluriformes > Clariidae > Clarias > Clarias magur. The sequence continues at coordinate 62,421 of QNUK01000335.1, forward strand.
GAACAGTTTGACTGCAAAATGAGATAAATCCATTTGGGTAATTTTGAAAAGAACAAACAAGGAGTTTTGCAAACTAATGGAGAATATTTTGTTCAAGTATTCTTTGGGTCATAAAGATGTGGGGGGGAGAAAAAGAGAACTCCGTCTTTCACAGTTTTTTGTCCAAACGGATAACCTGCAGTTGTGCTCATGATGATGTTTAGGCCTGCAATTTAGTCTCAATAAAATGTTGGTTGAGGTTTAATTAAAAAAAAAATTTTTAAATAACACAAACTAATGCTATGATTGTGATTTTATAGTGATTTAACAGTAAACTTGAACAAGTGTTGAGTTTTGAGATTGCTGAAGACCCTGCAAAACATTATAAACAATAAAAAACTTTACTTTACAGTATCCCAATACAGGTGTGCACTGTATAACGTCCATTTGTGGATCATCTGAATGGTTCATTAATCCTGATTGGAGAACACGACATCGCTGAACGCAACAGTTTTATGCACAACATCATCGTGAATATCATCTCGCTTGTACACAAAGTGATCCGTTAATTTCTTTAGCTCTCTCTCTCTCTCTCTCTGTTCATTTATTATTTTTATTTTAATGTAAAGTGCATCACAGCTTCCAGATGCAGCAAGGCCAGTGCTAGTGAAAGGTCAAAGGTTCTGAAAGGAGGATATACCGCAGTTTTAAAAAATCAAATGCTATCACCAACCTTGTGCTCCTGAGGAACATGACTTCCTGGAATGAGTAAAAGTCAGCAATAAGGCGTTTGTCCGATTTTGCAGTGGAACTGTTCCTCTGCTGGTGGTGCTGAAATATTTAAATAAGCTTTGAGACGTGATAAAGGTCATGCAGCTGGAGAGGAAATCAGACTGTCCAATTTCTGATAGCTTGTTTTTCTTATAAATAATAAACCACGCTAGAGACAAAATGATTTCCCACATCTCCTGATTTAGCGCCTCTGGTCTGGTGTGGATTATTCTCAGCATCCTAAACACACACACACACACACATTATCCATGAGACAGTAATGAAGTGATATATCTTATTAAATCGAATGCCAAATGTTATTTAATTAACAGCGCTGTCTTCCTTTTAACCATATAAACATATCAAATGTATAAACTGTTTAAAGCATAAATAACATTACAGCACAGACTGTAAACAAACTGTTAACGTTACAGACGATTCTCATGTCTCTATACCGGTACAGTATATAAGAACACGTGTATTAATGACACGTTTAGACGAAAAACTACTTTATTTAATATATTTCATGAAGTCTGATTTTGTTTGATTATAGCTGCTATAAGAATAACGGTTAATATATTATATTTCCATTAGTTGAAACAAACCACTCAGGTGCATGCTGTTTCAGTCAAAAAAATAATCGCCTTCGTGCTGCTACCAGTAACTTTTCTTCCTTACTATCACTATTATGACATGCTCAGCTTGATACAAGTCACTTAATATATTAAAATATTAATGATTAATATAGTTTAGTTAAAATGAGAGAGAATTCATGAATACTGCAGCGTCTGATGATTAAAACGTTACGCTCAGAATCTGGGTTAAAGTTCTCTCCGTGGTCCTCGTACACCATTAATTATTGCGCGGTTTGCGTCCGGAACCCGGCGTGGACGTAGCACCGGGCCCGTGATCTGAAATCTCATCCCGCTGCTATTTCACGGCACTTTGATTGAATTCTGCGCGGCCCAAAATAAGAGTGTGAAAAGAGGACGTTGCATTATTAATGTAATCCTGTACTGTACGTCGGCAGTTTGCCTTTTCGGAGAGGACAGAGGGACGTTTCTACGGAAAGTCTATCAACATTCACGAGCTGCCAAACGGCTCTCAGTTCCGGCAAAGACTCGCTTAGTCACGATAACGACGCAGATGAGAGTGAGAGTAGGTCTGGACGGTCCGCGGTACTGAGACAAAACCCACATTCCCACCCAGTCACAGGAGCACTTTCAGCAACAACTGATAACATTATGTCGTCTTAAACAACACGCCGTCTCTGCGGTAATCGCTTCTAACCTTCTGAATCGCCTCATGGCTAATACAAGCTAACAAAGCTAATTAGCGTCTGAATCCCAAATCACTTGCTTACCCCTGACCAAGGGCATTTACTTGTAAATCCTACATCGTGCGCTAGCTTTCTATTTAACACTATTTGGGATTCGACCCCAGAACCCGGCGTTAACGTACAGTAGCTGATCTTCTATAGTGGAATAAGTGGAAACGTTAAAGCAAATTTGGTGAGTTTCTCAGGACTGTCGTTCACCTCCATGGTTTATTCACATTCGGTTTTTATTCACAGTCTATCACCGTTCTCTTAAGTTATGAACCCCAGCCTTGCTGTAATTTTAATGCTGACCTGAATAATTAGAAAGTGAATTTAACTTCAAATTAACCAAAAGAGAGTTCGAATGCAGAACAGCAGGCTGGCGGATTAATTCCATCGACTAGACCCTAAAGCAAAAGTCATCATTTTATGTTCCCAAGCTTAGAATTCGCTTCTCAATATAATGATACAATTATACAACAGAAGAACGGGTCCAATATTTCTCTACTTCAGCGAATATCTAGAGAATTCAAATACGAGCCAGGAACCCATTAAAATCATGTAACAGACAGAGAAATGTCGAGCACGGTACCTCAGAGTAGAGACACCAAGCAGGCCAATGGAATCATTTCCACCAGGATCCGTAGTCTAGGACAGACTCAGCAGGGACTTTTTACTAATTAATGTTTTTTATTAATGTTTTTTGTTGCTCTGCTGGGAACGTCAGGGCATGCCAACTTTCTCTGGCATTTATGGTTTTATAGACACTGAGCGAGCGATGAGGCTGAATAAATAATAAAATGCTGCTGGTCCAGAAAAACCTAACCGCATACACTATATACTGTATGTGTGTGTGTGTGTATATATATACACACACACACACACACACAGTCTTATGCAAAAGTTTAGGCACCCCTTGATAAATAACAGATTTTGATGTTTTTTTTAATTGAAAAGATGTTAACACAGTCTCTCTTGGAAATGGAAAAAATACACAACATTTTCAGCAAACAATGATGCATAGTTACTTCTTATGCCATAAATTGAACTAAAATAAAAAATAAAAACCTTATTATGGCACTGTGCAAAAGTTTGGGCACCCTAAGAGTTCCAGAGTCCCAGATTCTGTTTATAAGGTTTCAGACCTTAATCAGCTTGTTAGAGCTGCCATTAGTAAATGCCAATGTCAAAGCTTTACAAATACTTTGACTCTTCAAACCCTGTGCACACACTGGCGGACCCTCAACAACCATGTGCGTCTCTAAGCAGCTGTGTAAGACTCTGAAAATGAAAGTTATTGATGCCCACAATGCAGGCGAAGCTACAAGAAGAGAGCAAAGCGTCGCCAGCTTGCAGGTTCCACAGTGAGAAATGTCATTAAGAGACGGCAGTTCAGGGGACGTGTGGAGGTCAAGATGAGATCTGGAAGACCAAGAAAACTCTGGGAGAGAACTGCTCGTATGCTGGTCAGAAAGACAAATCAAAACCCCCATTTGACTGCAAAAACCTGCAGGAAGATTCAGCAGACTCAGGAGTGGTGGTGCAGCGTTCCACAAGACCTTCATGGAAGAGTCAGCAGAAGAAAACCTCACCTGTGTCCCCATCATAAAATCCAACGTCAGAAGTCTGTAACAGAACATCTACAGAAGCCTGATGCGTTTTGGAAACAAGTGCTGTGGACTGATGAAGTTAAAATACAACTCTTTGGCCACAATCAGCAAAGGCATGTTTGGAGAAAAAAAAGGAGCAGCATTTCATGAAAAGGACACCTCACCAACTATTAAGCATGGAGGTGGATCTATCATGCTTTGGGGTTGTGTTGCAGCCAGTGGCACAGGAGGGAAGAATGGATTCCACTAAATACCAGCAAATTCTGGAAGCAAACATCACACCATCTGTAAAAAAGCTGAAGCTGAAAAGAGGACGTCTTCTACAACAGGACAGTGATCCTAAACTCACCTCGAAATCCACTATGGAAAACCTCAAGAGACGCCAGCTGAAGGTTTTGGAACGGCCATCACAGTCCCCTGATTTACACATCATTGAGGATTTGTGTGTAGATCTTAAAAGAGCTGCGCATTCAAGACGACCAAAGAATATTACAGAACTAGAAGCCTTTTTGCAAGGAAGAATGGGAGAAAATCCCAAGTACAAGAACGGAAAGACTTTTAGCGGCTATAAAAAGCGTTTACAAGCTGTGAGATCTGCCAGAGGAGACGCTACTACAGTAAGTACTGATTATGTAGGGTGCACAAACTTTTGCACAGTGCCACAACTTTTCAGTTAAAAAATCACCAAAATCTGTTATTTATTTATATTTCAAGGGGTGTCTAAACTTTTGCATAAGACTGTACATTTTGGAATATAAATAAATAGAAAATGGAAAACTTAAAATAGTAAGTATGTCCAAGTATCCTACAGTATTTATGGTTTATTGTAATCTTAAAATAAAAAATAGGCAATAAAAGTGATTTCGATTCACAATATTTTCAGTTATTTTCTGAATGCTTAAGTACATGTGATGTTTCAGTTTCTTCTTTTAAATAAATTTACAGACATTAAAAAAATTCTGCTTTCACTTTGTAATTATAGGGTCCTGAGGGATTAATGAGAAATAAATAATTTAAACAACTGTAGCATCAGGCTGTAACACAAAATTGAAAAAGTGAAGGGTGTCTTAATACGGCCTCAATGCACTTGCTTTTACTCAGTGTTACGGTTCCTCGTATTCAGAGTCGGGTTGCACACTTGCTCGATTCTTTTGCTAAACCATCAGAATTTTGAATATGTACATGACTGCCAATTAGCAGAATATGTAAATTATCTTCTTTTGGCGTCGATGCGGCTCATGTACAGTACCAGTGCGTCAGGTTCGACAACAGTCATGCAATAAACCCCGCCCACATGGCCCATAACCTTCTATGTTGATTCGTTACAGAAGACAAATCCAGTAAAACACAACACACTTATCACAATATTTGAATATTGCCCATGGGTAGATGGGATATGTCATTTTCAAACTCTCTCAGTAGATTCGGCAGATGTTTCTGGGTAGATGGGACACACAGTGTCCAATCATTTTAAGGAGATCGGACAAATCATCTCTGGATCGATGAGACATCCAGTCGTTCGAAGTAATACTTCATGAAATACTTTAATATGGAATGCTTCATGTCCATGTAGTCTCAGTAGATTGGACAGTATCTCTCGGGGAGACGATGTACTGTACGCTGGGTAGATCGGACAGATCTCTATTGGTAGATGCAGCAACCCATTTTCAATTATTCTGGTTAGACAGGACACACCACGTCCGATCATTCTGGGTAGAACGGACACACCATTTCCATTTACTCTGAGCAAACACAACATGTCTTGTTCAAACGCTCCAGGTAGATTGGACAGATCTCCCATGGTAAATGAATCACCCTCTAGAAGATTGAATGCACTATAAGTCATTATGGACAATGGGTAATATTTAGTACTCAATGTTTTTTTTTTTTTTTTTTTTTTTTTTTGCGAAACAATCAGAATTCCAAATATGCAAATGACCTATAATTACCTATAATTTATAAATCATCGTCGTTTGCGGTCGATGCGGCTCATGTACCAGTACGTCAGATCCGACAACAGCCTCGCGATAAACCCCGCCCACATGGCTCATAACCTCCTAGGTGTAGAAAATTAAGAAAACAAAATGCAGTAAAACATAACACACTTCTCACAAGATGCTGCATACATGCTGTTTTTATTATTTATTTATTTTAATATTGCCCAGGTCCCACTTCAGCAACTTCCCGGCTATTATTAAACATAAAAGTCATCCAAGGTCTGGGAAAAGTACCCCACTAGCCAGATTTTCCGTCCCGCAGGTCTCAGAAATTTTTATTTATTTATATAATTACATCAGTGTGCAGATCTGCAGTTTCGGGTAGAAAGTTTGGACTTTGTAAATTGCAGCCTTAGCAAGGGGGCCATTATAATGTGTGTCAGGAGGAAAGGAACGGAATGTTGTCTCATCTGTAGGGGCACAGAAAAAAAAATCACAGTTTTTTTTTTTTGTTTGTTTGTTTGTTTTTTTAACAGGGGTTTTAGTGTGTTCTTCGGTTCTTAGTGTGACGTTGCCTTAATAAAGAAATCTAATAATAGCCGTTTGGAATAATTTGTGTATTATTATGTTAATGTCTTTACATGATGAATTGATGGAGTGGGAATAATATTTGTTAAAGAAACGAGACTACGCCGGTCGCAAGAGCAAGTGCACAAAATGCTTGGTTTGCATTTACACAGACGAGCTACGGGTTTGTGAAAGTAATTACGTGGTAAATGGATTTGAGATTAATAACATAACCTGTGCCCGCAGGGAGCAGACAATTATTGCAGTGTGAAAGACAATAAAGGCCATGTCTCATTTTAAATACAAGCCCAAACACTGGTATTGGATTTACAGGCTTTTAAAGATGATTAATAATCAAACATGAAGCTGGAAATGTTAACCGTTTGAACGAGATGTGTAATAGAATGTATTTTACTTTACATTGCTAGCTTTTCTACACACACACACGCACGCACAGGAAGCTGAAAAAGATTAAGCATGTTCACGTACGCGATGTGGGTCAAGGGGTGAACCAGGAAACGCTTCACTTGGCTCCACACATCTGATGTGTGCGGTGTTAAAGGTGTGTACATGTTTGTGCAGCAAGTCGACTGTAAAAATCGTTTTCTAAAATAGTCATGAGGTGTCGGGTCGCGTCACGTCAGAGGAGGGAGACGGTTCGCTCCGTGTGAAATCGCCGTGGGGGAAAAGGTCAGTGTTTGATAAGTGTGAGTGGATAGGTCATTTCATGTCAAATGATTTGAGAAAGATGGGTCAGTCCGTGTTAAATCAATGATGGAGGGAGATTAACGGGTCGTCCCGGTTCATACGAGTGGAGGCAGATGGGCTGATGCATGTCAAATCATCGTGAGGAGATGAGTGGCTCGTTCCACAGTGGATCTGTCTGCGTGGATGGTCTCCATGCAGAATTAATGCATGTGTAATGGAGGATCCAAAGGACAAAGCAGGATAGATTGGACGGATCTACCTGGGTCTACCTTGGACAGATGGGGATTTAATCTCAGGTCTGATCGGCATGGGTAGATTGGATACGTCATTTCCAAACCCTTTCAATATTTTGGACAGCTGTTTCAATCATTCTCAAGGAGATTCCTTAGGTAGATGCAACATTGCATGTCCAGTCATTCTACGTAGATGGAACAATTCATGTCCATGCAGTCTCAGGAGATTGGACGGAAGTCTCTGACAAATGCTGTATCAATACACTCTGGGTAGATTGGACAGATCTCTATGGGTAGATGCGACACCCGATTTTCAATCATGCTGGGTAGAGCGGACAAACCATTTCCAATTACTCTGAGCAAACACAACATGACTTCTTCAAACACTCTATGTAGATTGGACAGATCTCCCATGGTACATGAAAAAAAAAAAAACAGTAGAAAACTGAAGCAAAACTCTATGAAGATTGAACATGCCAAGTCTAACCAGTCCTGTTAAATGGGCATTTTAGGTCTGATCATCATAGAACAACAAATCAAAACACTTTCAGTGGATTGGACCGTTCTCTCTGGTAGATGGGATGCACCATTTCAAATCAGTCCAGGGATGAGGGACACCTCCTATACAGTCAATCTTGGTAGATGGGACACACCATGTCCTGTCACACTGGAGAGATTGAACAGATCTCTCATTTTACGTCCAGTCATTCTAGGTAGATGGAACGCTTGATGTCCATGCTTGAAGAGAACTGTTGCAGACATGGTGTATCCAATACACTCTGGGTAGATTGGACACGTCTCTATGGGCAGATGCAACATCCCATTTAATCGTTCTGGTTAGGTGGGACACACCATTTCCCATGACTTTATCCTACACTCTGTGTAAATTGGACAGCTCTTCCTGGGTAAATGCTACTGGGTAGGTTTGATGCACTATGACCATTCAGTCCAGGCAAGTGGGACACGGCATATAAAATCACTCTAGGTAGATGGTACGAGCCATGTCTGGGTATTCCGGGCAGCTGGAACAAAATATGTCCATGCAGTTTCACCATTTCCAATTACTTGCCTAGAGTAGATGCAACATGCCTTATCCAAACACAGTGAATTGGACAGATTTGTCTGGGTAGAGAAGCCCAAAAAAAAACACCCTATGATAATTGAGCATGCCATGCCTAATCACTCTTTGTAGATGGTGTATTTCAGGTCTGATCAGCATGGCTAGATGGGACATGCCATATCCAGACCTTCTCTTTGGGTAGATTGGACACACCATGGTCAATCACTCTGTTTTTTGTTGTTGTTATTGTTTTGTTTTGTTTTTTGGGGGGGATTGGCGTGTACAATAACTCTGAATAATTGGGATGTACCATGTCCATACTGTCACATATCTCTCTGAGACATCTTGTATCCAATCACTCCACCTGGATTGGACACATATTAGGAAAATGACACATGTGGCCATGCTATATTATCCTCAGCAGATCATTCCATGCCATGTCTAATCACGTGGGACAGATGGGACAGATGTGGGTAGATCGGACAGATCTTTGGATGACGCCACATACGCTGTGTTGAATAACTTTAAGCTGATAACTCTAAGATGGGACATCCATGTCCAAACTCTCTATGCAGATTAGGCAGTAGATTAGACAGTTCTGACCCAAGCTTTCCAGTTTATGCTAAATTTGCTAACATTATAATTGAATAGTCATTAAGTAGTAATTTAACAGTTAAATTTAGACAGTTATTTTTAAACAGATTATCCTTGCAGTCGTTCGATTGTTTCACATCAGTGGATAATTCAGAGTAGAAAAGGTTCAGAAAATCTCAATGATTTAAATGGTTTATTCATTATTCCCTGGAAACACACGGCACTTTCAGCTAATCACGGGGCGTATCAGTTCACAGCTAATACAGCGTGTGTTTGTGAACGGCCAGGAAGTTCAGCGTGGGTGCTGAGTACAACTGTCAGAGTCGATTGCATCCTTAAACATGAATTTAACAACTATTACAGCAATGGAAATTACAGGCTCTGTTATGTAACGCTTTTAATAATCTCCTCCTTCGCTGTTTGAAACGAGGAACTGGGCTTCATTTAAAATAAAAGCACCCCGTGTCTGGTGTAATAGCCAACGCACAAACTTACAACCCTCAATTAACGGGCCGCGATATCATGACACACAATAACAGCCTCTGTGTGTCCGCGTGCGGCGATGCTGTTTCACAGCAAGCAATTAACACACACACGACTAATTGATAAAGGCCTCCATGTGCCACTCGGTTACTGGCAGTGCTAATTCTGCAAGAGCAAGAGAGAGAACGAGAGAGAAACTTAGCCAGAATGAGTAATTAAATGCTGCAACATTATAAGTGCTCTTATTTATTAGTCACTAAAAATGCACACTGTTGGTGTGGGATTTAAAAATAGCCTGCTATTTAACACAAAAAAAGATATACTCCATCTTCATTTCTTTTTTTTTCTCTCAGATTTTTCTCCCTAATTTTAGGGAGAAAATGTCCATTTCTTTGCGCGATCCGCCCAAAGCTGCTCCATTCAAGCTGCTCCCTGCTGCACGTCCCACTCACACTCTCCCCTGAAGCTCGGTGTAGGGCGCCTCTGCACCCTGGTCCCGTCACCCCAAGCTGCTTCATTTTGGAACGGCGTACGTCGTATCGCCAGCCGGCAGCCATCCCAGTTTAGCTGCTCTCTCAGCTCTTCCTGCTCTGCCATTACCTGCGCTCCCCTGCCAGGTCTCCTTTTCCTTGCTCCTCCTCGCCGTTTGCCGCTATGCTGCTTGGTAATCCGGCCGATCTCCGCGTCGGTTTCCCAAATATCAAACATCATTGCCCCCTCCCCAAAAGAATCTCCCATTGAGGCTCCTCCGCTATGCCTCTGGTTAGGTCTTGCATTCTGTCATGAAGTCGGGTTCGAGGCATAAATGCAGAGGTCCAGATGTTAAAGGAAATGATGTTTTTTATTAAAGGAAACAGGGAAATCAAACAAACAAATATGCTTTACTAATAAAACAAACCAAAACACGAATAACGACCACGGGAAACACGAACTAAACTTACAGACATATATCACATTAAATCAACAAATGCAAGACAAGAAACTGAACTAAAACAACCTATTTATAATAAAACTAATGAGCAACTCGGTTCAGGTGAGCGCCCACGTCACCTGACCGAGGTGCATAATGGGAACTGAAGTGAAACTAAAACTACACACACAAAAGACTCAGGGCGCTTTGGCGCCCTCTAGGGGTTATCCCTGACAGCCCCATGAGAGCGCTTATGTACAAGGCCCAGAGTTCTTCGCTGCGCCCCCTGCTGCCCTACATGGAGCTGCTGGAGAGCACGTAGGTGGTTTGGCCGGTGGTTACGGTAAGCACTGCTTCATTTATTTATTTATTTTTTGGGGGGTGAATATTTCAAATGTCAGTTGTACAGAATGGAATAATGCAATAACTGAAACAACAAAATATATAGAACTTGGGGCATGCAGCGTAGGGTGTGTGATTAGTGTTAGACACAATGGCTGGACATGTACGCTGGGGGCGTCGTGTGCGAGTACGCGCAGTACCAATGGCCTTAGATTCAGAATCTCACTCCAAGCTTTTGTGAAAAGTTGGCAGCTCTGTCTAGGAGCTATGCTATATTTTTCTTTTCTTATGCATCCAGATGACTTATAATTTAGATAGATAGATAGACAGACAGACAGACAGACAGACACTTTAGTGATCCAGAAGGAAATTTTGGATTCCAGAGACAGTAACACAGAGACACGTTTGTAGATGTCACTGCATGCTATATATCTTACATATAGTCAGTATACACAGTGAGAAGTGACCAGAAATTACTGGTGCAATGCCAAGAACAAAAAACCTCAAGATACATAAGAAGCATATTGAATAAAGGCACATACTGTAAATTGCAAGCTAAAAAAAAGGGTGAAATAATAAGTGAAATATAGTTCATTGCAGTACAATCTTGATGTGTGTCAAAGTGACACCAGTATTAATTGTGAAGAGAACTTGGTAACTCTGTTGACAGACTTGCACAACAGCTTGGTGGTGCTGGGGTTAGAACCCATAACCTCCTAAACAGTACTCCATTATCTTAAACATCGCGCCATATGCCAGGTCAGGGTCCCGGTCCAGGAATCACCCTCTCCGAATGTCCAAGTGACCCGGTACAGTTTAGTGCCTTGATTTCCAGTGCACTTTTCTCCCATGCAGTTAAAGATGCTTCTCAACGCAGACGCCACAGGATTTCCAATTTGCACAGCTGTCTAAAATATTACCGAGCGTATTAGAGGCGCGTACACCGGCCTAAGTCGAGTCAAAGCTAGCGAGTGTTGTGGCCAAGTGGCCGATTTCACAGCATTTAAAATTCATGACTGGGACGTCACGAGTGCGACCGAATGTCGTTCCAGCTGATGTCAGATCTCTCATCTCCAGTTCAGGTTTATAATCAGACGCCGTCGGTTCGAGTTTAGATCATTCTCCAACACAGTGGGGAGAAAAAAACGTTGAGGAAACACGAGCGCTGTTGGAGTGTCAAATTCCCGGCAAAGGGACACGATTGTAATTACATTGAGTGTCGTTATTGAACCCGTGCGAGTTTGGTACATAGACGAATGGAGCTGAAGGGCACATTTGTAATCATTGCAATGGAAATGGTGAGAAATGTGCAACTGTTGGAAAAGAAACTGATGATTAGGGCGTCCCTAATGGCTTTGAAATGACTCAATTAAAATGAAATGAATCGACTCGGAGCCAGAACTCTACTGATTGTGCAATGAATGTTTGTCGCAATCTAGAATAAACTACATGGATTATACAAAAGGTTTGGAATGATCTATTTTATTTTATTTATTTTTCCCTCACCTTGTCAACCAATCGTGAGCCGCATTCATCACACCTCTTAAACCTGGAATATACCATAACTGCCTTAAAGTCGGAGTAATTAGGGGATTTTTTTTTACACCTTTTATTAAACAGGAGGAAATTTTCAGTAAATCCCAGAGACTTACCCCAAAATACAAGGAGGACGTCATGCTGTAACAAAGCTGATATAGTTCGGTGCATTAAAACAGCATAAAACTGTTTTTCTCCATAATTGTGCACAAAAAAAATAAAAAAGGAGCACGAAGCAGCATCACACATACACGACGCCTCAACCTCATTAGGAATTCTTTCCCTTTCTGGGAAAATGAAAGCACGTCAGCAGGGATCCTCTCCTCCGCGTGGGTTTGTTTACCACCACGAAGGCTGTGTGACTTTTCCTTCAAGATTAATTTGCTCTGTGATGAATAACATATCACAACATTAAATAATAAATGCCTAAAAACTAAGCATCCCAGCTTTCAATTACAGGAAACATGACAGCGGGTGTGTACGAGCAGGACGTCGCGGTATGAGGTGAGGTTTCTCGGTGTCCCACGTGTCCTGACGCGCTCAGTGTCGTGTGGCTGGAGGAAAATAATCAACGATGGAGGGGTGTGTAGAAGCGACGTCACTTACCCCGATTAGCCGATGATTACCAAACAAAGTATATTAAAAAAAGATTCTGTTCATTTATAAAAGATGTTTTTTTTTTCCCTCTGGATTTTCCTCCCTCATAGCATTTTGATGAAATTGCACTTTTCCAGATGCACAGCTGGCTTCAACAGGAGCTCGATAATATAATTGAGTTATCGATTACAGTAGTTGAGTTACTTTGAGGGAAAATAATTGCACGCTTCAGCATTTTGGGAATTCTTTCTGCCTGTCGACATAAAAGGACATAAAACAGCAGCTGAACCAGGTGTATATTCAAAGTCTACAATAAAAGCCAGGACACAGAGACGATGCACAATAAAATAACTGTACAAGCACACACACTATCCTAAACCATCTTTCATTATTCCCGGATAAGCTTCTAAACCTCATCTTTGAGCCATCGTGTTGCCTCCCTGGCCATCATAAGCAAACATGACCAATTTTTAACCTCATTCTAACCTATTTTTGCGCTTATTATTGTGATGACAGGCCGTTCCAGCCCTGTCACAAGCGCCAGATCGTGTCTCCCCAAACAGAGATAGTGGGGCAGCTCTCTATCTTCCTCTTTCCCTCTCTTTTGCTCTTTCGCTGCCAGGGGAGATAAAAGACAGCAGATCAAAGACAGGAGCTGAAAAGGTAGGCCCAGTGAATTACCTCCTGCAACAGCCGGTTAAGCATGTACACACAAAACTGTTCGACATTAATCTACTAAAAAAAAAATAATTCAGTTGTTTCCTGTTGTCTCTGCCCTAGCCATCCATCCTTAGAGCCCACCAGGGCATACCCTGCTCCAAAAGAGGGAAGAGCTCTCACCCAACAAAGACCCAAGACCAGTTTATGTACAACTATGTAGTGGAAAATAGCCAAATGCAACTAGTCCAGCTGATGTCAAAATATTCCTCAAGGGCTGGTTACTACTGAGGCCTGTAACCAAAATCCTGAGATCATAATGGAATCCACCAGCCCCTGGTCCAGTCCCATCATTTGTAGTTCTGAAGCAGGACAGCAGCCTAAGGAATTGCAATGGCTTGTATAGGTTCAATTCTCACCCCCAGTTAGACACTCTTTTCCCCAGATGGATGACCTGGTGAAGCACCTGGAACAGGCCCACTTCATTACTACCTTGGACCTGACTAGAGGTCACAGACAGGTCACCCTCAAGCCCAAAGTCAGATCCAGCGAGTACTGGTAGTACAGAGTCCTCATTTTTTGGGGTATCTATGGCAGCATGGTAGCTTAGTGGTTAGCAGGGGTATCTATAGCTTAGTGGTTAGCACTGTTGCCTTGTACAGTACCTCCAGGGTCTAGGTGCAATTCTTGCCTCAGGGTCTGTTTCCATGTTCTCCCTGTGCTTGGTGAGTTTCCTCTGTTTTCCCCCCAAATATGTGCATATTAGGTGTCCCCATACTAATTGACATTCCCAAATTGCCCGTTGTGTGAATGTTGAACAGAGATCTTACCCTGGTCATAAAGAATAGGATACATTTGTTATCACCACTGGCCTCCACGGTCCCTAGTTGGACTACAAAAGTTGATAGCTGGAGTGTCTATGGACATTGTCGTACAGTCTCACAGGGCCTTTGCAGGAGCATATCTGAATCATATGGTCATTCTCGTTCGACCACCTTTTTCATCTGAGACAGGTACTCTAGCAAACAGGTCTGATAGCCACCACTCGTAAATGGGGGGGGATGTCCAAGGAACAGTACATGAGATTCCACATTGAATTAGGATTCCTAAAAACAACAAGAAAAGATCCTCCAAACGAGTTTCCTTGGTCCACCTCCAAATCACAGGTACCATGATCACAGGCCATTGGGGTTCTATAGAAGGTTCATACTGAATTTCCATGAGGAACATCCAGGAGTCCAGGTCCTGAAAGCAACTTTCACTCACTCCTGTTGTGTAAACCTCCAACCTTCCTTTCACAATGCATAATGATGCCCATGAAAGGAACCTGGGAGCCATGCTGCAGTGGAACAAGAAACTTTGGCCATCATTTGGGCCACAGGGGAGGAATTACCTTACTGGTGGACACTTCACGCTCATCACCGATCATACCTCACCTTCATAGATGGCTATAGAAGAAGACAGCGTTTTCCAGTTTTACATGTTGAAATCTCACACTCCAGGACTTCATGTTCCAGGAGGGATCCAGCATGGAAGTACTGACAGACTGTCCTGATGCTTACCAACTCTGGACCCAGTCCACCTCAGCATTTGGCTTGACACTAAAAAGGAAGGTAATTTTGATGTCAGGCTGTTCCAGCTCCACAACAAGTGGCAGATCAGTAAAGCTGAACGTACAGTGCCAGCTCTGACCCACCGTTCTGGACAGCCAAGGCACACAAGGCAGGGGAGGGGTGAGCAGGGAGAAGACACGGCTGGCGATGGATGATTGCAGCAGCTGCGCCCTCTCTCCACGGCATGTCAGGGAAGATAAAAGACGTCCTCTTAAACTGGGCAAAAAACACCAATACAATTTTCTTTTCCTTGGAATCTTTACAGACTCGAGACTTATCTTTACACACAACCCAGTCCCATCATCAGCCTATTGAGCTGCAGAAGGTGAAGCTCCCAAGAGATGTCGTGTTGCTGCCTTCCTGCCATCACGAGGCCCCCCCGTGACAAGGAGATCTGATCCTCCGACCCACAAAGAGCCACTGCTACTCCCTGTCCCATGAAAAGATCATTAAAAAGGCATTTTCTTTTCAGCTTCTTTGTGAGTTTGTGTCCTCCTTTGCTCCAGCCATCACCAGTATATTAGGAAAGCTTCTGGTGCTGATGTGGTGTAAACAGAAACAATCAAAATCCTACTACACCAGCATCTCTGTGGTTACAAAATAGCAGCCTTTAGCAATAAGGTATAAGCTATGCAGATACCTTGCAAATTTATTTAAGCTATTTATTTAGCTCAGCTTGACGAGTTAGCCATGTAAAAGATGGCGAATACGAGGAAATCCTCAGATGTGTCGCAACAGATTCCCAGATGCTCCCATAGCATTGTGGGTTATGTAGGAAAGTAAAAATAGAGCAACATGTTTTCATGCGCCAAAATATAAGGACATAAACTCGTGCGTCTGGGACATGCATATGCTTTTTTTGAGAGGGCCACACTTGTTCCCGGTAGTGAAAGGAAGTTGCTTTGTGCAATTGTTGTTGGAAATGCGTCTCGCAACAGTGGAAAAAGTATTCATAGCTGAGCATTATTTCCGTTCGTATGGAAGCGTTCGTACATGGGGACCGAGTTTCAAAAAGGTGGCAGAACAACTCCTTCCCGTACCCGTCCCATTCCCCCGATCTTACACCACCTGATGCCTATTTGTGGACAATGTTTTGTTTAACTGTGATGATCTGCTAAGAACCATGCCTGCATTACGCGAGCAAATCGCCTCGTTTTGCAGGAATCTGCAGCAACATCTGTTCCGGGAATCCGGGTTGAGAATCTGCATGAACGATATGAACACTGTCCACAGCGAGGTGCTTCACACACACATGTCGAACACTTAGATTACACATACTGTGAAAAATCACCATGCTAATAGTGTGTGTGCTAGTTACTTTCAGGAGAAATAAACTCACAGATAACAACAAGGTAATATTGTTCGTCTTTTCATTTCAGTACTGTACATTTTGGTGCATTCTGCATTTAAATTATAAACACAGTGGCATTTTCCATGAATTTTTTGCATTTTCACTTTAAGGATTAATTATGCAATAAAAATAGCATATGTTTCTGATATACAGTATCTATTTCGAGAAAGGTTATTTAAATCAAAGCAGCAGATGTTCATCCCCAGGTTTGATTAAAGCTTTATTATGAGCAGGAGGACATGGAGGAAAGAAAGCAGATTCTCTTCCCAAACATGCTTTATAGATAATTCCAGGCAACATACATCTTGTGTGAAGCAATGCGCAGTGTGACTGGAGCAGATCGTCAAGACAATGCGCAGTAATTACGACTTCATCCAGGATGATTAGTGATAATGCTGCAGCCCTGAATGCCTCATTAACATGCATTTAAAAGTAAGGCGGGGAACGGTGCACAAACAATGCCTACCTGTTTCCCTGGGCATTGTTTTAACTCAGTTCTGCATGAACACAGAGAAAAGAAGAGATGGAGTTCTTTCTGCCAATTATGGCTGAGTTCAGACTTCCAGGATGAGACCACAAGCTAATCAAACACAACTGCTGAAAGAGTTTAAATGGTGAATTGAGTATTTAAATGCACCAGGGAGTCCGCTCTGTGACTCGTACAGGCAGAAAATGAAAGCTGTGATTTTGTTGTGTAAAACAATTGACTATGAATTAATCATGCACTGGAAGAACTTTACAATGATAAGAAGTGATTTGTTCAGAAAGCTTTAATTTATTTTCTGTAACAGATGGTTTATATTCTCATATTTATATTCATAGTGCTGGTTTTATAATCTCTCTCTCTCTCTACAGTGCCTTGAATAGAACATTTCCACATTCTTTCACTTTACAACCACAAACGTAGATGTATTTTGTTGAGATTTTATGTGCCAGATTAACACAAAGTCGCACATAATTGTGAAGTGGAGGAAACTGCTAAATGATTTTATTTCTAAATGTTTTTATAGCTAAGATCCAGTGGAACCGATCACCTTCAGAAGTCTCCTAATTAGTCAATAGAGTCCACCTGTGTGTGATTTAATCACAGTATAAATACAGCTGTTCTGCGAAGCCGTCAGAGGTTTTTATAGAACATCAGTGAACAAACAGCATCATGAAGCCCGAGGAACACACCAGACAGGTCAGGGATAAATGTGTTTCTCAAGGAACACTGTTCACTCCATCATCCGAAAAAGGAAAGAGTACGGCACGACTGCAAACCTACCAAGACATGGACGTCCACCTAAACTGACAGGCCGGGCGAGGAGAGCATTAATCAGAGAAGCAGCCAAGAGGCCCATGGTAACTCTGGAGGAGCTGCAGAGATCCACAGCTCAGGTGGGAGAATCTGTCCACAGGACTACTATTAGATGTGGACTCCACAAATCTGACCTTTATGGAAACGTGGAAAGAAGAAAGCCATAAGAAGTCCTGTTTTCAGTTTCAAGCCATGTGGCGTGGCAAACAGGACTTCTCATGGTATATATACAACTCAAAAATTTGAGACCACTGCAGTCCAGGAAACATCTGGAATGTCATCAAGAGGAAAATGCAAAGTCACAAACCATCAAGCAAAGCGGAGCTGTTTGCTTTTTTGCTAAAAGAGTGGTATAAAGTCACCCAACAGCAATGACTGGTGGAGAGCCAAAACACATGGAAGCTGAAATTGCAAATCGGGTTATTATTCCACCAAATACTGATTTCTTAATGTTATTTAGCCAAAGCATAAACACAATTTGTTTACAAATGTTTTGCATTTTCTTTTATTTGAGTTATTAAAGCTCTGCAAATACCTGATTATCTTGGGTTATTCTGATGTGCTGTGATGATGTCACTTCCTTTAAATATGCACTCTAAATAGCAATAGTTATATTTTACATTTAGGAGAAATATTGTCAGCCATTCACAAAAGATCTAACAAAACTGTTCATCTTACCAAAACATGCAACTGTAAGAAAAAGAAACTGATATATATTTTTTTCCCCAGAGGTCTCAGATATACATACATGTACAGCACTTCTCCTGTACAGGGTCATGGGGGCTTCATGACTGAGTGAGACAGGACTCTGGGCGGGGAACACACTGGATGTGGTGCCAACCTACTATATTGTATAGTGCACAATTACACATTACAGTGAAAGTTGGAAACATCAATTAGCCTAAACTCCATGCTTGTCTTTGGACTGTACCTGGAGGAAACCCACCAAGCACAGGGAGAAGATGCAAACACACAGACAGACTCGAGGCAGGAATCAAACCCTCAAAGATTCAAGATTTAAGATTATAAAATGGGTGGCATGTTGGTTAGTACTGTGGCTTCACTCTGAAACGTTTGAGGGTTTGACTCCCACACACAGACAGACTCGAGGCGGGAATCAAATCGTCAACCCCTCAATCAAATCCTTCGGTTCAAAGCCACAGTACTAACCACCATGACACCCATTTTATGAACTTAAATCTTGAAAACCCATTGATGTGGTGAGGTTTTCCATAAGATGGTCTTTTATATATATATATATATATATATATATATATATATATATATATATATATATATATATATATATATAGTTATGGAAGAAGTCTCCAGTGTGTGTATGTGTGTGCCCTGCGATGGATTGGCCTTGTGCCCTAAGTCTCCTGGGATAGGCTCCAGGTCCCCCGTGACCGTGAATACAGGATTAAGCGCTATAGATGATGAATGAGTGAGTGAAAACATCTGTAGTGTAATCCGTGTAAGGAAACTGCACCAGAAGGCCAACATTTGCCCTTAGACTTCCATTTCATCGGAGTTTGGCGGAAACACAATTTCAGGAAATCTTATTAATTGTACACACACATATGCACTTCAGATACAGTGAACAGAGATTATGTTTAATATACCCTGTATATATTGGAACAGCACTTTAATGAATAATCTGGACCCCAGAAGACTCGAGAGAAGAAAAATGTTGAAGTTTTCTTACTTGGAAAAGTGCTTCTGTGGAGGCAAGTGCAGCCATTAGGAGCTGGCCTCAACCCTCGCTTTAAAAAGTGCAGATGAAGCAGAATACACTCCGCCAGAACGCTGGGTGAATTTTAAATCACACACACACACACACACTCTCTCTCATTAGGCGACTTACGCAGCAAGGCGCAGGAATTATCAAACACACGCTCCAGCAGTTCTTCCTCACGGATAACACCGGGAGCTCTGCACAGAGAAACACCTGCTGTGTGAAATTAGTGTACGGTTATGCGCTTATTGTTGTGCAATGAAAAGACAGCGTGGACTCGTTTTTAAAAATACAGTAGAGTAATTAATAAGAATCATAGTTTCAAGCTTCTCCAGTTCCACTTTGACTCGTCCACAACAGCGAGGTGTCTTTTTTTTCTCCTCTAAATCCAAGTGTTCAACAATCAGGCCCTGGACAGAGGATCTTCTTATATGAGGTCACATTACGGGGAAAATCTAATTAGGTTGTGCATTTGCATAATAGGTCCTCTTAAGAATCATATCATCTGACCTTGGACCCCGGGAAACTTGTTCAGAGTGAAATTGCGAGCTGATCCAAAGGAGAGAGAGAGAGAGAGATAGAGAGAGAGATGTTAACAATCTGCACCTAACAAATGAGGAAGTCAATAATTCTGCATCTCTCTTTCTCTCTCCCTTTTGACTTGATGACATCGTCAGGTTCGTCTTTGGAAGTGGCCGAGCGGAATCGATACCGTGATTGGCAGATCTGCTCCGGAGTAAAAGAGCCATCGCAGCGGCACGGCGGCGCCTGATTGTCTTCTCTTTCAAAACCATCATACGCACACAATCGGGAGACGATGTGTGCTAATGAAACGGCTGGGTACCCGAGTCGCCTCCACGACCTCCATCACTCGATGTCACAGCGGTTGCCTGGAACGACTCTGCGTTTAAGTTTTAATGACTTCTTCAAATCTTACGCAGACTTTTATTGGGTACAAACAGAACAAACGCAGAATAAATAAATAAATAAGGAATAAAACATTCAGAGTCATGCAGTTGATGGTTGTCGTATAATTGCCACTACAAATGAAAAAAATCTTTGATTGATTGATTTATCATTTCATTTAATGTTGGCGTCTTGGTTTAAGGGGAATAAAACACCAGGACGTACAGGAATCCTGTATTCAGGGTCGCGGGGGGGCCTGGAGCCTATCCCAGGAGACTTAGCACACGAGGCAGGGAACACACTTAGGGCGTTTTGGGAACGCCAATTAGCCTAATCTGCAGGTCTTTGGAGTACCCGGAGGAAACCCACCAAGCACGGGGAGAACATGCAAACTCCATGCACACAGAGACGAGAATGAATCGAGCCTGGCTGGGAATCGAACCTGGACCCTGGAGGTCCCAACTTTCCCAGAATTTGGATTTTAAATATGTGTTTTATTAACAGTAATATGTTGATGGAGTTTTAATAAACATTAAAAATAAATCAAATATATAAAATGGGATTTTGCGGTATGCTTAATGCTCTATTTAAAAGAACATTATGCAAATAACTGCTGGAGCAACTACAATGATTATAAAAGAGAGTAAAGCTTCATCCTGTAGTTGGTTTCAACATTATCCAATAACCATCTGAATGCATTTACACCCCTCGGGGAAGCCAAAGTGTTGCACAGGAAGTAAATCTTTGTTACACTGAACACTTGACAGAATGAAGGGATGCGATTCACTTGTCACAGCGCACAACTTTTGTTACATACTAACAGTTCTATGTTACATTCTATGTTCTATGTTAAGTTCTATGGTTATAACTTGGTTTTCAAATGAAACATTGTGATTGTTGTTTAAGACAACCTTGTGTGTCAGAGGATAATAATTTACTAAAATGAATAAAATTTTGAGCCTCCGAGTGGCGCAGTGGGTAAAGCGCTCGCCCTATCATCCGGAGATCGCTAGTTCGAATCCCGGGTGGTGCTGTAACCTCTCGCAGCCGGAGGTCTAGAGAGAGCTGATTGGCCGAGCTCTCTCAGAGGGGAGGGATGAGAGGTACTTAGTGCTCCGACATTAATCACGGCTCTACAGCCAGTCAGGGGGCCAGTCAGGGGCGTCTGTGAGTTTGCGCAGCGGAGGGAGCGGATACGCCGTCCCCAACGGTGCGCGAGCGAGCAGTTCGAAAAGATGCGGTCGGCTGGCGTCACGTGGTTCGGAGGAAACACGTGATAGTCTTCGGCCCTCCCGGCTGAGTGGTAGTAGCAGCCTTAATGTGGGAGCCCCCTAGTGACGGGGAGGAATTGGACATGACTAAATTAGGGAGAAAATCGGGGAAAAATCCAAAAAATAAATAAATAAATAAAATAAAATGAATAAAATTTTGAAAATGCATTTGTAGCATTTTGCTGTCAAAACTGATAGATCTATCTATATCTTTTTCAGCTGTATTGATAAATGACTAGCTCTATCTTATTAGGTTACCTTCTCCTAACTTTGCTTTCATTAAAGTTTGCAACGATGGCTGTTTCTCAGTCCAGTGCTTTTTGTGTGTGTGTGTGTGTGTTTTTGCTCTCTCACACACCTGATAAGGAACTTACTCAGGGACAAAAAAAAAGGTGACTGGAGTGCACAGAGGGAAAGTGAAGCCCAAAGTCTGTGTTCATCAAAGAGACTGTCTCTTCAGGGCTCGTCCCTCGTTCCTCCTGTGCGCTGTAGTGACGTATGGAGTGTGTTGGCAGGAGAAATGTCCTGGCCAGATGGCGCTCTATTCTGTCTCGCTCAGCTCACACACACTCTTCCCAACGGCCTTGTCAAACACAGTGACACCATGCTCCCTGTCTTTGTTTGGGTACCTGTCGCCATGTTGTTGGCTTAGTTAGCTGTGCGAGGACATCATGTACGTGACTGACATAAAAAGTTCTAGAAGCTTGGAGTGAGCAGAGGTGGAAAGTAACGGATGTCATTTACTCACGTTGCTGTGATTGAGTAGTTTTTCTTGTGTACTTCTACTTTTTAAAGTAGTTTATAAAATCTGTAATTTTACTTTGACTTAAGTATGTTTTGTTTTGTAAGTCGCTACATTTTAAATCATATTCGCCACTGAGTAAAACAATTGAATGAAAACGCAAAAAATATTCCGCTGTGTATAAATGCTTGGTTGCGCTCGCGCGTGTGTGTGTCTCGTGTCGTGGTCGCGCGCCGCTCCAGACTCCACTCCGGGTTTTCTGACTGTTTCCCCACATCGGCGTCTACCTGACCTTCCACACGGCCGCTTCCGCCCTGAGAGTGACGTCATCAACCAGCGCCACCGTATATAAACCGGAGAGCGACGCGGGAAACAGGAGAGAGATTGTGATTTTCTGGCGGTTTAATATTTGGTTGTGGTTTCTGGTTTTGACTTTTTTGCCTCCCATTGACTTTGATTATCGCGTTGCCCCTTTGTTTTGGTTGGACTTTGTATATATTTGTAGATAATTTCACTGTATGTTTGTGCACTCAGCAGTAGTAGGGGCGTGGCTAACGTTTATTTTGGGAAGAGGGAATTTATTCACTGTTGTTGGTTTAGGGATTCAGGGAGGGGACCTGGAGTTTTGTTTGTGTGTGGGGTTTTTTTTGTTTGTTATTTTTTTTTTTTTTTTGGCAGGTAATCTAGCTACTAAATATGAATACCATTTAGTTTATTATTTTGGCCTGGGTCCACCCTGAATCTGATCCTCCTCCTGGTGTGTGTGTGTGTGTGTCTCATTATTTCATCAGTTAATGACTGGATCTAGTTCTTTCTGCCATATACTGAAGTAACGGTACTGTTACTTGAGTACAAAATTTTAGTACTCTTTCCACCTCTGGCAGATTTGGATGATGCTAGCTATGCTCATTATTAGCATGGTTAGCAGTTTATTCCCATAGATTTTTTTTTATTAGTTTGGGGCATTAAAGTCAGGATTAAAGGGGGGGGGGTGAACGATTTCACTCTGTCAGCAAACTGACATGAAAATTAAAGGTGTCTAAACTGATATCTATATAAATAAAAGAAAGGCTTTGTCTGTAAATTGGTCAGAACTCGCACTTTCAATTATATGTTTAAGCTTCATACAGTACATGGACCTGAAACATTCTGTATGTCGGTCTGGCTTTTGCTGTCTTTAGATCTCTGGCTGAAGTTTAATCTGCACCATCAGTGAATCTAAATGTTGAGTAAAAGTGATTTTATGATCAGTTATGTGTGGGATTTAATAATCTACTGTAAAATAATCTACTAATGCGCTACTGCCTCAATGTAAACAAACATCTGCACCAATAGATATTAATTAGAAAAGATAAAGTGAATATTTTGACTGGGATTAGTTCATATTTTCACTTTGGCTGAAATAACAGCGCTGAAGTGGTAGAAGTGGATTTTAACACGCCGGAGTCGTTTTAAGACGAAACTTCATCTTTATCTGATCGACTTTTCTCCATTTCTCATCTGTGATTCTCTCTCCGATTACCGAACAGGGAGTGTGTTTGTCTGAGCACCAAAGAAGTACAACTTAGTGTAAACAAGGCGTCAGATACTCGACCTTACAGAATGTGATTTCTGTCTATTAATAAGTTAGACAGAGAGTTCTGCTGTACAGAGAGACACACACACATGGACGTGGACTTCAACCTCAAATAATAATAATCATAATATCACTGATTACATTACAGATCAGCAGATTATTTTGAACTATTTCTGCAAACTCTTTAACCGTCAACAACAGTTACTAACGCTAGTTTAGCATGTAAATTTTTGTCTGCCATCTTTGTTAGTGATTTATGGAATTGGATTTAGATATCCTGCTTCTAGTGAAATGCTTCTGGGCACTGAAATATCATAGATTTTATTCACATATAGTCAGTCGCCTTTAAGCTTAAAAGTAAAAAAAAAAAAATCAACTGTTTCTAGTTCTCTAGCAGCCAGTGTTTTCACTCAAATCGTCCAATCCGTCTTAAATTTGGTTTAAACCCGACAAATCGACGCTTCTACAGCTCAACTTTTCATTACGGTTTGCACTTCATACCCAAAACCAATTATTTCGAAGGGTGTCTTGGGAAAGAGCTCACTCTGAAAGTGGGTTATGTGACTAGCCTTCTGTGGCCCGTTCTGATGAAAAAGAAAAGCAGGTAGTTATGAGGAAAAGAAAGAGAGAGAGAGAGAGAGAAAGAAAGCTCTCTTCAAAGCACTTAAGCCTTTAATTTCAAGTGCAAATGTGTAGGTCCTTTCTTGAATCCGGTACCTTGATAGAACAGCACGACATTTTCCTTTACTTTTAATCATCCTTAAAGGTCCCATATTTTACCATTTTTTCTTTTTTATTATTATTATTATTAAGTTAACACTAAGTCTCAGAGCTCCCCAATGTGTGTGTTCCATCCTCAAACTCCCTCTGTTTGAGCTGCTGCTGAGTAGGATACTCTTAGGATACGCCAGGGCAGGGGCTCTTTGTATATGAGGTCACAATAGGAGGAAAATCTAAATGGCTTGTTTAAACCCTGGCCAATACAAAAAGCATAAAAAAAAAAAAATGGCTTGTTGTTTGTACGCCCATCTACAAAATATATACAAGTACATTTTGCATAATAGGTTTCCTTTGACATAATGATTTAATACCAATCTCGTTTATTCTGTGGGGAAAACCGCGAGCGATTCTATTGAGACCGTCCTTGAGACCGCTTTAGGGAAAAAAGCCATGCCATGTTAATTTAAGCAAATGGATAAATATCGAATACAGTCAGGGATATTTATGGCTTTCACTCGGAAGGTGTTTGACAAATAATGCTGTACAAAGAATGCGGTGCAACCCGGATTCTACTCGCGCTCATGCCAGATATAGTGGCTTGAGTCATTTCCAAGGTCTTTTTTGGAAGGGAAGTCAAATAAATATTTGATAAATATTTGGCAGCGGGCTGATCTGTAATGCTGCCTGGTTCCTCCTGGGACGCAGCTGTCAGGCGGAAAGTTTTGACCCCTGAGATGTACAGTAACACTTTCCTGCCTCAAATAAGCCAGCAAAAAAATATCAACACTCCACGATGTGCTGTTGATATGCCGGAAAAATAATCAGTGACGTCAAGGTTGTTAAGTTCTCTGTGTGATTGAGCTGTTACTATAGAAACATCTATATGAATGAGAGAATTGACAAAGACCAATCAGAATTCAACGCACATTGAAGATGAAGTGCTACACCAATTCTGGAGCTTGGTGTCACCACCACAAAGATCTCCTCATGAGTAATATGATGTTTTCACGATTTCCACCAAATTTGACCCCTTTACGTGGAAGTCTAGCATCTCGTTCGACGTCTTCCAATCGCCACAAAATGCAGTATTCCTCCATTTCATTCATAGAGCTATTTTGTTTTTATTTTTATGAAATGCTCTGTGATTAGGAGGCAAGCAATCAAATACTCCATAAAAAAACAAAAAACTGGATGTTGAGAGATATCGCAGTACAGTCCGGTCCCGCAAAAACACTCGTACGCACAGGTGTAAAGGTGCGTGCTGATGAGCAGCGTTGTAGAGAAGAGCAGCGCTGCCACCTACAGAAAGATCAGGAACTATCACATCATTCCCTCCGGACCTTATTAAAAACCCTGTGTTTTATTTCTGTCTCTGAAAGCAGACGAGCTCCTATATGGAGCCCTGCTTCATTAAGCTTCGGCTGATTTTTTAACAAAATAAGAAGAAGAAAGTGACATAAAAGGCCGGACGCTGTTGACGGAGAGGAGGCGATCATTTTCACCGGACCTGTGCGGCCAATGTGCGCCTCCTGACAAATCTCCCAAATAAAGGCTGAGTTAGAAAGGGAGAGGAAATCTGGGAGAAGAGCGCTCTTCTTCATCACCTGAAATAGAGTTCACTCCTGTCTATAATTAGCAGCGCACAGGCTTGACAACGAGCCATTGATTTGTGCTGACGAATCCGTTGAACAGGATGAATCAGGACACGTTTATGAGAATGACGATATTGTCAGTCGTCGTTTTCCAGCCGTTTACTCGAACACACCTGTTGAAGGTTTCCCGTTTTTCTATGTGAGAATCCCGGTACACAAAGGACACCAGCTGTGTGCAAAATACACCATACAGACGTCCACAGAATACAAGAACCTTCCTCAATCTTATGATCTGACGCCGATCCTTTAGTGCAGCGAATGTTCTGATCCGGTTCTGATTACAGGCTACTGACTTCAGCTCAGCAAAAAGAAATAGTTTTTATTCGTTAGTTCCAAATCACATGTTTATGCACAGAGACTCTCAGGCCGTGCTGTATACAAAGCAGAGCAGCGAGTGTGTGACGGAGAAGAGTGCACTGTACACTGCGTCCTCCTTCATCTTTACAGCACAATGAAATATTCAGCAGCGCGCGCAGCAAAGCGCCGCCGCTCCATCAGAGAAATCAACAGAAACAATTCAGCAAAATGGTGCATAAACTTATTTTACTGAAATTCATTTCATATCCAAGGATTTCTCCAAAATGTTACTAAACGAACACGGTGAGTGTTCTTTTTACAGAATATGTTAATGATTAGTTTGCAAATTATTTGTAAATCCTCAATTTGCTTTTCTTGACTAAATAAAGGGGAACATGCTGGGATATGTTTTTAATTAAATGTGGAATTGTCAAAATTGCACAACATTTTATTTATCTATTTATTAATGCACTATACTAATAAAAACTAGATTTTAAAAAGTATTTATTTATTCGTTTGTTTGTTTGTTTAATTAATGAATTAGTTAATGAACACATTTATGTGAGACATTTTAAGTGCCATTCTAATACCAAAGTTTAAAAGTATCTAACTGTCTATCTATCTAATTACATTATGGTTTATGTTTTTAAAGCACATTCTAATGCCAAAGTTTTAAAAAGGATTTATTTATATTTTTGCTTGCATATTTTTTATTTATTTATTATATTTTATTATATATATGTTATATTTTTATGCACCATTCTAATGGGAAATTTTTATCTATTTATTTATTTATGCTACATTTTTAATACCTATATATATATATATATATATATATATATATATTTTTTTTTTTAGCACAACCTTAATGCCAATTTTTTTTTATCTATCTATTTATTTATTTATTTTATGGTATACATTTTATGCACCATTCTAATGCCAAAAATATTTATATTATATTATTTATTATATGTAATATTTTTAAGCACAATTCTAATGCCGAAGCTTTATTTATCTATCTATCTTATTTATTTGTCTTATTAACTCAGTAAGTTTATTTATTTACTTTGTGTTATTTTAAGCCCCATTCTAATACCAAAACATTTATTTATTTATTTATTTACTGTATAATATATACACAATTATTATATCATGTGTTAAACTTTGGCACTGTTCTAACTCCAAAGTTGTGATAAATATTATTCATTTATTTTAAGAAAAAAATTATTTCAAGACAATCTGGATCATGTGTGTGTGTGTGTGTGTGTGTGTGTGTGTGTGTGTGTGTGTGTGTGTGTGTGTGTGTTTTTATTACACAAAAAAGTACACAAAGCATAAGAAGTGCTTGACTTCAGCAGACATTTATTTAAAGAAAATTGCACCCTGATACCCAGAACAGATGCTGATTAAATGAACTTTAGTAACCTCTCAGGGTCTCTGTCCGTCAGCTGACTGCTAAATAATAAACTTATGTATTATTAACACTCTCTGTCTCTATTTGTGTTTATTTTCAAATAAGAACAAATGTGGCATGTCTAATCGTGGACAGTGTGTGTGTGTGTGTGTGTGTGTGTCTCTAGTAAATGATCATAAATCTCAGCATTGTCTCTCTAAAATCCATTGTGTTGCAAATGTTTATACAACAAAGTGTGTAAGGTTTCCCGTCTCTGTGTGCATGGAGTGTTTGCATGTTCTCTCCCGTGCTTGGTGGGTTTCCTCCGGGTACTCCGGTTTCCTCCCACAGTCCAAAGACATGTAGGTTAGGCTAATTGCCGTTCCCAAATTGCCCATAGTGTGTGAATGAGTGTGTGTATGTGTGTGTGTCGGTGCCCTGCGATGGATTGGCACTCTGTCCAGTGTGTACCCTGCCATGTGCCCCAAGTCTCCTGGGATAGGCTCCGCCCCCCGTGACCCTGAATACAGGATTAAGCGCTATAGATGATGAGTGAGTGAGTGTGTAAGGTATAAAACACTCGTGATGGGAAAATAATCAGTGATGGAGTGGAGGTGACGTTACCATATCCATGATGATTCATTTTCCATAATTGCATGTCCTGAAGAATGTTTTTTTCTATCCATCACAATGTATACAAAACAATGCTGCTTTGAGTGTAAACTTCCAGCTTTACCTCTAACTCCGTTTCTCAGATTTTTCCCAACAATAAATGTTTTTTTTTTTTTAATATGCTGAATCAGTCTTTTAAAAAAAACGTCCAAAAAACATTTTTTTGAGAATGATGGAACTTGATGGGAAAGTCTGTGCTGTTGTTAGGAAAGTAATCACTTCACAAGCATTCCTCGGTAATAATTCAGATATTCGCTGTATATAATAAACAGTTTATAAACCCGAGGGAACGAAACGAAAACATCCTCAAACTGAAGTACATTTCCTCAAGTCATGTTTATGGGATCAAGTGTGATGTCTGGTGATGCTATTAGTGGAACAACACTGACACTCAGTGGTAGAGTCTGCAGCGTCGCTTTAACACACTCAGTATAGGATTCTTACACCGGCTGGCTAAAAGTATGTGCACCCCTGATAATCACACCTTTTAGTATCAATCAGTTGTCCATAAACTGTTAGAAGCAAACATCTGTATAGACTGTCTTTGTATGTCGTAGTGGTCAGGGGTGCACAAACTTTTGGACATATAGTGCATTTGCAGAAAACTGAAAACTTACACATTATTTTTATTTTTATTTAATCAGCATGACCTGTTTCTGCACATATCGATTAGAAAAGGTTTGTGATTTCTTTTTTTATTTAATTATTTACTATTTTTATATTATATATTCATATTAAATATGATATTTAATGAAAGAGAGTAAATGATTTAGTCCAGTAATGAATGTTCAGGAACCTGGTAAGACCTGATACATAAATTAGATACATTATATATAATTATAATAATCTAATTTACGTATCAATGTATTTTTTAATTTTTTTATGTATTTATTTTTGTAGTCTGAACGTTCTGACCGTTAGGAGATCGTGGAATTAGCATATTTCCTTCATTCCCATAAATTAAAAACCTACAGTACAGGTTCAATTCTTCTCAACAATAGAATTCTGACCACAGAGGTCTTTTTATTATTATTATTATTATTATTATTAACGGAAAATTTGTTTTTAAAAATCACACACACACACACAACAAAATATTAGAACATTTCTTCTTTTATTTCCGCAAATAATTTACTACCATTTCTGCGGCAGAATGCTGTAAACTTCACATTGGTTTTGTACACACGCCTAAACGTCAAGAATCTTTATTTTTCTTTTTTTTTTTTTTTTTTTTTGTGAAAAACAGAAATAAAGTGTTAGTGGGATTCTACACACAGCTAGGCCAGGTAGTGTTTCATGAAAAAGGGAAAGAAAGAGGAGAGAAAGAAAACGATCACGTGGTTCATCCGGGATTGAAACGTGGAACAACTTCTCACACACAGAATTCAACAGCGTTTTCATTTCTTTAACAAAACTAACTATTTTTACGTCATAAATTCTAACACTTAAGTCGGTAATGTTCACCTTAGAACTCTAATCTGAAGATTTTAATAATTGCTAGTATACAGTAAACGTGAAACTCAGTGGTGCGGCGTAAAAATCGGCACATTTCAGGACTTTTGTTTTCTTATTCTTCCTCTTGGTGTAACACAGGATTCAAAGGACACTTTATAACTTCCAGTCCATGAGCGACATGATTTTGAGCCACTGACCCTTTATTCATTGCACAAAAAAAAAAAAACAGAATTAAACATTCAAACTGAAGAAATAAAAACATACGAACGATTAAAGATGAGCTCAGGAGTATTTTTATCTTTCTATTATTGCGACCGAATCAAATCTGAAGAAGCAGCACAATTAAACTGAAATATTGCTCTGCGTACACTCTCGGGAGAAAATAAGGCCAACGCGCGGGAACTTTTCCCGAGACATGAATCAAGTAACATGAATCAAGTTTCTACTTAAAGCTCGAAATTATCTTTAAGTACATAATCTAAATGTGAAAGGTTCGACCTCAGGAAGTGGAACCGGACACCGTACAGGACACGGATTCCATCCAGAGGGTGCATGTTTAACAGAACATAACCTACAAAGATGTCAAGATGAGGGAAAAACTATACCTATATACTGCGCAAAGAAACCGGGACTAAATATCTCCTTTTTCGAGCAGCATGTATACACAGACATTGCGGAAGGTTTCGTGCGGATAAAGTGTCAATACTGTCACACATCGCGCGGTGACGACGGTTCGGTTGCAATTATGGCAGCGTAAGGCTGAGAACCTTTCCCTGGATTATCTGAGACTTTAGTCATTTATAAATCCAAGGCTGCTTTCACACAATTTATCAAATCAAAAAAAAAAAAAAAAAAAAAAACCGAGTACAAACTTGGTTCATTTCGGTTATGGCCTACAAAACCGGGACGGAAACACTTCCCTGATATCCAGCTCGTAAATCTGCACCGCCATTTCCGTTTTTCACGCTAGAGGTTTTATTTTTAAAACCAAAAAAAAAAATAAGACTCCTTTTTCGCTGCAGAACCTTAAAACAATCCAGAGGGTGGAGTTATACCTGATCCAACTCCTCCTACCTGGGCGGAGACAACTCGATTAGGGTTAGAGAAGGAGTTTGATCAGGTCCAGCTCCACCCCCTGGACTACTGCTATCAGTCATTCTGTAGGATTTACAATCCAAAAGAAAAGAAAAGAAAAAGTGCGTCACGTGTAAAAGCACTGAGTGAACGTTTTTGTTGTTTTGGCTGACGTGTCCCTTTAAGGCTGCTCCACTTCTCGTTTTCTATTTGCTCATCAGTAAATTAAGCTGAACGTGGCAAAAATTAATAAAAGAACGTGAACGTCGAGGTACTACAGCGTCTGCGTGCGTTACGCCATCGATGGCTTCCTTTCAAACTGGAACAGAAACATACTGAGGATTAATTGGCTTTATTTTCGAGCAGCATGTGTGTTTCGTGTATGTGTGTGTTGTGTGCGTTTGTTCTCGGGCTCAGATCGTCCTGTTGCGTTTGTGGGTCGGCGAGTCCGTGATGACGTCGCTGCACTGGGCGCTGGTGCGCTTCCTGCTGCCGCCGTTCTCCAGGTGCAGCGCCATCTCCTCCGCTATAAAAGTGTTCAAGTCGACGTCGTGGAGCCCGTTTCTCCTGCGGCCCGGGTTCGAACTGCCGCTCACGTGGGTGGGAGAACCCGGAGCACCGGAACGGACACTGATGCCCGCCATCGCGCCGCTCAGACCTGCGACAGCACGCAAGAGAAACACGCACAGAAGGATTGAGCAACGCAGAACATTATGAAGGAGGTCATCACTTCACCTGTAAATGACCAAATTTCTAAATCTGACCCAAATTTAACCCTGAAGAATAACACCCTACATGACAAAATAAAAAAGTTGAGCTCTCGGGGTATTTGGCGGCTTTAGATTCTGCGTTCCGTATTGTTGGACGCTGATTATTTACCGTGCAGAGCGATGGCTTCACGGAAAGGCTGCAGGTCCGTCTCTACAGACGAGACTGGATCCGATGAAGCCGGACGGTTGGGCGGAATTCTGGGCGTGGCTCTGGAGACCCTCGGAGGCGGTGTTTTGCCACACAGGAAGCTGATCAGATCCTCCCTCCAGATGTTTCTTCTTCTCTTCTTCACCCAGGCCAAGACCTCCTTGTTGCGTCGCTGCTGACCCGTCTGGACCCCGAGTTCGTAGCTTCGCTGATGTGCATCCACGCTTTCTGTTCAAACAAAATTATTTAAAAAATAAATTTAAAAAAAAATCAATCGACATTGATAATCGCTAAACACTGACTTGACTACTGAGAATCACAGAAAGGCTCCTGATTATTATAAATGTCAAAAAAATGAGCCCGGTGTGTGAGAGAGAAAAAAAAACTTCGGCACTACCTTTGTACAGATTGGTCACAGCTGTTGCTGCGGTCTGAAACGGCGCCCACAGGGACGGGCCTTGTTGATGGCAAACCCGATCTGGGAGAGAGAAAAAATTTAAGTTAAAAAGATGCCGGATTTGCTTTACGTCACACAGACGTGTGTGTGTGTGTGTGTGGATCTCCAAAAACAAACACGGCTTAATTGTTGGAAAGCAAACAGACAGGTATGTTGTACTTTTCAGAATTTTCCTCCGTTTAATTTAGTAGAAACCAGTTTCCACCCGTCACTGGGACACTCTCCCATCAAAGCTATAACCACCAACCAGGAAAGGGGAAGAATATACACTGTAGGGAGTGGCGTAACGCACTCAAAGGATGGCGCCACACACACCTCCCGCCCATGATTGATGCGAGAATGCTAGAACGCCAACCAATCATCTTCTCCGAGACGGCTCGTCCGATCAGCTCTCGCGAAGCTCCATGGCTGTGCAAGGCTACGGCATCACCAGAGATTCTGTTTCGCGATATCCGGGTTGTCTGAGCTCTTTACTGCTCCAACGCTAGCGGGCAGACTTGACAGATAGGAACGTGAACGGAGTTTCTTTATAGTCCTACAGGTGGCGCACTCTGAACTATTCACACATTTGCATTATGTGCGGCAGGAATTAATTATTTCCCAAGGTTGTTTAGAAAGAATAACCGTGGCACATGACAGAGATACGCGCTGCTCAGTAACAATGTAGCTTTTTGCCTTGATTTAATATGAAAAATAATAAATTGCTGCACTTGGTTTTTATTTGAGAAAACTACTGCTATGAGGAACGGAATACGTTTAATTACTTGTTCAACTTTTTTTTTTTTTTAAAGGTTTGGAATTTTAACAAAAGCGGGGGGGAATGCAACGTTGGTTCGGGATAGTTCTAAAACCGTAATCGAATCAACAATTTTAATCGAATCGTCACTGAGGCATGGTGACAGTATGGTATTGCAGTCATGACCGCTGACTCCCATCCTAAATCTGCACGTCCTGACCAATCGGAACTCGTCTCTGAGGATCAGCTTTATACATGGGACGCTCTCTGACATGCTAACGACCACAATAAATATGCAAAACAGGCTAAGTCACGTGGTGACGTCACGTGTAGATCCATAAATCGCTACTTTCCCCTGAAAAGGCTCCTCACTGCTGGTCCACAGCCTACACTGATATCTTACTGAACGCGTGATTAACACTATAACGCCGTTTAAAAAGAAATAAGGAGAAACTGAATGAGTCATTTCCTCCGCTTTACTGCGTCCATCTGAACAGCTCGACAGCTAGCAAGCTAATCATCGACCAAAATAAAGCGTTGAGTCAAAATTAGCTTCGGAAATTAATTCAACGCAATCATTCGATCGATTGTAACCAAGTATAGAAAATAAAATAATTTTAAAAAACGACCTTTAGCTTAGCATAACTTAGCCATGTCGTAACAAAGCAGAGAACTCAAAGTGCTAATACTCCTGAACAGTATTAGAATAAAATATTAAAACAAAATAAACTCATCCTGAACTTTAATCAGATCCATATTACAGTAAAGAAACCCTGAGAACGTTCCTGGGTAAAGGAAATGTACATCACGCTAGCTAACGTTACACACAGAATAGCTAACAGCTGTCTAACCTAGTTTAGCTTTCCTTCTTTTCCCACCCGTACACCAAGAAAGTCCCGCCTCCGTCGTTTTAACTGGCTAACCTTGCACGAACCAATGGGTGACTTAGCCAATCCCGAGACAGGAACGTTTCTTTGATTGGCCCATCCTGTAACCACATGGCCCGGAAATCGCCGAAAAACCGGTAGGCAACAAACTACTGAAGCGGAGCTAGCAAAGTGTTCACAGGAAGCAAAGCAGGCATAGCGGACCTTTATAAAGCTGCGCCACCGCCGTAGCCGAATTCTGAAACATATGCCAGAGTTTCTCTTGGTTTTGGTCGGCTTCTTCTTTACTCGGCTCTCCTTGGTCGGCCTCGGCGAGGCACTGCCTCTCCCAGTTTGAAAACCAGTGCTCGGGTCCGTGCTCCTGAATCTCTGCCTCCTTCTCCTCCTTCCGATCCTCCATCATGAAACAAAAACACTCAAAAATAGTCCACAATAAAGTTCGCTTTGTTAACAGTGGGCTGTCTGATGTAAACGTGTGAAACGTCAAAAAGGATGATTATTCTAATTTGACGCTGAACATCGCGCTAGGATTCGACACACAATAAGTGGCGTCTCCGCACTAACCGCTCCTATTGACCAACTTCATTGACGTGTTTCGGGTTATAAAGTGTCTTCGCTTAGCTCACTTTGTTACCGGGAAAACCCCGCCCCCTGGACACGGACGTAATCTGATTGGCCGCTCTTTCTACATTTTCGGGGACGAGGAAAAATCTGAATATTTCATTTGGCAGAGAAAATGCCAATCAAAACGCGACCGGAGAAAGTATGTCACGTGTTATTAAAGGGCCAGCGCGTATTTGAACTAGCTGTGGATGACAAGGTCTTTTTTTCTAGTTATTTATAGCAGTAGCAAGTTTTTTTTTTTTTTTTGTTTTTTTTTACCCTGGAAAGACCAAGAACTGAGGATCAATACATATAAAAACAATGTTAAATGTAAGTTAAAGTAGGTGGCACAGCGGCGTAGTGGTGAGCACTGTCGCCTTGCACCTCCAGGGTCCGGGTTCGATTCCTGCCTCGAGTCTGTTTGCAAGCCCTCCCCATGTTTGTTGGGTTTCCTCCAGGTACTCAGATTAGACTATTAGGCGTTCCCAAATTGCCCATATTGTGTGAATGAGCGTGTGGGTGTGTGCCCTGCGATGGATTGGCCAAGCCTCCTGGGATAGGCTCCATGCCCCCTGTGACACTCTACACAGGATAAGTTAAGTTCAGCCTTTATTTATCACACATACATTACTGCACAGTGAAATTTGTTATTCTTCGCATATCCCAGCTCCTTTAAAGTGGATAAAGTGGTATAGACAGTGAATGACGGAGGGAGTAAAATGAAAGTGTTTTATAAGGTCACAGATGGTTTTATTGCGATAAGTGTATCATGCATTTGGTTTTCCCTTTTGGAATGTGTTTAGGCTTCAGGCCATGAAAATCAGTTTATTCAACCAGCAGGAAATACTTTACTTAGCTGGGATTTTTAATCAATCCAGCAGCAATGAATCAAGCAAAACCATCTTTAAAAACAAAAAGAAACAAACAAACTAACTAACAAACAAAAGTGTAATGTTCCTCTTTCCGAAATGTTGGTCCAATATAATATATTACCATGCGCAAGACCCTGGGTTCAATTCCCACCCGATGCCCAAACCCCAGCAACTGGATCTCAGTCGGTGATCCCTACATGCTTTAAGGAGTCCATCATTGTTCCTGTTCCGAAGAAACCCCATCCTGCTTCCCTCAATGACTATCGACCTGTAGCCCTCACATCAGTGGTGATGAAGTGCTTTGAACGGCTGGTCAGAGACTTCATCATCTCTTCACTACCCGACACTCTGGACCCACTACAGTTTGCATACCGCCCGAACCGCTCTACAGATGATGCCATCTCTCATCTCCTCCACACAACACTCACTCACCTGGACACTAGAAGGGGGAATTATGTTAAAATGCTTTTCATCGACTACAGCTCAGCATTTAATACCATAATTCCCTCTACACTCACCACCTAGCTGGAGCATCTGGGACTCAGCTCATCTCTGTTTCAGTGGATCTCTAATTTCCTAACTGGGAGACCACAGGCAGTAAGGATGGGTGGACACGTCTCAGCCTCTCTCACTCTCAGCACTGGAGCCCCACAGGGCTGTGTTCTGAGCCCCCTGCTGTACTCTCTGTACACACATGACTGTGCGGCCACTACCAGCTCCACCACCATCATTAAGTTTGCTGACGACACCGTCGTGGTGGGCCTGATCTCTGACAACGACGAGACGGCCTACCTGAAGATTGGAAATCTGGAGAACTGGTGCCAGAGGAACAACCTTCTTCTAAATGTCAGTAAGACAAGGGAGCTGATAGTGGACTTCAGCACTAAGCAGGAGAGGAACTACCAGACCCCCGTCATCAACGAGAGCCCAGTGGAGAGAGTGGACTGCTTCAAGTACCTCTGTGTTCACATCACGCAGGACCTGTCATGGTCCTGTCACATCAACACCGTGGTGAAAAAGGCCCGACAGCGTCTCTACCACCTCAGACGCCTGAGAGACTTTAGACTGCCCTCTAAGGTGCTCAGGAACTTTTACTCCTGCACCATAGAGAGCATCCTGACGGGAAACATCGCATCCTGGTTCGGGAACGGCACCATGCAGGACAGACGAGCCTTACAGAGGGTGGTGTGATCAGCTGAGCGCATCATCCACACCGAGCTCCCTGACCTGCACTCTGTCTACAGCAAGCAGTGCAGGACCACGGCCAGGAAGATCATGAAGGACCTCAGTCACCCCAGCAATGGACTGTTCTTTCTGTTGCGGTCTGGGAAGCGCTTCCGCTCCCTCAAGGCCAATACAGAGAGACTGAGAAGGAGCTTCTTCCCGCAGGCGATACGGTCTCTCAATCAAACCAATACACTGGACTAAAACACCTCTGCATTTTCTTGCACACACAGAACGGTCAATTATGTCAATGCACATTTGCACATATATGCACATTTGCACACTTCAAGGACTTCTTTTCTCATCCCCCCTCATCTCATTAAAATACTACCTCAAGTCTTTCACAGACTTAAGTTGTAATATATTATATTATACTTCAGATTGTATATATATATTATATATTTATAACTTTGCTGGAATCTGTTTTATAGGTTCCATTTGTAAAAATATTTAAGGTCACGGAGCGGTCGTATAAGCATTTCACTGCCTATCGTACTGTGTATGACTGTGTATGTGACAAATAAAATTTGAATTTGAATTTGGATGCAGCACCGGTCCCAAGTCCTGACTGTCCATCAGATACTGTATGTGTCTATCTGTCTGTTCATTGAGCTATCTTCCTGTCTTTATTTCTGCTTATTTCTCTGTTCATTAATGTCAGTCTATCTATCTATTCATCTGTCCGTTCATCTATTTATCTCTTATGCCTGTTTTTTATGTCTACTTGTCAGTCTCAGTCTGTCTCTTAATTATTCTATCTATCTATCTATCTATCTATCTATCTGTCTGTCTGTCTGTCTGTCTGTCTGTCTGTCTTTCTGTCTGTCTGTCCGTCTGTTCATGTTTCAACTAAATTTCTGCCTGCCTGTCTGTTTGTCTATCAGTGATTTCCCTACCCTTTTAGCTAATCTATATATTTATTTGTCTGTTTGTTTATTGACCTGTCTGCATGTTCATCAATCTATTTATTTATCAATCAATCAATCAATCTATCAAACTGAAGCCTTTTTTTTTTTTGAGTGTCACTAACAAGTGGTTTTCTTATGGACACACAGCTGCTTAGTCCCAATCCTGTGAGTTCCCATCATATTGTGTGTGTGTGTGTGTGTGTGTGTGTGTGTGTGTGCGTGTGTGTGTGTGGAAATGCTCTTACTGACAAAACATAACTTTGTTTTTTATAACCATGCAACTTCACCAAGTGATCTCCATACTGTACATCTGTTCAGCACTGTCCTTCCGTGTTTTGGTAATGTGGCGAATGGTTCTCAACCCAGTTCCTGTCAAATCTCCTTAGTTCTTCTCTTAGCTTGAGGCTGCCCAATAATTTGACCATTCTGAAATGGTCACTTTTTTTTCTGTTGCTTTGGCTCATTTCTCACAGCAGACTTGCATTTCTCACAACTCCTTGTGTGATTATCCAAACATTCCTGTGCCAAAAGGTAATATTTTGTTATTCAGTGGCTCGAAAATGTGAACACTGTGTAAGCCATGGTGAGTGAAGATGTTTTGATGTCACTTTGTCAAAAATGAAATTCGTAGAGCTTCAGTGCATTTTTCACTTGATATCGCCATTTATACAGACAAAAATATACCAACCTATAAAAAGGATGAATGATCAAAAGCTCTCAGATATTTACTATGCTTCAAAAAATTATTTTTCAGAGAAATTTGTACAAAGTACAGCTTTGCAAACGAAAAATAATGAATAAAATGACCCCAAAAAAAGTATGATTTAAATACAGAACTGCTTCATACAGTATAAATTGTGTTTCTATAGTTGTGAAAATATCTTACTGCAGAGAACTTTAACACGTTTTTTATTATTATTATTTTTTTTAAAGATCATGGTCACTGCACATCTCGGCCCACAGGTTTTCTTCTACCTCAAACCTTATGTCCCTCTCTCAAACATTTCTCTCATGCTGCGGTCTTTGGTCCGCTTCTTTCACAGTGAGACCACGGTTTCCAGTGGTCCATCATGGCTAATGTTTTATCAGAAACACTGTCTGGTTGTCTTTCTCTCATACCCACACACACAGTGTGAGTCTTGTTCCTGTTTCACATTGACATTGTACAGCATTTGCATTTCTATTCGCATTAGACTTCATATCTCTTTACCAATATATTGACTTCACACTTTAAACCTATATGGCGAGTGTCTGTGATATACATGTTCCTATGTCTAACTGATGGCTTACTGATACACATGGGGAGGATGGGGGCTGGCCCGTGTAGTCCGATCCAATAGAAGACCTACTGTAGATCAAATTGATGAAAAGGTTAATGCTGGTTCCAATAGAAAGGTGGCAGAACACACACACACATACACAGGCCATTACTGCTGGGGTGACAAAAGGGGGACCTACTCAATATTAGGTGAGTGTTCATAATGTTATGGCTGGTCAGTAGAACTAATTCATTCATTTAATATGCAATTGGCCCATTTAAAATATTTTCCTTTTCTTACAAAAAGCAATGGGAATCTTAATGGTGTGCCCTGAGAAATGAGCCAAATCACATGTACCAGCCACTCAGTAACATTTATTCGTAATGCATCTTTGAAATTACGTGTTGCATGTCATATAAATTGATATTATCTTTTAGAGTTTGTTAATTTTAGGTTAAACATGTTTTGTGTGTATCATTGAATACACTACAGTGCAGTAATACATATCAGGCTGGCAGACACAAACAGGTGCATGATGCAACTTTCTTTAAAACAAAATTATGTTAAACTGGACATTCAACAACAATAGCTGAAAGTATATATAAAAATAAATATAGTTTTTTTAAATCTAAAAACTAAACAGGAGCTTTTAATGAACACAATATAACTGTTTTTTTTTACGCTCTAGAAAATATAACTGGGATTTAACTGCACAGAATGGGGCGCGTCCTAAATCGAGCCGAGTTCCTTAAATAGGGGATTCAGCAAGCGTGGGAAATAACCGCGTCTCAACGCGAACGAAGTGCTCTGCTTGTCTAGTGCGGAAGGCGTTTGGGTTCGAGCCCTCGTGAGTGTTTGGATCCCCGTGCGGATGTGACATTTCAGAGAGGAGCGCGACCGCCATTTTGAGTTTTAGCTCTGCGCTGCACATCAGGAACCAAACGGGAGCGGAGAGAGAGAGAGAGAGCGTGAGTGAGTGAGAGTGGGATAGAAAAGAGAGAAAGAGCCACTCTGGCCGTGACCGGGCAATTAAATAGGTATAAATACACACATTAGATATAGAGTTTTCCTGAGAAAGCGTTTTCGGTTACTGCGCGTGAGCGTGTGAAAGAGAAGCGTGAGCGTCTTTTGTCGGTTTAAACTTCTAACTGAGTGCGGATTTAAATGAACAATCCGGTTTGAATGGATTGCATTTCTCGCCGCTCCCCCCTGACAGAGGGACAATCGGAGGAGCACACGGACTGGAAACACTGCGAGGGAAGATAAATATTTATCATTTTCCTCAGAAATCGCATGACTCGCTTGTTATTGTTGTTTTTTTTTTCTGTATTCACGTTAGTGCGCTAGTTTACGATAACTAGCATCGGCTAGCTGTAAACACAACAGGGTATTTGCTTGTTTTCGTTCCTAGTTTTGTTTTATTGTTATTATCTTGGAGTCTTTTTTTGGGGAGTTTAAGCTCACGTTGTGTCGCCGCTGTCCCACCAAAAGGCGCCGAGATTGGGCGAATAGCGAGCAAATACGTCCGCGTTTCTCTGCCCGCGCCCCCGCCGGCCTCCCTCCCTCGCACCCCGGCGCCGACCTCAGGAAAACCCGAGGTCGCGTCACCGCAGGCCCGGCCCGACCCGTGCAGCCGCGATCCGCCGCACTTACATCCTCCTTTCGCTACGGAACCCGAACCGGATCAGGCCGAGGGAAACCAAGACGAAGACGGCAATAGTGAGGTCACAAACATGAACCATCACCACCACCATCAGACGCAACAGCAGCAACAGAAAGCCGGCGAGCAGCAGCTTAGCGAGCCCGAGGACATGGAGATGGAAGGTATAATATAAATATTATATAAACGTAATAACGTTACTCAAAAAGATTAATACTACTCTTTGTTTAAATAAAGCGTTTGATCGTGTGATAAACATATAACGCGTATCGTAAACATTAGTGTGTTGCAGCGCGCTAGCTAGTTTGTTTTGACCTGATTAGCGCGCTAGCTAGATTTAACAACTAGTACATCTCTTTATTTTCTAATATCAGCGCAGAGCTGAACTGACTGGGGGTGAACATTATCAATGCAATGACGCACTCAATCTATTCGTGTTTGCTTTAACTTATATTATTTTCAAACAAGTGGATTGATTATATGTAAGGCTAGTTTGATGTGTGTTAGCATTAGCATAGCAGCACATTTCACGTTAACGGGATGTATCGTATATCAGCTGGGGATGCTGAAATAACATTATACAACGATTATAGTTTACAATCACTATTTATAACCTGCGTATAGGCCCCCCTCCCCTTGGGGTTATTCTTTTTATGTATTTCAACTCTATATGCGTGTATTAAAGCTAACGCTAGCTCTGTGCTGCATCAACAAACGTGGTGCTAAAGCAAAGTTGGCGAGAATCAACGCAGTTCCAGCAAAACACACAGACACACTTGAGTGTTTGGTTCTTCTTCTTTTTTTATCTCCAAAACATTTGCACACTAACGCATGTCATTTTTTTTAAATGTCAAATGTGTTGTCATTTGTCTGACTAGGCCTGTTTTAATTAAAGCAAATATATTTGTATATATATGTATATAGATGGATGAATGAATTAACTTTAAATCACCCAGTTTAAACCTGTGGAGTGGAATAATCTGTTCACTTGCGTTTTGTTTATTTTTCTTGATTAATGTTTTCATAAATGATAGTTTTGTCCTGAGAGGAGGAGAGATGAGGAACCAGGCCGTTTAGCGTGCTGTACAGGTTCATCTATAAGTGTTTTTAAATGAAATTATAGTAAAATATTAAAACAAGCCATAACTAAGATAAAATAAAAACAATTCGCTTTACTTTTTTTTTGTTTTTGTTTTTGCTCAGTTCTGGACCTCTAACGCTTTGTTTTTCTCTCATTTTGCTCCACTAAACTTAACCAAAAAATTGACTCGTTTCTTTACAAAACTGAGTTTTTATTGTATTGCGTTACTTTGCAATCGCTCTTGTTTGTATATTTTCCTGTATTTATTCGTATAACAAGCTGACTAGCCGATCAGGGGGGAGTGTATCTGCCTTTT
This sequence comes from Clarias magur, assembly GCA_013621035.1. Taxonomy (NCBI): domain Eukaryota; kingdom Metazoa; phylum Chordata; class Actinopteri; order Siluriformes; family Clariidae; genus Clarias; species Clarias magur. The sequence goes on from QNUK01000335.1 coordinate 104,404, forward strand.
TTTGTTCCAAGATGGCGGCATGTACGTTCTCCCCATCCGTTCTCCGACTAATCCCGCCCCCCGTTCGTTTCACATTGGATACGCGTTATGCTAATTCGCGCTCCGATTGGCTGACGCGTCGACTAAACGTCGGAACATCCAATCACCGAGCGCAAGGTGAATTTTGTCGAATACGGATGGGGAAAAAATAACGGATTTTTTCCCTTTCCACTCAATGATCAATTAAGCAGCGCGAGGCCCGCGTCTGCTCCGGTGCGTCGGTTTGTTTGTGTTTCTGCGGCAACAGGAAGGCGGCGCGGTGACAAGTAACACATTCTCGGTATCATTTTTGGACATTATTTCCGTGCATTATGTCGTGAACCGAGAGTGAGTGATGTGTACGATGAGGGGGAAAGAAAACACAGCAGTGATGTTAGCTTGATCTCGCGCGAGTCATGGCGGAGGTGGAGGGAGGGAGAGTGTGGGGGGGGAGGAGGTGTAACGAGCGGATCGGCTCCGAAATGCAGAAACGATCAGATTAATGTCCGTTTATAGACCGTCTATAATCTGTGTGTAAGCAGATTAAACCGAGTGATGTGGAGTGTTAGCTTGTAATGCTAACGCTAATAATAATAATAATAATGAGGCTGCGGCAAGGCCACGGCGCGCGCGCGCGCGTCACCCAGTCCCAGGTTCAGCGCGTGCTCCGCTCGAGCGCCATTTTTTAACGCGTATACGGTTTTTACATTGACCGTTTTTTAATATTTCTCCATTTTCGGAGAGTGCAGGGGTGTGTACCTGCCCCAGGCATGCACCATGCAGTGGGGGCGCTTTTGTCCGTGTGTGTGCACACAGGTTTAAATGTTTTTCATGATTATGTTTGTCTCTATGAAAAGTTTAAATTAGTGCAAAGACAACAACTAAGGAACCTCCTGAGTGTGCATGTGTGTGTTTAAGCATAATCATCATGTTTGTTTGTTTACGCCACGACGCTGTTGCATCCTGCACCTGGATTGGCTAGAAGGTCTTGCATAGTGTTTTTTTATTTTTTTATTTTTTTGCATAAACATGAGATCTGACAGTAGTGAAGTGGTGTTGGTGTAAAGAGTCTGTAACGTTATTTGGTTGGTTAAGAAACTTCAAGTTAACATCGACGTAACATCACTTGCATCAGATCAGTATTATACAATAAGTCAATAACAATGTGTAACGTGTGTACGCTGACGAGCACAGATCTTAAGAGCAATAGTTAAAGTAAATATGATTGCGATTATGCTTTTTAGTCTCACATCTGACTCACCCCCCCCTTTTGACTCTCACGCAGCTGGGGACACGGATGATCCCCCAAGAATCCCTCAGAATCCGGTCATCAACGGGAACGTGGCAATGGCCGACGGACACAACAACACAGAAGAAGACATGGAGGACGGTGAGTGGGAAATTTAAAAGCTCCCGGCTCTAATTTTTAAGCGACCCTAAAAGACTTGAATGGTACTCGGAGATTAATGAGACCATTGAACATCAGAGTTTGTGTCTGTTACAACGCGTCAAGTGCTTTATTTTTTAATTTTTTCACTCTGATCACATGAGCCATTCAGTCATGGAAGTGACAGTTGTATGCACTGCAATAAAGTCGTGCGCTGCAGTTAGTCGATCACGCCTCTGTGCGCTCTGGTGTCTCGGAAGAAGGAGGTCGTGGAGTCAGTTTGTTTTTGTCTATTTATTTACCAAGTTAAATGATGTTTGGGGAATAATTTCTCAATTTTCAGTTTTCACAATTTGTTTATTCATCCAGGATGTCTGGTACGATTGTAAATTTGTTGTTTAAGTTCGTGACCCTCCAGTACACTTGTTTTTGCCACTGTTCAACTCCTGTTTGTAGAAAATCTATTCTAAAAAATACTTTTGCGTGGTTTGGGGTTTTTAACGTTGCATACTGTAAATTCTCAGATCTGTAATGCGCATTACGTTTAAAATCAGATCGAACAAAAGTTGCTGTTTGTTCTTGTTTGGAAAGCACTATTTGGGTGGAAGTAGGTTATTGATGGATGTCTGATTTTTAAAAAAAAAAAAATTTTATTTTACCGTTTTTACGCATAATGTTAACGCAGGAGGAGTCACTTTCTAGCAGATTGTGTTTTTGCATGAACCCAGATGTTCGTGTCAGGTGGACGTGTGATCACGCCCGGTTCAAGTCAAAGATGTGCTGGTAGAGACGACGAGACCCTGGTTTTGATTTCATTCTCGAGAGAATCAAGATTCAGGGAACAGCTTGAAAACGAATCCTTTTTTTTCCCTCGGATCCGGGAAGAGAGTCTTAAATCCTGTGAGCGGTACAGATGCACAAACTACAAGACTAAACACAACGGTTAGCAGCAGTCTAGTGTTTTTCTCTAACGCAGCGTGTGTGCATAAATAAAGAGGAAAACACAGACGTGACAGATCCAGAGGAGCAAGCGTAAAACAGAAAATGACCCTGTGTGAGTTTAATCCTGTCAGAATTACTGGGTGTCTGAAAAATCAGGAAGCAGTTGGAATGTGCTGAGAAAAATCTGCAGGACTACCCAGCTGGGGAAACGCCAGAGTGTGTAGAGCTTGTGTTGGAGATAATAAACACAAAGCTAAGTATCAGATTTAACACTGACCTTCCCAACCTCCTGTAGCTGAGCGCTGGTGTTAAATCTATCGGATGAAATTGAAAGGAAAGAAACGAACAGAATTGTCCACACCTACACAAACAGGTGTGAGTTCAGTCAGTACGTGTTGTCTTTGTGCTCGAGATGAATTAGTTACTTAAAGTTAATTAAAGGAGCGCACTCCTCCACTCTGCTTGTAACGTCCTGTACCACTTTACTGAACTCCACAGATACGAGCTGGCGTTCCGAGGCCACCTTCCGCTTCGTGGTGGAGCGCTTCAGCCGGCTCAGCGAGTCGGTGCTCAGCCCATCGTGTTTCGTGAGGAACCTGCCGTGGAAGATCATGGTCATGCCTCGCTTCTACCCGGACCGGCCTCACCAGAAAAGCGTCGGCTTCTTCCTGCAGTGCAACGCCGAGTCCGACTCCACGTAAGTCATCGCAAGCTCGCACTGGTTACCGTTTATGACGTAGATTACATAAAGGCACTGTTTTTTATTTTTTTTGTTTAGTTTTTTTTTTTTTCCCCCCCACACTCGCACATAGCCAGGGCTTGTTTTTGCTGACGCTCTTTGTCATTTTGAGCGTACTCGCAGTGTGTAAATGCCGCTGACTGAAGTATTCCTCCTCGTCTCCGCATTAAAACGCAGCAGCGGTGTCAGGAGCTGGATTAAATCACTGTCTAGTACATGAATATATTCTACAGAAAAAAAATAGACGCTGCATCACTTTCTAAAAATATGACTGACTGACTGACTGGTATTGCAGTCCGGGTCACTCATCAATATCCAACAGGAATCTGTCCGCTTTGCAAAGTACACGATTGTCATTTGAATAGAAGTACCCTGGAGTGACGACAAGAATTTATAAAGGCAAATGTCTGTGTTATTTTCCCACAGTTTGTGTTTTTAGATCACGTTTTCATGTTTATCTCAGGTCTTTGCCATGTAGATAAAAAAATAAACAGGGATGGGGAATCCCCAGGAATAACCCAATACAATGTTATCATGATGCCTTGATTTGTATAGCGATTTTCTAAATATCACAAATCAAATAAATATCGCAGTTCCATTTAACTAAAAAAAAAAAAAATCCTGATTTTTATACAATTCCAAACAACTTGGTAAATATTTCACTTAATAGTTTAGAGTGCTCCACCTGCAGGAATATAGAGGAACAGCAACATTTTACCGTCTCAAATGCAAACATAGATAAAAAAAATATATATATATATATATCGCTGTTGTTTGAAGATAATTTTGTAATATTTCAGCTGAATGGTTTTCTTTGTCACCAGACCCGCTTACTGTCCTGAATCAATCTTACTACTCGGAATTTACTTGTCCTCGTGACATCACTGTCCGTTTTGTCCTCGTCCTCAGGTCATGGTCATGTCACGCTCAGGCCATGCTGAAAATCATAAACTACAAGGACGACGAGAAGTCGTTCAGCCGACGCATCAGCCACCTGTTCTTCCACAAAGAAAACGACTGGGGTTTCTCCAACTTCATGTCATGGAGCGTAAGTGGTCACTTCCTCACCTCTCCTCGATATCGGCCGCCCTATCGGGCCCGTGTTCTCACCGCCGGCTACATTGTGCTTTTTAGGACGTAACCGACCCAGAGAGAGGCTTTGTGGAAGACGATAAGGTCACCTTTGAAGTTTCTGTCCAGGCCGACGCTCCTCACGGTGTGGCGTAAGTGAACTGTGTTTGACATCTTTTACACTTTTTCTCCCCCCCCCCCCCCAACATTAAATTATAGTGATGATGATGTACATTCTGTTGTTTTATTTATTTATTTTTAGCTGGGATTCAAAGAAGCATACTGGGTATGTAGGATTAAAGAACCAAGGAGCTACATGCTACATGAACAGTCTGCTGCAAACGCTCTTCTTCACCAACCAGCTCCGGCGGGTGAGAAACAAATGCGTAAAACTACGAGCGAGCGCATCTGAGGAATAGAGCCGTCAGGAGCGATTAGGGGGGCCAAGCACTTTGTGGCTCGAACACTTGGCAAAGGGAGGAAGCTCAGAAGCTTCCGGAACCATCAGTGATTATTACTGAAGGCTTAAACTGGGTTGATGAGAGTCTCACTTCCTGTTTTGGTAAAAATCTTAAGTTTCAAATGAACACAAAGCTTATTTGTGAAGTTATGTCTCTACAAAGTCAAAGAAACCGTTTGTAGGAAAAGAAGCAATAAAAATATATTTTTTAAACATCGAAAGGGTGGAAAATCAAATATTGTGGAAACTAACGTCATGATGTTCATTAAACTCGGCCTGACGCAAAGAATTATAAGAAAAATTTAACTGTAATTACTCTGAGGTGGTTTTTGGCTGCATAATTATTGGCACCCTTGTAACTATTTACCATCAAACTGAGGGAAACTCTAACCTTTAGCTGAACTGGATGTGTTCGAAGTGTGTTGTTTGCCTTATTATTCTATCTAATATTCCTGTGACTGACCATTTTCATTCATCCTGAAAGAAGACGTCGTCCTACACCAACTTTCATTTTAGTCCAAAACCATTGAGAGTTTAATTCCTCTGTCTTTTTGTTTTCTTTGTAGTTTGTCTGTGTAAATGTTTCAAACATATCTAAAAGTCTCTTGGGGGGCGGATTTGTGTCCTCGCAGGCCGTGTACATGATGCCCACTGAGGGCGACGACTCCTCCAAAAGCGTCCCCCTGGCACTTCAGAGGGTCTTCTACGAACTCCAGCACAGCGATAAGCCCGTCGGCACCAAGAAACTCACCAAGTCTTTCGGGTACGACGATCTTTTTGTGGACGATCTTTTTTTATTTTTATTTTTTTTTACCGTGTAAAATAATAAATAAAAATGCTAGGTTGTTGTGGGGGAAGATAGTAAAACGGGTGAATAAATAATTAAACTGTAATAACAGAAAGGAGATGCATGTCTAATGTTGGTAAAAAAAAAAAAAAAAAAGGATTAAAAATTCAGTTATGGACAAAATAAAAATGTAATTCGCTCCGGAGGCGAGTCCTTAAGGCAAAAGTTAGTATTGCGAAACGCATTTTCCCATGAGTAATGATGTTAATGCAGATAATCCGGTCCAGCCACCCAAAATGTTACCAGCACTATAATCATATATTTGCATTTAAACACAATCGAAACATTTAGACAAGACATGTGAAATAGAGTAAGTAAAATATTAAATAAATAGACATTAAACCTAACTTTATCTTAATTCATGATTCCTCTCAGCACCGGCTGTTTTAAAAACCAAACTCAAAGCGGCTCCGTTTTCTTCTTGCTACCGTCCTTGATAACACTCTCGCGTCAATAAATAATAATAATTTTTTTTTTTAATACACACGCATATCTAAACTCAGTTTTAGGGATGCTCCGATTGATCGGTCGCCGATCATAATCAGCCGATAAAAGCCGTGGGGAGTTTGATCGGCTGTCTGTATAGCGGCCGATATAGAAAAGCCGATCAGATGACGCAAAACTCGCGGGACGGTTCTTTTTTTTTCGCGCTACTAAAATGGCAATTCTATGTGTTGTGTGAAAAAGACAAGACATGATCAATCTGCAACCTGCGTAACAAGACAATTCCAGGAGGCGGGAAGCAGCCAAAGCATTTTAACACCAGGAACCTCATCAGACATTTGAGAGAGCACGAGATCTCTGCAACTCGCGCGCCGCCGCTCACTCCGCTCTCGTGAATTCCCCTCTCTCACCTACGCGGTTTCGATCGGTGGCCGTAAGTACAGTTCATCATGATTCAGCGCGAGTTTTGGCGCTGTGATTTACGTTTCCATCTTTCCGAGGGCAAAAAATTACACGTGCAATTTTTTTTTTTTTTTTGCCCATCCTCGCGGATGCTGACGGTCCTTGCAGAACTTCCGGCGACTCGCGTCCTACTTGTCTGTTATTTTATTTAACTTTATACAATCTACAGGAAAGTTGTTTTTGGTTAGTAACTGGGAACAGCTTAGAGCTTGACAACACAAGCTGCTCTTTTTTTAAGTTGACGTGTTGCACATGTTGCTTGCCAATAAATACAGTCGTCAGTTCATGATATTCTTCTTCTTGTAATTTCAATGCTTAATTTAGATTGTTGGATATAGTTTAATAAACAATGCTGCATGATCAGGCTTCGAGTCGACCCTGTAATCTGCGATCGGTATCGGCCGATCCAGCTTCTAGTGATCGAAGATCGCTGATTGGCCCCAAAAATCCTGATCGGAGCAGCCCTACTCACCTCGCCTGGCTTTCCATTGCTGCAAACATTTTACACGTGCGCAGCTGAGCCGGCGTTCGGTTCACCTCGTTTCGTTCGCTGAAAATTATTCGTGTGTCGAGTCAAATTTCTTGCAAAATCTCACGGAAGTCGGAAATCAATTGACGTGCTGCTGAATGTGTAATTCGACCTGCCAAGTTAATATCGCAGCACTGGTGGTCGAGAGGCCGAACACGTGCCGATCTCTGAATATAGCACACCAGTCCCGGCAGCTATTGTTGCCGAGAGTCTCGAGTTGAGATTTAGCAGATGTGGGTCGTGACTATCATATCTCATGCTCTCAATGATGGAAGCGGTTAAAGTGATGAAATAGGGTTTTTTTTTCCCCCCATTTTCTTTATTTTTTTTTCCTCAGGAGTCGAGACTTTAAGACGGTCAGACTTTTAAAGAAAAAGGCAGGGAAATGCCATACTGGCGCGCTGTCCTTGTCCATGTTTAATGGAGAGTTTCCTCAGCACCGGCACCCGCGTTCTCACTCCACCCTGTTTCTTTTGTTGTGTTGTATGTCGACGGTGCAGCAGAACAATACACCTGCTAAATGATTGGCTGTTCGCGTGTCGTGTCGTGGGTTCTGTGATGTGTTCCAGTCTCGTACACGCTGTTGGTTTGTTCATGCAGCTGACCGTCGAGAGAAAGCGTAGAGCGTTAAATCATTTTCTCGTCGTAGCCGACATGTTCAGCGTAGTTGTTTTATAACCCGAGCTTGATGTCACTACAGTTACAGTAATGTGGAGTAAAATAACTGCCTATTGTGAGACGTTGAATGTTGAAGGGACACGATTTCTTTTTTTTTTTTTTCTTTCTTTTTTTTTTCTTCTCAGTGATCAAAAAGTGAAAACAATCAAATGGTCACTATTTAATTTGTAAAATTGCTTTTTTTTTATATATAGCATGTATTCAGTGAATATTTACCGAGTATCAGTTTTTCACATGATGGGTTTGTTTTATTCAATAGTATAAACATTTTATCATTTTGATCAATTAAACAATTTGGAATGTGACGACCTTCCATACACACACGATGGCTTGATGTCTTATAAAGCATCGTTTTATTGCGTGTCTGTTGCACGTCTCAGTGATGTGAGACTAGTTATGTGCTGTGTGTGTGTGTGTGTGTGTGATGGTCAGGTGGGAGACGTTGGACAGTTTCATGCAGCACGACGTCCAGGAGCTGTGCAGAGTGGTGAGTTTCAGAAGCATGAGGTTTAGACACCAAACAGAAATGTTCTCATAAGCGTGCAAGTCCGAACAGATGCTAAGGCGTGTCTCCGTTGCAGCTCCTGGACAACGTCGAGAACAAGATGAAGGGGACGTGCGTGGAAGGCACCATCCCGAAGCTCTTCAGAGGAAAGATGGTGGTAAGCTCGCATCCGTCTCTGTTTCTGTCTGGGTTTTTTTTTTTTATTATTATTATTATTGTTATTAATCGAGAAGAATTAACTTTTTTTTTTCTGACTCTTGTAGTCCTACATCCAGTGTAAGCACGTGGATTACAGATCTGAGCGAATAGAGGATTACTACGATATCCAGCTGAGCATAAAGGGAAAGAAAAACAGTGAGTCCCTCTGAGCGGTTTTTAGTTCAGGTGTATTGTTTCCTGTAAATCCCTTTAATGTTCCGCGCTGTTTTATTATTTCTCTGTTGTAAACACAGTCATTTCCGAATGTGATGAATGACTACGCCTCGTCTCGTCTCTGATTTTTATTTATTTTATCTTCTCCCCCCCCCCCCCCCCCCCCTTTGCAGTCTTTGAGTCGTTTAAAGATTACGTGGCCGTGGAGCAGCTCGACGGGGACAACAAGTACGATGCGGGGGAGCACGGCCTACAGGTGCGCATCTCGCTCTGCGAACTCGCCATTAAACCGCCCACACACTCGGCTCGTTACCATCCTGACTCGCGCTTCTGTTCTCTTACCCCCCATCAATCCCCCCCCCCCCACAGGAAGCCGAGAAGGGAGTGAAGTTCCTCACATTCCCTCCCATCCTGCACTTACAGCTCATGAGGTTCATGTACGACCCCCAGACCGACCAAAACATCAAGATCAACGACAGGTACGAGCGGCAGAATAGTGTGTGTGTGTGAGAGAGAGAAGATGCAGAAAAGTGTGGCTACAATATAAAATACTTGGTGTTAATGTGAGTCTTGAAGAGCTTACATTTTAAATACTATTAATAATTGATATGCATCTTGAAGTTTTTTTTTTAAGAATTGACTCATTCACGTTGTTTTTTATTTATTTATTTTTCCCTGTTTTTAATTCTTTTTTTTATTATTAATTCTGCTTATAATAGTTGTCGTTTATTACATCGACGTCATGATGATGTTATACACTATGAAGTCAGCGTGTATAGTGAATAAGTGTTTGAGCTTAGAAATTTGATTTGGATCTGATTCTTTTAAATAAAGCAGCTAATTCACAAATCATTAGATCTGTGTGTGTTGAGTGGAGTAAGATCACACACTCATGAACGCGACGGCTTAAACCTTTAATTTGATTGGAAAACCTTTTAACCCAATTAAAATTGAAAAGCCGATTTCAGACCTTCGCTTGAATCTCCTCCAGTTAGTCGGTTTCGTGCCGTAGGAGTTTCCGAGCCGAGCCAGAACGCCGAGCTGGTTTTAATTTTTTTTGAACGTCCTCGCTGGAGTCCTTTCCTGTACGAGATGAATCAAATCCTCCAGGTTATTGTTAGCAAGCGCATAAGTGCGTGTCGCGCTAAGAGCGAGCTCGGCTCTCAAAATAACCTGGTGAGTGACTCATCTAAACAACAATCATTGACTCTGGAGTTTCCACCTGCTCAACATGTTCTCTGCTGATAGGAGGCCAGGTGTGTGTGTGTGTGTGTGTGTGTGTGTGTGTGTGTGTGTGTGTGTTGATGATGATGATGATTAACTTCACATCCTCAGGTTCGAGTTTCCCGATCAGTTACCGCTGGACGAGTTCCTGCAGAAGCCGGACGTGAAGGACCCGGCCAACTACATCCTGCACGCCGTGTTGGTGCACAGCGGAGACAACCACGGCGGCCACTACGTCGTCTATCTCAACCCCAAAGGAGACGGCAAAGTGAGTGTCACGGAGCCAATAGTGAGGACCAATTTCTTTATTTCGGGACGGGGGGGTTTATTATAGATGAACATATTAGAGCCCGAGACAGACGTCGCTCTAGAAATCAGCGCTCAGACCGAATATTTTACATTAAACAGCATGTGATTTATTCCTCTCGGACCCACAGGCAGTCGCTTAGTCTTGACAATTCAGGTTCCTGTAATGTAAAACAAAATTTTACAGTGTAAAGTTGTAATATCCTTAAAAAAATTTTTTTTTAATTTAAATCAGTCAAAGTTGAGATTCTTCCCGTCTCAGTCGGTCCGACAGCTGTCTACAGTCTCTAATATGTACACGTCTATTGTTGTTGAATATTCTGCATGTTGCTTAATCAGCACTTTGTCTTGGCATTAGTTTGTGGTTTAGTTAATTACTTAAGTATGTTGTCAGGTTTGTTGTTCCCTCCATGGTTTAATCAGCGTCAAACGAGATGCAAAACATTGTTGTCGTTCTACTGCTCGCATGCAAATAGTTAAGTGATGCAAAAAAAAAAAAAGAATGAATGTGAAAGCTCCAAGCAAACGCAGCGTACTGTGCTACATGTCTGTGTGTGTGTGTGTACACGGTGTACCGGCACAGACTACTGTCTCAGGGAGGGACAACTTAATGACATGAGACTCGAAGGCATTTCTGAGCTGCATGACATCACGGTATAAATGTTAAATAACCTCCAAGCAATAAGAAGGAAATGTCTGAAACAAAAGGAACGAATACCGGACTCGTTCTCCTAGAGCACGGCGTGAACGAAGCTTTTCAGATCGCACTACGATCGAAGATGAAATGCACCTGTTGTCGCTTTCCGTGCGTGTGAACCCTCAGACTGGTTTGCATGTGAAGTGAAATCCTCATCCACAAGGTGTAAATGCCCCTCCTCCTCTCCGCCTCCTCTCCCCCACCACCCACCAAAGTAGTTTTATTGTTTATTACATGCGGTCGTTCTTTTATGGGGAAGCCGTGTATCTGATCGCTCTAATGAACAGAAAATACGCTTTATTGGGCAGGATATCACCTCATCTCTCTCAGCAGACTCTTTGAGGTTTTTCAGTAGCATGGCAACTGCTCGTAAACATCAACAGTGTGGTGGTTGTTGCTGAAGTTACAGCATGCATAATGCGAAAATATTTACAATTTCTATTCAGATCAATTAAATTTTATTTGTGTGGCGCTTTTAAGAATCGTCATCGTCACAAAGCAGCTTTACACAATCCAAAGAATTATTTAATTTTTGGTTGTATGGAATGTGACTGTGTATGAATCAAAATGGTCAGATTATCTCTGATGATCAAGCCGAGGGCGACGGTGGCAAGGAAGAACTCCCCGAGATGGCAATAGGAAGAGACCTTGACCTTGACTCGACAGGGAAGCCATCCTCATCTGGGTGAAACAGAAAGCAGGAATTGATGTGCATTCATACTGTGTGTGTTGGGTGGCAGGCAGTTCAGTATAACAGTTGTTAATAGTTGTTAATATGCAGTCCAGGTAGATATTGGAGGCTCAGGTAGACTTGTAGGAAATTCCAGTCCTGAACTATTTGACTGACTGCAGTCAAGGCCTCAAAGGAACAGCTGTCAACATCAGTCGAGGCCAGAACCATCTTCATAGTAGAAAGAGACATCCCAAAGAGACACACGGGACATCCATGTGACGAGATCTCCAACCAGAAGTGGGGTACCAGGAAGAGTCAGGCAGGTCCAGAGGGCAGCGGGAGTCTGGATCACTGGCAGCTCAGGAACGATATGTGTAGCTTGACAGAGAGAGAGAGAGCAGAAGAGGAGAGATAACAGTTAGGTCTGGTCACAGTCAACATGTATAAGGTGAATGTATATTTGGTGCAAAGTGCAAGCAGGGACTCCGGCAGGACTAACTATAACAGCATAACTAAAGGGGAGGAGCCAGAAGGAAACGCAGACATGAGGGGGAACTGAGATGTAAAGCAACCAATCACCTCACCGTCAACAAACCTGAGTGATCAATGAGAGTGGGGAGGACAGCATCTAAACATACCAGTTCACCAGAATACTCTACGTCCATGAGTCCCCCAGATCTGCTCCTTTACCTAAGGCTCATCTATTTACAAAAATCTTGATTTAAATAAATAGGTTTTTAGCCTAGACTTAAACACTGAGACTGTGTCTGAGTCCCGAACATTAATAGGAAGACTATTCCATAACTTTGGGGTTTTGCAAGCAAAAGCTCCGCCACCTGCTGTAGTTTTAATAATACGTGGTACTGACTGGCAGCCTGCATCCTTTGATGGAAGTAGGCGTGGCGGATCGTAAGACACTAACAGTTCACTCAGATACTGTGGCGCGAGACCATTTAATGCCTTATATGTCAAAAGTAGTATTTTAAAATCAATGCGCAATTTCACAGGGAGCCAATGCAGTGTAGATAAGATAGGGGTGATGTGCTCGTATCTTCTGGTTCTAGTGAGGACTCTCGCTGCTGCATTCTGGACTAACTGAAGCTTGTTTATACACCTAGTTGAACAACAGTAAGGCGTTACAATAGTCCAACCTAGAGGTGATGAAAGCATCAACTAGTTTTTCTGCATCGTTTAGTGACCGTATATTCCTTAACTTGGCAATATTTCCAAGGTGAAGGAAAGCTATTCCGGTGATATTCTCTACATGTCTTCAATTTCTAAAGAAGAGAAATTCTACGAAGGACCTCCGTTTGCTGCCACTGCCAGCGTTTATTAGGCAAGGACAAATAGTTTAGAGAAACGCCTGCATTAGTAGTTCCGTTTCTGTCGTTTGGGGAAAGAAGATTTTTAAAAGTAGTCAAGTGTCGATACCTGATAATGGTATTGAAATTGCATCTAAGCGATACAAACTAACTTCAAATACACAGGTTTAAAATTGAACTTCAAATGAAATTACAGTGGAACCCTGGATCGCGAGTAACACGGTTTGAGAGTGTTTCGCAAGACGAGCAAAGATTTTTAATAAATTTTGACTTGAAAACCGAGCAAGTCTTGGTTTACGAGTGCCGAGTATCATGCATCACGCATACGCTCTTGTTTTGATCCCGAGCGTCACGTGATCACAACTGAGCCAATGATTTTTCTCTCTTGTGCTGCAGAATTGTGGGTAATCGTCTCCCCTGCTGGGTCTTAGTGCTCGTCTCTTACTGTTGTAATCAACATCTCCCTCTCTGTTTCAGCGTGTCTCTTGTGTGTGCGCACGCATAATTTGGCACACACACGCTCTCGCCTTTACACCCTGCTGCCTGGCTTCACACACACACTCTGCTTTACACAGAAAACTCTGCTCTGTCGCGATTCTTTTCAAAAGTAAAGTGCTGGTTTACTTTTTTTTCCGTTAAAAGTGTTTTCGTAAAAAAGCGAGGTGTTGCTGTGTAAGACGAGGCGAAGGAAGGGGCCAATTCCACACACACACCACTTATCTGTCGGGATTTATTTTGACTTTTTTTTTTTTTAAGGTAAATTACAGGTTTTTACTTTATATATTGTATTAATTATTTTTATGTATTTAGTTAGTTTGGGCTGTGTAACAAATAATTTGAGTTTTAATTATTTCTTACGGGGAAAATTTTATTTGGTTTACGAGTGTTTTGGAATACGAGTCCACTTCAGGAACGAATTTTGCTCGTAATCCAAGGTTCCACTGTAAACACAAAGCTACATTGTTAATGAGCAGTGTGTGTTTATTACATCATCCGCAGTGATTATTATTCCTAGACAAACAAAGCAAATTCACTCCAACCACACAGAATGAAAATGTGTGAATAGTTCAGAGGTCGCCACCTGCAGGATTATAAAGAAACAGTGATGTTTTACCGCCTCAAACGTCTCCAGAGTCACAGGACTCACCCCGAGAGCGCGACTGAGCAGATCGAGCACTTCGCGTTTGTGGTTTCTAACGCCTGTGATTTTCAACTAATTAGCACTCGAGGTGTTTTCAGACAGGTGTGAGTGTGTGTAATGAGTGTGTTTGAGACTAATTCTCTGAGTTCTGAGACAAAAAGTTAGATCGGAGGCTTTAAGCTCAGTGATGTAAACGCCATAAAATGTGTTTCTGATAAATATAAAAATAGTTTTTAAAAAATTGATTGTGAAGTCAGTGTGTAAAAAAATAATAATAAATTTATGACACAGGCAAGTTAATCTCCTGCTTTTTAGTGGGCACATTAAGGTTGATTAATTTCCCTTAAAAGCATATCCCTAAGACCTTTCTTCCTCTTACATCATACAGCAGTTTTGCTCATAAGTTTTTAACACACTTTATGAAGTAAAAGTTAAAAGCAAGGACATGTAGAGGATTTACAACCGGACAGTGAAGGTAACGTTATCGTGACGCACTCGGCTTTTTCCGTCATGATTTAACTGGTTACTGATGCATGTTACACTGGCAGAGAACTGAGCAGATTTGTTTTCCCAATGCTCAGGTGTTTCCCTTCTCACTATACTGGTGTACCTCAATGTAGAGCTGGGCAACATGACAGGAATATTATATTGTGGTGCTGAAACGTTTGCCGTGTGAAATGTGTGCATCATGATGATATGAAGTGTCTAGTCAGAATTTATTCAAGGTACTGATGAAGGTATGTATGATATCTACGGTGCGACTCAAGGTACATGGGCGAGGGGGGGGACATTTGTTGACGGTAAAAGATTTTTTTTTGGAGAAAAAAAAATTATCTGAGAGGAAGAAAAAATCAGGACATGGGACACACAAAAAACTGGAGGACAAAATTTTAAATACGGACATAGGGGAGAAAAACGGTCGCGACCGCTTGACTTGTACTTCTGGATCAATCCTCCAGCGTCCAGCATACGGATAGAGTAAGCAAACTGTGAATTTGAGGCCAAGCTGAAGATGAAACTCAGTAATTCTCTCCATGCACACATGTAACGCTAAATGTAATTCAACATGCTCAAGATCCCGCAAATCTAGACTCTGGTCCCAATTTTTGGTCAATCCGATGAACCTTTTTCTTCTTCCAGAGATAAAAAAAAAAAAAAAAGATAATTCCCCCCCCCCATGTCCCTTTAGGGCCTCTGTAGACATCAGTCGGTCATGTCTTCTATCGTCATTTGAACTTTAAGTATGTATATGAAACATTTTGAAACTAAACAATGTTCCTCTATTAACATGTTGCTTCACCTCATATCATTTACGATTAAAGAAGTCGCGTGGCCCAACATGTTTCAACTGAGTTTAGTTTTTCAATATGACTCTTCTAGAGAACTAGCGAGACACAGACAAGTAGCAGGTTTATCTCCGTAGTACGGTTAGCTGATGTTAACACCAAAAAAAAAAGCTAACGCTGCGCTAGTGCTGTCCAATAGTTACTTGATACTTGATTTTCCCTGCTTGCTTATGAAGACGTATTAGAAGTGCATTTGAGGAGTTCAGATGAATAAAGATAAATTTTGTACTGACTCGATCCTCACAGTTGCTGCAGCTGTTTTTAAG
The DNA here is from genome assembly GCA_013621035.1 of Clarias magur. NCBI lineage: Eukaryota > Metazoa > Chordata > Actinopteri > Siluriformes > Clariidae > Clarias > Clarias magur. Next base: position 119,833 of record QNUK01000335.1, read on the forward strand.
ACTTGACATGAGCCTTGTTGTTTTCTCACGCCTTTTGTGCCTCTTCCAGGTGTAATTTAACATTTGCATGAAGGGTAGATTGTCTCTGTCTTGTCACGTGTCAAGAGCGCATCGGAGTTAATCTTCTTTCCTTCCCACCAGTGGTGCAAGTTCGACGATGACGTCGTCTCCCGATGCACTAAAGAAGAGGCCATCGAGCACAACTACGGCGGCCACGACGACGACCTCTCCGTCCGCCACTGCACCAACGCCTACATGCTGGTCTACATCCGAGAATCCAAGCTCAGTAAGCGGCTTTTATTTCCACCTCTTCGTTTACACCGACTGAAACCAGCTGCTCCGTGATGGTCCGGTGGTTACGGCGCGCAGAGCAGAGCCGACTCGCCGGAGAGCGTGCGAGCTCCAAACGCGCCGTTATGTAAACGCTCCAAGTGGTTCACTCGGTTTATCTCTCTGGCTGTAAGGAGGATGTCGTGCGGATTTCTGTGTAGGCCAAACGTTTTGTGATATAGGTCCATTATTGATTTAATTTAGTGTGGTGTAGTGAAGACGGAAAACACAATGCAGCTTTGAGATTCCAAACTGGAAATGGACCAACGTAAAAATCTTTGTAGGAGGTAATCAGAGTAAATAGACTAATTCAAAGTTGTTGTTTTTTTTCACAGAAGTAACAACTTGCAATGTGAAACTACAGTGGTTTCAAAATGTAGGGTAGGAATCTGAGATGCTTGTAGTTCACCTAGTGGACAGCAGAGGGCCCTGAGACTTAAAACCTCCTTTGTTTTTGTTTTTTTAATTAGATAATCATAACAGTACATGAGCTCTGCAGATGGTGGATTATAAAGTGTGTGTGTGTATAGGTGAGGTGCTGCAGCCGGTCACAGACATGGACATCCCTCAGCAGCTGGTGGAGAGACTGCAGGAGGAGAAGCGGGTGGAGGCGCAGAAACGGAAGGAGCGCCAGGAAGCTCATCTCTACATGCAAGTGCAGGTGAGAAGCACAGATGTTTTATTTACTCTGCCGCTGGTGTTCCAAGCTTGTGTCGGTTCCTTAAATTTGTTTGTTTGTTTGTAGATGGTGACGGAGGACCAGTTCTGCGGACACCAGGGCAACGACATGTATGACGAGGAGAAAGTCAAGTACACCGTGTTCAAGGTGCTGAAAAGCTCCACCCTGGCCGAGTTCGTGCAGAACCTCTCTCAGACCATGGTGAGCTCCACAGCAGAAAAAAAAAAAAGAAAAAAAAAAAACCCTTGTATCGCTAAGGAGAACGGGATCCGCGTTAATTTAATAAATAGATCCGGCTAATTTTAATAAAGAGCGGAATTGTAGGTGTTGTAATGCATTAAAAAAAAAAAGTTTTTATCAAATCAGAAAATATAAATGAGTCTTGAGATAAGACCAATAAAAATCACACGTGTGCGCAGGGTTTCCCACAGGACCAGATGCGGCTGTGGCCCATGCAGGCCAGGAGCAACGGCACCAAGCGGCCGGCCATGTTGGACTACGAGGCAGACTGCAACAAGTCTGTAAGTGCAAACTAGCAAATCCACGGATCGGCTCTACAATCTTGACATCTGCTGCTGCCTGCAGAATCTGCCTGCGTGTCTGTGCTTAAAAAGAGATCTTGCTCTGATTTCCTCCTCTAGATGATCGACTTGAGCGATAACGAGAACCCCTGGACAATATTTTTGGAAACGGTAGATCCAGAAATGGCGGCCAGCGGCGCAACGTTACCCAAGTTCGACAAAGACCGTGAGTGTGTCGCCCCGCAAATGTAAATTTCCCTGAGATCGTTTCATCAGCCCGATTGATCTCTAGGTTTGTTTGTTTTTAAAACGTCCTTCTCTTCATTTCTCCTGCAGACGATGTCATGTTGTTCTTGAAGATGTACGACCCAAAAACCAGAAGCTTAAATTATTGTGGACATATCTACACACCTATATCCTGTAAAATACGTAAGTCATGAGACATAACGGAGATGGTGATGAAATGAGGTTACAGACGCCACATGTCTGTTTGAACTGACATCATTTAAAGATCTGAAGCTCATTTGCAGTGTTAATGGTGTTAAACTGCATCTCTCTCTCTCTATAATTAGGAGACTTGCTGCCCGTCATGTGTGAAAGAGCAGGGTTTCAGCAGGGAACTAGTCTTATCCTCTATGAGGTGTGTGTGTGTGTGTGTGCGCCCTTTTTTTGCGTTTTCTATCTCATCTTCTACGCTCATCTTCCTGCACAATCCTACATTGACGTGTTTATCTTACCATGTCGTACACCGCAGGAAGTTAAACCGAATTTAACAGAGCGGATTCAGGACTACGACGTCTCCCTGGATAAAGCTCTGGACGAGCTCATGGACGGAGACATCATCGTCTTCCAGAAGTACGAGTGCACACGCTCTCATCACCTCTCAGAATTTTCTGTCTCACTTCTCTGGGTTAATGCGGGACGAGTGTGACGCTTCCTGTGGTCTCTTTTTAACAGGGATGACCCAGAAAACGACACCAGTGAGCTGCCAACGGCAAAAGACTACTTCAGAGACCTGTACCACCGCGTCGACGTCATCTTCTGTGACAAAACCATCCACAACGACCCGGGCTTCGTCGTTACACTATCCAACAGAATGAACTACTTCCAGGTGGGTTTTATCACGTGCCCTTGACCGCGTCAGAGACGGAGTATAAATAGAGGCCGTGTAATGGGAGTAGAATTGTGTGCGCGAACCCTTGATGAATATAAACGTTTACGCATCAAACTAATGACGTGGAGTGGTAAATAATTTGTGTTTTTAGTATATACAGTGAAACCTTGGATTGCGAGTAACGTGGTTTGAGTGTTTCGCAAGACGAGCAAAGATTTTTTTATAAATTTTGATTTTAAAAAACGAGCAAGTGTTGGTTTACGAGTGCCGAGTATCATGCATCATTTATGGGCCTCTTATTTTGACAACGAGCGTCACTCTTGCGCTGCTGAATTGTTTAATCGTCTCCCCTGCCCTCCTGGGTCTTAGTGCTCGTCTCTTACTGGTATAATCAACATCTCCCTCTCTGTTTCAGCGTCTGTGTGCGCGTAATTTGAGACCGACACACGCACACACTCTTTTCAAACGGAAACACTAATCTGTCGTGATTTATTTTTTACTTTTTTTAAAAGGTAAAGTGCAGGTTAATCTGTTTTATTTTTCTTTATAGATTGTGTTAATTATTTTTATGTATTTATTTTTTTATATACATGAATGGAACGAATAATTTGAGTTTTCATTATTTCTTATGGGAAGATCTAATTTGATTTACGAGTATTTTGGAATACGAGCCCACTTCCCGGAACGAATTATGCTCGTAATCCAAGGTTCCACTGTATATTAAAAACAGTTTGTCCTTACGGACTAACATGCCATGCCACACCCACTTTATCAACACTGACATCCAGTGGCAACGCCTCCTTCATAAGGATATGAGCATGAGCACCACGCCTCTTTTCCTGGCATTCCTGCTATTAATTTAACTTTGCCTTCTAATGCATATCTTTAGTTCGACTTTTAATGACATGATTCAGAATAATTTCCTCTGGTTTTCAGTGACTTTTTTCTTAAACCTGGGTTGTTTCCAGAGGCTGAAGCCGCGACTACCATCTGTTCCACCTCAAGTGATTTTATTATTTGACCGCTGTCTGCCTCCCTCACTCGTTCATATTTATTGCATTTTTATTTATTTATGATATTTGTAGGTGGCAAAGACTGTTGCGCAGAGGCTAAACACTGACCCCATGCTCCTACAGTTCTTCAAGTCACAGGGGTAAGTTTTGCTCTCCTGTTCTTTTTTTTTTTTTTTTTTAATCTACTCACTTTCACTCATTGTTGTCTCTAGTAATAGAGTAGAGGGATTCAGTATGTAATGTTTAGAATATCCGGATTAAACCTGAGTTTGCTTCTCGTCCTGGGCAGGTACAGGGATGGCCCGGGCAACCCACTCAGGCACAACTACGAGGGAACTCTCCGAGACCTGCTGCAGTTCTTCAAACCACGGCAGCCCAAGAAGCTCTACTACCAACAGGTGAGAGAAACAAGAGTTGTTTTTTTGGGAAACACTTCCTTGATGGAAGGATCCTTGTTCTCACCACGCCACCGTGCTCCTGTATAGCATGTCATGTGATCTGAGCTCTCCGTACAGGAACCTGAGCTCCGCTGTGGGGTTCACCTCCAGTTTTCTGACTAATTCATGTCTCCTGATACCTCTCGCAGCTCAAGATGAAGATCACAGACTTTGAAAACCGAAGGAGTTTCAAGTCCATATGGCTCAACAGTCAGTTTCGGGAGGAGGTAAAAAAAAAAAAAAAAACATTCCTCAAGGAGCTTCATAAATTCAGTTCTTATAAATGCTATGTAATTCATAAAGATTTTTTTTTTTTTAACTGGTCATCTGTTTTACCTTTGCATGTCGTATTTGTTCGTGATGTGGCTTCTGTCCTCCAGGAGATCACACTGTACCCAGACAAGCATGGCTGTGTTCGAGACCTTCTCGAGGAATGTAAAAAGGCAGTTGAGCTCTCAGACAAAGGCTCGGAGAAGCTCAGGTATAAACCACCGCTTTCATTTATCCTGTTGTCGGGTCAGCCTCCGTAAAAGGCTCGTAGAAAAGAAGCGTCTTAATGAAGAAAAAAAAATAGAAAAACAGGAAAATTGATGCTGATTGTTTTCATATCGTGTCCCGTTTTCAAGCGCAACATTTTAAATCTGATTAGCTCCTTCCGACGCCGTTCATAAGCTGCTTTTATTAAACCTCATTTTTATCTCTGTGCCCGCTTCTTCGTCCCCTCTCTCTTTCCCGCAGGCTGTTAGAAATCGTAAGCTACAAAATTATCGGGGTTCACCAAGAGGACGAACTGCTAGAATGTTTATCTCCTGCAGCCAGTCGGACGTTCAGAATAGAGGTGAGATCTTATTTCTGCTTTTCCCCTCAGGGGCTTTATTCTGCAAACTTCTTTCTCAAAATAAAATTTCAGAACAGTTTTTTTTTTTTTTTGGGTCCAGCTTGCAAAGTTTGCAAACATCCAGGTGTGTAATTGGAATCATGTTTGTGTGCGCGTTAGGAAATCCCTCTGGACCAGGTCGACCTGGATAAGGAGAACGAGATGTTGATTCCAGTTGCACATTTCCACAAGGAGGTCTTCGGGACTTTTGGAATTCCGTTCCTGTTGAAGATCCGTCAGGTGTGTTAGCGTGTCTCGGGTGTGCGTACATTTCTGCGTGTCGCTTTGCATCCGATAGAATGAACGTCATAGCAAATTGATAAATATACAGATAAGAGAGTAAGATAATTACTTAATTAGATGATTTTTTTTTTTTTAAAAAAGCACAAATTGTCATGCCGCACTCACTCGTTAATAGATGGTTCACAGGAGCGTTTCTGCACGATTGTGTTGCCGAGTTGTGTTTCAGTAAGCATTCACCTGTGCTGTGTGCAGGCCGAACCCTTCAGAGAGGTGATGAAGAGAATCCAGAGCATGCTGGATATCCAGGAGAAAGAGTTTGAAAAGGTAAACAGCAGGTTTGGGGATCACCTGGGAAACCCCGATACCATATTGCAGGAACCCTTATATGATTAAATAAATTGACCTTGAGAAATCATTGGTTAATCTCAAAATTCAACACGCGACGCAGTACGTTTTTTTTTTTTTTTTTTTTTTTTTTACGCTCATGAGAAATGTGTAGGTAAATTCAACACCAGGAACAAAGTTGCGGGAACATCTAGTGCAAAAATTGATGCTGAAGTCGTTGAACTCTGCAGTAGCTCATTTACACAGAGATTGAAACGTTGCATTTGCAGTAAGAGTGAAATAAAGGGAGTTGTGAAGTAATGTTATTCGAAAATTCTGTTAAAAATGGCGCTACTGTGAATGCTGTTGAGTTTCTGGCTTTTTCCTTTTTTGCATAATAGAGCGAATTTTTCACTCAAATTCCCCCAGGATGGTTTTAGTTGACCTGGTGAGCACCGGCTAGTCGTTTGTTAATGTTTTTAACAAGGCTTATGTGGTGGTGTTTTTTTTTTTTTTTTGGTTTTTTTTTTGGTTGTTGTTTTTTTTAATAGTAGTAATGTTTTTTTTAATTTATTTTTTTTTATATTGATGCAGTTTAAGTTTGCGATCGTGATGATGGGCCGGCACCAGTACATCAACGAGGATGACTATGAAGTGAACCTGAAGGACTTCGAGCCACAGCCGGGTATGTCATTAAGCCAAAGTGCTGCATTATAGAACACGTTATGTTTTGCCCTTATTAATACACACCTTTTTGCTTTGGTGTTTTAATTCTAAACGGTCACTTTATTCCCCCTCCGCAGGAAACATGTCCCACCCGAGACCTTGGTTAGGGCTCGACCACTTCAACAAAGCGCCGAAGCGAGGGCGCTACACGTACCTGGAGAAGGCCATCAAGATCCACAACTGACACGCTCCGTCTCCGCCCTAACCTCCCCTAATTAAAGACTCTAACCAGAAGTTGTGTGTGTGTGTGAGTGAGAGAGTGTGTATGCGCGCACCACTTTTTACCACCTGCCCTGCGGTTACACAGTCCCTGCCTATGAAGTCTTCAGCAAACCAGAGTTCCTGCTCATCGTTTTTCTTTCTTTTGTTCCTTTATTTTCTTCCTCCCCCCTTTAGAAGCTCTTCGATTCGACTTCAGTCGCCTGCCTTTTTTTTTTTTTTTGGTGGTTGTTGTTTTTGTTTTTTCTTTTTATTTGGGAGAATGAATTGTATTTTAACAAACGGGGGAACAGAATGAACTTTCTAGACAGGTTCTTTTTGTTTGTTGTTTTTTCTTTCAGTTTTGGTTTTGTTTTCCTTTTTAAAGAATTGCTATGGCAAGAGAGCTGCTGTGTGCATAGCGAGCGAGGGAGGGAGAAGGACGGACGGACGGACGGACGGATGGAAAACTTTGGCCATTTACTCACACATGTAAAGAAAGAAAAGAGAAAAAGGACAAAGGGATGGATGTCGAATATTTAACCAACTTTTAACCAAAAAGGACACCACTGAATCCTCGCTGGTAACTCCGAAGCAGTTTCGTGTTTTCTCGTCCCTTAGCGCAAAACTAGTTTTTTTTTTTTTTGTTTAGTTTTTTTGGTTGTTTTTTTTTTTTTTTTGGTTGTTTTTTTTTTCGTGTTTACGCAACTCTCACTTAGTTCAGTTAAGAATGAAGTCGTATCTTTCATGGATAACTTGTATAATAAAAATAAAGATCCACAGCTTCGTTTTAAAAACAAACAACAAACGAAATGAATCGTCTGTACTTCATTTTGCACGTTGGCACTTAATATCAAAGGTTTTACATTTTTTCCGTAAAATGTAATCTTTGATCGTGTTTTGGCCCCTGCGGCCCCCCCCGTCCCTCGATCGTGTGTTCCTTTTCTGTCTTTCTCTCCCCCAGCCCACCCTCTTGCGCTTTCTCCCTCTCTGGGTTTTCCACTCATTTTCGTTCCTCTGACGTTTTTGCCGTTGGGATTGGAGGCGGTGTTGCTCCACACTCCTATGATAGCAGGAAGCTGCAGACTTTCACTAGACTGGTTCGGGATGTAGAGAAACCAGCATTGAAACGAACCATTATTGTTTTTTTTTTGTTCCTTATTCCCTTTAAGTTTTGTTTTTTCCTTCCTTTTTTTTTTTTTTTCTTCCGATGCACAGGAGGAGGCGTGCTCCAGAGTGCGTAGTCTGCTTTGTAAAGACAAACATTTAAAATTGTATATTTAAAAAGAATGGACATGTAAAATTAAAGACAAACTTTTGTTGGGTACAGATCGATTCAGATGTTCATATTCATTGTGTGTAGTTTTACTTTGGACACCGTTTTATTTGTATTATTTTTTTTTTTCTTTCCCTCAACTTTCTTGCTCTAAGTTCGTTTTAAGTGCAGATGCGCATCACATCTTTTGATTCCGGTTCCCACCCCCACCCCCACCCCCAGTCTAATTCCTCCGTGTAGCAGCAGTGTACAACAACTATTCCTGTATATTGCCTTTTTGCTGAAAAATGTATGTTGAATAAAATTTTCTATAAAAGCTACTGCACCTGTTGATGGACACATTGTGATCCTGAGAAGAGGTTTTTCCTACGCTGATTGGCACATCAGTGCTGCAATTAAAACATGTTGGGCTGCTACGTGTTTGCAATTCTGGAGAGTTTATCTTTGAGTTTGGAGTCATATATTTATTTTTACTTTTCACCAGAAATTAGACAATTCATTCTGGACGTGTTCAGAACGAGTGTTTGTTTTAAGAAGTATTAAATGTGGAAGACGTTCTTATTCCTCTGCCGAAGTTTCTAAGCAAGTTTCTGTCCATCTAATATGACGATATCGCAAGAACAGGTGGATGAATGTTTGTAGGATTTATTCAGAATGATCACATTAACCAGATGACGAAATTGATCCAAACAGGTGCCGGTCATAGCAGCGTCTAATATCTGTCGTAGACTTGAATACGTTTGAAGTACAAGAGGATGTTCAAGTCGAAACTGTGATTAGACGTCTTGTAAATGAAAGCATAAAAGTGATGAAGATTTCAAACGAAGACTTCAAACATTTCTAACAGTGAAAACGCTTAGCTGATCCTGGCCAAGGTGGCTCGGAGCCTACTGGTACCGTTTCAATGATGATACTGGAGTGGAGCAGCTGATCTGTGAAAACTGGGCGTTATTGCCACATCCCCTGTACAGTCGTGACCTCGCTCCAAGCCATTGACACATGCTTGGGCCATTAAAGGAGTATCCTGGGAGGCCAGCAATTAGGGCCTGAAGCAGGCCATCTGATCATATTTCAGGTGTACTGAGAACTTTCTACCTTGATGGTGTTCAAGCACTAGTGAAACACTGGGATAAGTGCATTAGTAAGGCAGCGGATTATATAAAAAAGTAATGGGAGTTTTTACGGCTGGAAATAAGCAGCCTAGTGACGAGTCAGTGGTGGAGGCGTCTGTGATGACGGTTCACATTTAAACATCTTGTACAAGCTCCTCCCCTATCCTAATTGCCAGGTGCTTACAATAAAACCCAGCATATATGTGCAGTCTTCTGTTTGTACCAACACACATTAGTAATTATGATTAGCGTACTTGTTTGGCCATGTTTTTCCCCCCTTTTTTTTCAGGCCAAAAGGTGCCATGCGCACAGGCCTGTGTATTTGTCTAATACTACTGGACGACCAAGCAGTGACATTGACAATGAATCACACTGTAAAATTAATCTGTTAGCAAGGTTACATTAATTATACTTTTTCTTGGACCTTTTATCATATCTTTTTCCGACAAATTCCTGCTGCGTTACTCATGCTTATATAAGCTCAGTCTTCTTTGTGATTGGGTGGATTCGAGCAAGGACTGATCCTCGTTTTTATCTTTTACATATTGTTTCCTCCTGCTACATGTCGTTTATCAGATTTTTTTTTTTTTTAAGCAAATGTTATAGTGATGTAAACATGCTCCATTTTTATATTTGTTTCTTTCATCTAGCGGTGTGGTCAAGATGATCAATATTTATCTTAATTAATAAGAATTGTTTTAACAAACAAGGGCAAGTACAATGTACAGACATCACGCGTCTGACCTGTAGATGTTTGTGTAAAAAAAAAATCAGACCATAATCCCACACCCATTTAAAGACTTTTTTTTTTTTCATCATTTTTAATAAGGCAGAGATTCCCAGTTACACTGACTTGCACATCATCGTAACAGAGCTCTACATTGCAATAAAATATACAGTTAAAAATTCAGATTTATGCGGAATTATGTACAAAGCACAGCTGTCCCAATTGCTAGCATTAATCTCCAGGGTTGAGTCTGTTGCAGAACCTGGTGGTACCGGTACCTCGGTGCCGTGTTGCTTATTAATGCATCAGGAGCAGTTTAATATTTTGCACTCAATCAAAATCAAATATATAAATAATTGCCCCAATGCCCCAATAATATCCGCACCCCACACTGCGAGAAAACCTCAAAGGCTGTGATATTTTAATAATAAAAATAATAATAATAATAATAATGGTAACTGTATGAGCAGCGTTCAGGTGCATTTCTAGCAACTGTAGTCACTACGCATTTATTTCCTTCATATAAAACACCGGATTTATCTGTTCAGGTGATTTTGTTCGAGTGCGTGAAGTCCTGAAGAACTTTAACCCACCTGGGTTAAACCAGCATTTTTCAATCCGGTCCACTGTTTTAACACTATAGTTCATTCATAAATGGTGTCAGTTGTAATGAAAAGTTTGAATTTAAAAAGGTTGGCTTTAGAAAAAAATCTACTCAGACTTCCTGTCAGGTTGGCTCATGTTTGCTAGCTACCGAGCATTAGCAGAAAGGAATAGCTAGATTTGAAAATTAATTCATAATATTTCCAGACTTTACATCAGTTTGGCTGATGCTAGCTAGCTAGCTAGTCTGCATTGCCAGTAAAGGGTAAAGGGATTTTCCTGAAATTACTTCAGGTTAGCTAGCTAGCTAGCTAGCAAGCAGTAGCAGTGAATAACTACATTTGGAAATTCTGTCAGAAGTTCTGTCAGGTTAGCTCACAAACGAGTGTTAGTAGCAATGAATAAGAGTGTTTAGGAATCTGATTCAAAAATAGTTTTAAAAGAAGAAGAAGAAGTTATGAGTCTTTAAATTCTCTCAGAATCTTTGTCAGGTGAGTGCATGTTAGCTAGCTAGCACTAAAAGGGAAGATCACGGACATGTATGAAGAGATGAATGTAACAGGATATATTTTTATAGATCCCGAGGGTAACTCATGTACTGTATGCTAGCCGGCTAGTGTTTTCAGTGAATATAATGGATATTTTCAAAATCCTCTCAGGAATCATGTCTGGCACACACGTTAGCTAGCTAATTCATAAGCATTATCAGTAAAGAATGTTTGAAGAAATTATTTATTGATATTGTAAAATGTTCTAAACCATTAACATGTTACTTAGATGTTTAGCACTAAATTAACATGAAAGAATTTAACTGAAAAATCTCCAATCCACTTTTTAAGATTAGTTGATGTATGCTAGCTGCCTAGAGTTTATTTTGTGCAGGGAAATAAAATTATATTTATTCAATAATATGCTAATATTATTTAGTTGTTGTTGTTGTTTATTATTCATGCTATGGGCTTTTAAAAAAAAGAAAGAAATCCTGTTAGGTTAGCTCATGTTAGTTAATTCTGAAGTCCTTTCAGAAATCATGTAATGAAAAATAATGAGCATCACCGTCTCAAGTTAGCTTATTTAAGATAGCATCTTTAATGAAATTCATAAATATTTATGGGTGCAGTTATAAAAAAAAAATGCCGTGATTGAGTTAAGTGATTAGCATTAGCAGCGATTCATAGTTACATTTGTAGATTTGGTACGGCGATCTTGTCAGGTTAGCTTACGTTTGCTAACAAATCCTGGAAAACGCATATTTCAATTGAATTTTAGTGTTTAAAGAATTTTAGACGTTTATTATTTACAATTTCCTAATTAGCTGGTTAGCTAGTAGGAATATAGGCGGCACAGTAGGCCTGAAAATCAAAAAGAGTTGCAGTTTTATTTTTTAGGGATTGGCAGTATTTGATCTACCTAGAAATGAACGCACTTGAACTAACCAAACAAGAAAATTGCAGAACTGACAACAGAGCAAATAACATGGACTCATGAAACTTCGGATCAGAAAACGCTGAACGTGTGAATCAGAACATCCTAAATGTCTGAAGCGATGGTTGTGTATTGCAGTAGCAAATTATCATAATCATAATACTAATACATTGACAGGTTTTTTTTTTTTTTTTTTTTTAAAGTGTGCCGAATGGTCCATCAGCTAATCTCATGTTCACACATGATCATGTCGACCAGATGGTGACAGTGGTAGGTGTGTCGTGTGTGTGTGTGTGTGTGTGTGTGTGTGTGTGTGTGTGTTTTATGTTTCTTTTTCTGCAGCTATGTTGTAAGCATTAACTATAGCCAGTTTTAGCCGGGGTCAGCAGCATCTTTTCTTCTCCACATGCAGAACACGGTGACACTTGGGGCAGGAGTGGTACGCGTCCTTGAAGAATTTGAGGAAGAAAGGCAGGAGGCAGCAGCCAAGCACAAACCTGAAACACACAATATATATATAATATATATGATATATCATATAATATATGTATATCACCACAGCTTATTCACTTGGAGACAGATTTAAACTTTACATGATCATTGAAACAATTTCATTACTTTTTAAAGGGACAGTTTGTTTTAAAGATTTAAGAATGTTTCTACATTAAGAATGTTTCTAAGAATGTTTCTACATCCATGATCTTATATGCTAATATCACAGTCCACATATAGACAAATGATTGGATGATCTATCTATTTATTGACTGATTGATTGATGAAAGGTCTCAATTGGATTAGTCGGATTCGGTTTATTTTATCTATCATGAGAAGATTTAAATTAAACTGACATTTTATATATAACCTTGTGCAAAGTGCTGCTCTACATGTGAAATGTTGCTAATAATAATTAAAAAATCTCAGAGAATTTGGTTTTAAAATTTAGATTTGGTGTATATCAATGACTGCATATTCATTTATATTTTTTATGAAAGAAAAAAATCTCGTACAAAAAAAGTTGTCATATTAACGAACATTTCTTAAATTCTCTCTTACTCTCTTCAACCCACCAGTTATTTCCTGCATGTTAATCTGGGCTACCTATGAAAGCGGCGGTATAAACGACGAAGTTTAACGACTCCTACCCGCACACGATGAAGAGGAGGCACATGAGCCATGCGTAGGTTCCCACTTTATAGGTGACTTGGGTGAGGATTTGCTCCTGGCAGGTGGTGCACGTTGTCATGGCCGGAGAGCGTCCAAGGTCCGATTCATAATTCACGAACCTGTTCCTCTCAGGGGTAGTGGACGTCGTCTGAACTGCCAGAGTGAGGGAGGAAAACATTTAGAGAGACAAAATGGGGTTTCAAACTGACGTGTCCCTGATAATCATCGACATGCTCACCTGTCGTGGTTTGGGTCGGCACTCTGTATTCTGACCTGCTGGCAGCGGACGCCGGGTCGAACGGCGTGTGCACCTTGTACACCTTCACGTTGTCCCCTGCGCCACATACGACAGAGAACAAGAAGATATCATCGCATCATGTCTTCTTCATATGTTCTCATGGATATGTGATTTATAATCAGAACAAAAGTAGATAAGGAACCAATAAGAGCGATCACATCCCAGTGCAGACCAACAAAAATGATTTCTGTTACATTTTTAATACAATAGGTTTACAGCTTACTGTTTAAAATCATTTACTAAATTCGACATCATGTAGAACTCACTTTTCCTTACTGTAACCTAAATAAGCAGAGAGGGGCTGATCTGACACTCACCTGGTATGTTGTAGGGCGGAGGATCTTTTACTGCGGCGCTCATTTCCGTACCTGTTTAGCTGTACCTACAAGAATCAATAAATCAAGAAAAGAAAAGATGTATTAATTCAATGCAAATTATGATAATACTTTTATGACTTATTTGCTATTGATACTAAAATATAAATTCACATCATAGTCTGGTCTTTCTTTTATTTAATTTCTGTCTTCTTACAAAATTACATTTTTGCCAGTTGTGGTGTAATCGATTTTTGTTGTTGTTGTTGTTGTTGTTGTTAATTTGTTTGTTTATTAAGACCAAATTTTATCACCTCCTTCATATTCTTAAAAATGTATCTACTTTTTTGTGTGTATGTATGTATTCTATGCTCTATCCTATGTTTTGCCATTAAGCAAAATTTACTGACTTGGCTTTCTTAAAAATCGTTGACACAAAAGAAACTTGCTTTTATTTATTTATTTGTTTATTTATTTAAATTTTCACGTGCTGACCTCAAGTGCACATTCAAAAACATACAGGAATGTTCATTCATGCATATTATTCAAAGGAAACAATACTGTATATAAACTTGCAGTGGGTCATCACTTTAGAATAATATATAACACGTGTGCAATCTTACTGCATAAAGTAATAGCCCTTATCATGACTATCATATGTATCATCAGAAATAATAAAATATTTGGAAAAATATTTGGCTGGTAGAATGTGACGCTTTACGATCATCAGACGAACAACTACATTTTATCTCTGGTTTAATTTTGATCTTTTTTTTTTTTGGTTTCAAATGTCAGTGGTGAAATGCTACAGCCGGTTGGTTTACAATCAATTTGCTATTTTAATCAGTTTAAGAAGTAAATTTCTCAAATTCTGACCACCAGGGGGTGTTTGAGCATTATCATCGTCAATGATGGAAAATTTGTCATCACATTTCCTCTTTTTTTTTCCAGTCACGGTCCAGTTTAGTGTTTGTCTCTCAGTTGAGTTGGATTTAGAGACACATCACACCTGCATGAGCAGTCCACGTTTATGATCCGTCTCATGAACACTGCAAAACGGTTCATGACTTGGATTAAAAAGATGATGCTGCATGCGCAGATTAATGAGATCACGACTGCAAATCCGGCTGTAACTTCAGAGTTCAGCTACTTTCATAAACAGTACATGATGATGCCGTATGATAATGCCTCCTCTTGAGTGAAAGAAATACTTGTGTGCTGAGATGGTTTTCGGAAATGCCTGAAGAAGTTCAGATTGTTTCTAGAAGATAGGAATTTGTCTCAGTGAACGCCTCGATGAAAAATCCGACTAGCCGAGCCTGTCCTGTGCCAGGTGACGACTAGCGAGATGGGGAATGTCACCCGGCAGCATGTTTCACTCGGAAGTCTCGACCACGTCGAGTTAGCGCATAGCCTACATTCTTAAGTGAAGATAAGTTACTGTAATGTCCTGTTCCTTGGTGCCGCAGTCGTACCGTTAAAAGTAAATTATGAGAAAATACAGAATCGGATGCTGAGGCTGTTCAGATGAAGGCCAGAAAAAGTGGGATGTTAAAGCATGGAGCCTTTGGCTTTTAATAACCCCAGGCATCATTAGTGATGGTATATCTAAATGATTATCTAGATTATCGTTATCAAGATACTACAGGGAAATATATACTGTTCTTACACGTAATGCCCTAATCCTGATGACATCATGGAAGGGTTGTGCATGTGGGTGTATTTAACAAATAATAGATCCTGTTGTGCAAATTACTAATAAACTATCGAATCAATTGATGTCCTCCACCTTTCCACTGAGGTGAGGCCAGGGTTAGAGGTTTAACAGGACTCTGGATCTTTACATGAAGTGTGTGTGTGTGTGTGTGTGTGTGAGACACTATAGGGTGTAATGCGGCATCATGAAGAAACATGATTTTCGAGGTGTGTCTCCTTTAGAAACAGTACATCGTTAAGACATTTAAACAGTAACAGTGATCAATCCGTTAGTGATTAATTCACTGTAAGGTGTGTATCGGGGCTGGGATCGTGCATGACAAAAGAAAGATGTCACATCAAACTTGTGTGACAAAGAAAAGCAGCATGTGTGCTGGTGCTGCGCTGCAGGGTGCACTTCATGCATGCATTCATTCATTCATTCATTCATTCATTCAGTTTCAGGTACTGCTTTATCCTGAGCAGGAAAACTGTACCAGATTGTACCTTCCCTTGTTGTCGGAGTGGTGCCCTCAAAATGCCTTCAATACATGGATAGAGTAAGCTCTTAATGTTTAAGGTTTTTTAAAATGCTTTTTTTTTTTTTTGCAAGTAAAAGAAAACAAATCACAGTTACACAATGAAGGTGCCACCTGAACCAGAAGGGGAAAAAATTACAGGCGAGTCCTCTTTTCTCTAAAATTGTCATTGGCAAGTTAAATAATATCTATTAAATCAAAACACCCACCAACAGCAACATATGAGTCAGGAAACAATACCCAAGTACAAGTATCACCTATTAGGTTCTCTGATTCTCTGAATAACATCTACAGCATCAGAATGACAATCTGGAACGTTCACTCGTTTCAATTTTGTAGATTCCTGTTGATTAAAATTATACAATTTTGTATAACCAAAAAGTGATTATTAATTATTGCAATGGTAATTATAATCATATAGGGAATTAGTTCAGTGCTCTTTTAGTTCCTGCAAATGACTTTTATGTTTTTTTACATTTACAAATAATTATATATATATATATATATATATATATATATATATATGTTCAGGAATCTTATTTTCCCTGATAAATTATAATGTACTTCTTTCTTGAAAATAGTTTTCCATTCAATTAAAAAGTAAGAAAGTTCCCTTATATAATATATTTATATTGTTTAATTATATACCAGTCACATGGCTGAATGATTCTTGAATAAGAAAATTGTCAACCAGTTCCTGATTGGAACCCGAAGTACACTAGAACATTTCACGCCCCATGTAGGGAACATAGTAAATAGTAAACACGAAGGATGGCTATAAAGTGCATATTTCTTATATACTGTATTATACAGATCCAGTAAGTCTGTGGTTCTGTTAGTTAATGTATCATTAGTACAGATTAACGAACACGTCTAATGAAAATGTAATGATACTTTGTAAAAAATGCCAACAGTGATTTCGAGCATGTGAGCAGGCGTTGGCCCTGGCAGCATTGTTGTCCTCGCTCTCTATGGGACGACATCATCATGCTTAGATCAAACTTTTTCCTTTTCAATTTCAAAAGGACTGCAAGACCAGACTCGAGGCCTGAACCTGGACTACAACATCACGATCTCAAGTGTTCCAAGAACGGTTACGTCTTCCTACAGAAATATTAAACGTTTCAATTTCATGGGAGAATCTGAAAGGGAGTTTAATGTTTATGAAACAAGACTTGAGTAGCCTGGGGTTAAATTCGCGTAAAAATTACGCGACATCTTTTTTTTTTTTTTTTTTGATCATGTGATCGTCTCTAAGCAGCAATTTTAAACACATGTTAAGCAGATGTGTACACATTTTCAGAGCTCCTAAATCTTAATACTGGAAGCCTGAAAAGACTCAGAAACACATTTTATTATCTTAATAAATTTTCTAAAAGGATATATATATATATATATATATATATATATATATATATATATTAAACAACCCCAAATCACATTCAGTATTTTCTCCTTTTAATCCTAAACCTGTTCAGCCGAACCGACTTTAAATGTTTAAGGAAGTGGTGCCTACTCACCCTGCTGCAGCTGCTGTCCTGGGTGCGACTGAATCCAGTTTAGGACAAGACCTTCAGCTTTTCACAGGCTTCCGTCCACTCCACCCTGCTCGACGAGGGCGCGCTTTCATACGCATTCACCTCCTCCATGAATATGCATGAGTCTGATTCAGGTAGACGGGCTTTTTCTTTTTTTCTTTCTCTGAATAACCTGTTTGTGTGATAACAATGTGCCCTTACAGGTGCAGAAAGACAGGTACGTGTACGCCTAAAACACACGTTATACACATCATTTGCATTAAAGTGATTCGGTTGTAATGATTTGTAATGAAGCAGCAATGGAAAGAGCTGATGTGAAGAGCAATTCATTTAAAATAATTGAATACGTTAAAATGAAATAACATGCTGTAAGTACACATATGATGTGTGTGAGTGTGTGTAAACAGCATGTGTGCATACCATTAGGGCAAAATAGAGACATTTATTATTTGTATAGAGACAATTTTTATTACATAACAATTCATAAAGTACATATTTAAATGTTGTTTCCCATTAATAAATAAATAAATAAACATGGGGGTGCAAACTTTTGCACTCAAGTATAACAGTCCCCGCCCTACCCATGTTGCATACCGTATGTGACACCTACTGCACCAACGCACTACCCAGCATCCTTGATGAAGTGATGATGATGAAGATGACGAAGACAGTGATGATCATTAAGCACCTGTGCCATGCTGTGATGAGAAAAGTCATCAACAACTGGACACTGTGATGCAAATTCTCCCCTCAAAGTGATTCGTTCCTCTAATAATGCAACAATTGAATAATTATTTACTAAATAAACTACTGTATATCTTATGCACCTTTTTATTTTTAGCTTTTTAAAAAAAAAAAAAACATTGTTATCTGAAATACAAATCTGGTTATGTTCTGCCTTATATTATAGAGCTATAAAGCGTAAGCAGTCATTCCTTCATCTCTCTTTTGAAGCTGATACACCAACAAATGGCGTGTGTCATCTTACTCAGAAAGAGCCCTGACTCTTTTACTCAAAAAGAAAGCGCTGACACTGGAGACTCCTTCCATAAATTCTACATAAACATCTGTTCACCGTAACATTAACCATTCCAGCCACTACATAAATTGTTTACTTTGTTAATGTAGAACAGCCTTGGTGTGCACCTCCCTATGACTGAGCCGTTACTATGGAAACGGTAACGTATTAGAACAAGCGTGCAAATGTAAAGCATGTGATTTGAAGCTGCGCTGCTCTCCGAGCTGCTGTTATTGACAATTAATCAACACCTTCTGACCAATCAGGGCACAGAATATGATCACAAGTTGATCTCCTCATGAACTGGGGTGCGTCAGTCTGTCATTTTGCAATAGTTGGCTTTCTGAATGTTATTATAACCTCATCACCTATTACACACCCAGACTAACCAGAGTGGCCTGAATTACCTTTCCAATTGACAAAATAGTAGGAACACGTCTTATGCCTTAAATATGACTGTTATAACACGTCTAAAGATGCTGTTTCCTATAAAGGTCCGATGTTACTTCCTAATCTCTTTAGCATCTTTACACCAGTCTCAGACTCCCTTTATATCACTTCTCATCTAAATGCGCCATTTCAGTTTTTATGCAAATGACCGCCTGCTGAGCCACGCCCCTTCAGAAAAACAACAGAGCAGAGTGGGGGGGGGGGGGGGGGCTCTTGTTATATGAGGTCACAAATGGCGAAAGATTTAATGGATTCTTCTAGATAGAACGTCCAGGTGTTGCAACAATCACAGGTTCATATAAACATTCAAATACCTTATCGTTTCTATGGTAACAGTTTATTCATATTAAACTGCTCTTCACTATGATAACATTAACATTAGATCTAATCTAATAGCAACATTGAATCTAATTCTAAATGGTATCGATTAAAAATGGTCATTTTGTAACAGCAAGAAAAAATATTCACGATCTTATACTGTATATTAGTGTAATGATGTCATAATGCTAGTGATAGCTAATATTCGCGAATTCTTCATATCTTCATAACATTATCTCGATGGCCAGTGTTATTGCCAGTGTTATTTTAGTCCGATTCCTGTACTGTAGGTGTATAAAAAGCAGAATATCAAATAGCAAGGATTAATGCTCATGGTTGGAATGGTTAACCTGAGCTGTACCTTATACTTAGTGTTCTATTTTAGTTCAAAGACTACAGGTTTGGCTACATCTAATTCTTGGTTTTTTTTTTTTTTTGTCATTTCTTTACATGTCACAGCGTTGCTGTCGTAATGATGATTTACAAGGAGAAAAATGCTAAGGCTAGTCAAAAGCCCACGGGCTTAAAAACTCTTTGAATGCAGAAAGAAAAAATAAACCAATCCCACAGTACTGTTTGTTAGCCATGGAGGCCTCGAGCTTGCTGAACTAATAGCCTGAGTGCAAATCTACAGGCTCGATCGGTGAGGCATGTGGGTTACTGGGTTACTGATAGGAAGGTCGGGGGTTCGAGCCCCAGCACCGTCAGGCTTCCACTGTTCAGGCTTTGAGCGAGACTCTTAACCCTATCCGCTCCAGGGCGCGGTGTCCTGGCTGCGCCCCGACCCCAGCGTCCTAACCGGTATATGCGGAACATTTTGAATTGACTTATAAAAAGCCAATGTATAAATAGTGGAAGAGTGAGTTAGCAGCTTTAGGAGGTTTGATATTTTTTTATATATCCTTGTGTGGCTGCGTTATCGTCTACCTTTAAAGCTCGCAAAAGCAGAGTAATGCTTGTCATCTTACTAATGCTTGTCTGTAAAAAAAACAAAAAAAACAACCTGTACGCGCCTTTGTCGTGAATAACGAAGCACTGACACTGGAGGCTCCTTCCATGAATGCTTTTTAAGCATCTTTTCACAGTAACCTTAACCATTAGAGATAAGACGCAAATTGTTTAATATGTTAATGTGGAGCATCCTCCGACCATGTCCCGGTAACGCAGCTGTTACTATGGAAACGGTAACCGGTAAAACGTTAAAGTGAATTAGCAACTGTAAGAGGTTACGGCTAAATCTTGCAAATTAGCATTAGGAGGAATGCTAATCAGACGGCTAGCTATTGTCATACAGTTTAACAGATGTTAGCTTAATTTTTAGAATTACGCAAACTCTTCTTTTTTTTTTTTTTTCCGCCTCCCCTTGCATCTTCAATTTTGTTAACGCGTACAGTCATGCTAGTTCGCTAGCTAGCTATTGTGATACAGTTTTGCAGATGCTAGCTCGATGTTTTTTCCATCTTGAATTTTGAATGCAATTGTTAGCTTGATTTTTAGGGTAACCTTATCTCTAATCTTTTCTCCACCTCATGCTGGGCGTGTCACTTGCATCTTGCATCTTAAATCTTTCCAGTGCATATAGTAATGCTAGTTAGCTAGTTAGCTATTTTTGAGCAGGGTTGTCATTTGCTACTGTCTTGCACTTGATCTCCAAAGCTGGATAAAAAAGCCTTTCTTGCACTTTTCCAGCGTTAACCACATCCTCTTTAAAGAACATGCACAAACCACATCCTTTACAAAAAGCCCACAGATTTCGGTATCATATTTCACACGCTGGCTTAGACGCTCGCGATCACGCACGTCATTCATCGATTAGCTTCGTGCATGGTTTGAAATGTGTGTAAGGGTTAGAGCATGGAGCGCCTGGAGAGATGGTCTTAGGTCGAGACTATCAGAGATATAGTTCAGTCACACACACACACACACACACACACACACACAAATGTAAGAGTTGCCACACCTTTTCTGCCCTTGCAGTCGATCCTGCCCTACAGCATTCCCCAGGTCGTGACCAAACCCCTCTGTGTTTCGCATTCCAGTAAAGACTGCTCATCAGACACGAGAGGATTTGTGCTTTATGATGAGTCAGTGTGTACGACTGCTTCATCTTCCTGAGTTGTTACTATGCCTGGGGGGCCTCATGGAAAACACCCACAAATAACCGCATCTTATAAGTGATTGTGCTTATATTATTATATGATATTATTATTATTTATGTTCGTAATGTGTGAATGCTCAAGAAAAGAAAAGAAAAACGGGAAATGATCACACGACATATCTGGGGATAAATAAATTGGGCGATAATAAATTAAATATCAGTAAAAATAATAATGAATAAATAATAATAATAAATGGATGCATTCTGGAAACAAAATGAAAATGCTTCATCCACAAAATTAATATCTCTCATGATTGAAAAAAAAAAAAATCATAGTGAAAATACATGAAAAAATAATTTAAATGTGAAAAATAAAAATGTAAAAGACACAAAAGACACATCACATTTAAAACTTAATTTTAAAAGAATGAATGAATTAAGTAAAAAAAATACTACACATAAAAAAAAAAAAAAAACTGGCATTAGGAAGAAAAAATGTGCACAACTCATATGTACAAATAAATCAAATAAATCAAATATAAAATATTGGAAAAAATACCAGTATATACAACACATGCATAGGATGTAAAAAAATAACATGTGTGAAAAACAAAACAAATACTCAATCACTCATCATCTATAGCGCTTAATCCTGTATTCAGGGTCACGGGGGGCGGAGCCTATCCCAGGAGACTTAGGGCACATGGCAGGGTACACCCTGGACAGGGTGCCAATCAATCGCAGGGCACCGACACACACACACACATTCACACACTACGGGCAATTAGCCTAACCTACATGTCTTTGGACTGTGGGAGGAAACCGGAGTACCCGGAGGAAACCCACCAAGCACGGGGAGAACATGCAAACTCCATGCACACAGAGACGGGAATCGAGCCTGGCCGGGGATCGAACCCGGACCCTGGCGGTGCAAGGCGACAGTGCTAACCACGACACCACCGTGCCGCCTCAAAACAAATATTTAATATTTAATAATTGTAAATAAATCTATTATTCTCCCTTTTCTATTTCAAGTGAATGTTTTTTTTTGGTTTTGCGAAAGATGGCGTGACCCGCATTCGCCTTCCAAGCATAGCTTGTGTGGTTTTTTTTGTTTTGTTTTGTTTTTTTTAGGTCTGATTTGTCACATAGTCCTCTGAAAACGTGTGTGACTCCATTACAACACAAAAGCCAGCCTTCGTGTACTGTAAATTCCCTCATAGTCACATGCTGTTACTGTTCTGGTTTCGCCGCAGGAGCGAAAACTGGAGTACAAAAGTATGTATCACTTTATTCACAGACCCAAATACTTCACTGTGTAAAACCTGTGAACTGAAGTGGGTGCCTGTGGACTTCATTATAGCAAAATCAGGAACTTGTTGACTCCAGAACGGTAGGATTAGGAACTTGCTTGATTTCAGGATGTCAGAAGTAGAAACTTGTGGCCTACAAGCAGGCACTTGTGCGCTTCATGATAGCAGAATTGGGAACTTTTACATTTCCGGATGGACAGACGAGGAAGTTGTGGGTTTCAGAACCCACAACTGAGACAGAAATATGAAATTTTGAGTCTTTTTTTTTTATTATTCTGCTACTGTAGGAATATGATTGCAGGATTGCAGGAGCAGGAACTTTGGGGTTTCAGAATGGAATGAGTAAGAACTTGTTGCCTTCAAGATGTCAGGAGTAGAAACCTGAGGGCAGAAGTAAAATATATCTCAGCTAGAACTAAAGGTTTCAGGAAGGGAAATAGTTGAAATAGTTCCAGAAAGTATTCACACCATACAACCGCATTCTCACTCATCGCCTGTACCACTTTATCCTGTATTCAGGGTCGCGCGGGGCCTGAAGCCTTTCCCAGGAGGCCCAGGGCACAAGGCGGGCCACTCCCTGTCAATCTGTCGCAGGGCACACATATGCACTCACACACTACGGGCAATTTGGGAACGCCAATTAACCTAATCTGCATGTCTTTGGACTGTGGGAGGAAATCGGAGGACCCGGAGGAAACCCAGCAAGCACGGGGAGAACATGCACACAGAGACGGGAATCGAGCCTGGACGGGAATCGAACCCGACCCTGGAGGTGCAAGACGACGGTGCTAACCACGACACCACCGTGCCGCCCAATTTGCATTCACTTTCATCTAAAATGATTTGAGGTCGGTATCTCTGACAGTCCTGGGATTTAAACTCACGACCTTCTGGCACAAGCACAGGACTTTACTCATACATCCGAGCAAAACTCCAGTTCCAGAATCAAAAAATTCTCATTCTTTTCCAGTAAGGACAAACAATTCTTCTGTGCATGCTGTGTTGAGAGTGAGGAATGTGAACGCGCTGAGGCTCCCGAGGCGACACCACTCTCATTTTTACACTTCAGGTCTGCCCTGTTTTTGTCCCTTATCACTCCACGTAGCCTGTGTGCACGGTCAGGCAAGGAATGAATATGGCATGTGTTGCTGCAACAGCCATGCGTTTTGCAGAACACCTTTTGACCAATCAGAATCCAGAATCCAGTGTACATTGTAATCTACATTGTAATCTGTTGTGAAGTGCACCAGATAAGGTTCTTCCCCTGCATTTTTGTCATTTTCCTAATAATTTATGTACTTTTTTCTTTTTCTTTTATCCCATCATAAAGGCATTTCAGTGTATGCAGAGATGTTTGGGTGTGGTTCAGGTACAGTGTCACCAAAAGACCTGCTCCATGGAAGTCATCTTCATCATCATCATCATTGTCATCGTCATCGTCATCATTATCGTCAAGTGCATTCATGCCGATTCTTTTCACTGGTCACTGAAAGTGAGAAATTACCAAACAAACCTGGCGAGAGATGAGACTGATATCGTCCACATGATCGTCATTTGTGTGCAACAGATGCCTGTAATCCTCTTAGACTCCTATGTTTTAAGAACTGATTGCCTTGACATTAATTTTAGACAGGTGTTGTAGGGGGTGTGGCAACATTTGTGCATAAGTAGGTCACATGACCATATCACGTTCTGGTAGGTAATTTTCCGTCTTTTTTTTTCTTTTTTTCTGTCGACTTTTTTCATGCCTTAACGAAGCCCTGTTTGGTCGGGATTACTTTCACACCACTCCGCTGGCTAATGTAATGGTTACAAGAATATTCTTCAGGGTTTTCGCAAAGTCTGAATCCATCGCATAGTTTGTTCTTCATGACCTGTGTGCGTGCACATGCTATAAAACGAGCAAGAGAATTAACCACAGGTATCAAATGTCCTGATCGTATTGAAGGATTGTCTTACATCATGGACAGAACAAAACAAAAAAATTGATGATTAGGTCACATGACCCTGAAACTGATCTAAGTGAAACCTGGGCTAGCGATAAACGTACTGAAAGCCCGTAGACTCACGTTTGTTATTGCTTTAGTTTTGGCAGGAGTTAAAAGAAAAAGTCAGTGTTTTCTGGAGCGCCTTTATACTTCAAATAAACAAACAAACAAACAAACAAATAAATAAATAATGCAAGCCTTACCAACAAATCGATTCAGACTGGATGTGATATAATCTGGGACTTTTACTGTTCATGTTACTCAGTGCAAAAGCTAAAACCTGCTCAGAAATCTCGGGAACACCTTAGTCATTATAACATTTTCACACTTCCTCCTTTGAAATTGTTCCAGTCTGAATAAATCTCTGTTTAACATGTTTTTTCTTTTGTTGTTCGCAATTTCTTTCCTCTTTCCTCTACCGACTCTATCATACTCGCTTCTAGTAAAGAAATATACCTTTGCATGATGGTCGTTAAGTAAAAAAATTGATTTTTGAACACAAATTTCATTAAAAAAACAAAAACATAATAAATTATATTTAACAGTAATCTGTCGGAGTGCAGGGCATGTTGAGCTTGGTGTTAAATCAGATGCTTAGCTGTTGAATGACTGTATGTAAAGCAACATTGTTTGTATAATAACCTCATGAACAGGAAACAGAACGGGTCCAGAATTCGCCCCTGAGGTGCGAAAGATTTAAATTTTAACCTTTGAGGGCAACACCTTAAAATGTGCTAATTATTGTGTCTTGAGGAATGTGCTGCTGTCAGTGGGACAATTTAAGACCGAAAACAAATGACATCGCAGCTTTGACAGCATTCCTTCATTCCTTCGTTCCTTCAGTCTTCTTCATCACTTTGGTTTGTGCAGATGCAAGAATGAGAAAGCACTGACCGACATTCGACTTGTCTCAGCGCTCACAGTTTTCAGCAACACGACTGTACATTACTTTGTCAGAAACAGGACATGTACAGATACAGATACAGATACAGATGTAGCCACCGTATCATCGAAATAACCGTTAACGAATCTGTGGTGTATTGTTGTGCATTTTAATGCCGTTGGATTGCGCAATCAGGGAACGTGACACCCTTTGTCATGATGTCATAGGAGGATAATCCACACTAGGTTGGTGTGATGAAGCGAGATGCAGCAAGTGTATACGTAATTATCTTTATACATTACATCAATTTATAGCAATGTTTTCAATTTCATAAAAAACAGTGTGTCCTCACGTATGTCGTAGCTGCGTAATGCTTATATTTCTGCAGGTATGTCATAGCTGCTATAGATCACTGCTGTGTTGAGCAGAAGAATCACAAAACGGTGTTGTACACTGATGCCCCATGACTGCAGCCCATATATATACAGTATATATCCTGTATATTTCTTTCTTTTTTTTCTCTTGACAAGAAGTTGCCCCTAGGTATGAATAGGTGCATTTATTTCTAGGCGCACTACAGTAAATAGTGTCCTGTAGTGGAATCCATGGCAGTGTAGTTCACCGTACATCACACCCAGTGTTCCCAGGATAAATCACTGATTTCAGATGAACGAATAGATGATGAATAAATACCATCCAACATCCTTCAGTCAGTGCCGTGAAAAAGTATTTGCTCCTTCCTTCCTGATTTCTATTAAAGATTTTTGGCATATTTGTCACACCTAAATGATTGCAATCCTGAAACAAAATTGTAAAGTACACAAAGATAACCTGAGTATATACAAAATGCAGTTTTTTAAATGATGATTTAATTTATTAATGAAAAAAGCTTTATATACCTACCCGGCTCCATGTAAAAAAAGTAATTACCCCCCTTTCTAAATCATGAATGAACTCAATGAATTTTTGGAAAGCTGAGTTAAATTTCACTTGCCTCACACAGGCCTGATTACTGCCAGACCTATTGAATCAAGAAATCACTTAAATTGAACTTGTCTGCCAAAGTGAATTGCGCTAAGATATCTTTAAAAAGATTTATAGAATTTCAAGAGGGGATGGGAAACAAAGTAATTCATATGTATCCGTCTGGAAAGTGTTACAAAGCCATTTCTAAGGCTTCGGGACTTCAGCAGTGTAGTGGTTAGCATTGTGGTCTTGCACATCCAGGGTCCGGGGATCGATCCTTGCCTCTATGGAAGAGGAATCGATTCTGCGCATGCGCCCCGCTACGGTTTTAATCTCCTAAAATTATACCTACTGTAGTTAAAAAATCTCTGTAATTTTACTTCTCTTAAACATGTCCGAATCTGTGAAAAAAAAAGAAAAAAAAAAGACCTGAGATGATGTGAGAGTGCTCGTCCGCTAAACTGCCATTTTGGCGTCGCTGGTTTAAAACGGTAGCGGGCGCATGCGCCGAATCGACTCCTCTTCCCTCGGCTAGTAATGCCGGTGCATGTGGCCTTGATGACATATTTTTGACAGTGGTGTAACGCACCACATTCGTGGGCATAATTTCACAATACGTCGGTGTAAAAGAGGACTAAAAGTCAGTTCTGTGTCTGTAAACTGTCAGAGTCGTACTGTAACAAATACACAAAATCTCGTATCTGTAAACTGTCACGGCCATAGATTTTGGAATTCAACTCGGAGAAAAAACAGAATTACACACAAATCTGTTAAATTTTTTTTTTTTTTACGCACGATTATTTTTGACACTGATTTTATTCCATATGGCTCGGGCCTGTGCGTGTGGAGTGTGCATGTTCTCCCGGTGCTTGGTGGGTTTCCTCCGGGTCCTCGGGTTTCCTCCCACAGTCCAAAGACATGCAGATTAGGCTAATTTAGTGTGTGAATGAGTGAGTGTGAGTGTGTGTGTGCGTGTATGTGTGTGTGTGTGTGTGTGTGTGTGTGTGCCCTGCCTCATTACCCCCTGGGATAGCCTTCAGACCCCCCTGCAACCGGATAAAGTGGTATAGACAGTGAATGATTTTATATACTGGAAATAATGTGTATATATGTTTTTGAGAGAGAGAGAGAGAGAGAGAGAGAGAGAGTAAAATGGCTGATATTAGACAGAACTTTTCATTTCTCCACTATATATACTGGGTCATACGGCCACCACGTCAGTATTTGCGCTTAAAAACAAACAAACAAACAAAAAAAACATAAAGACTACATTTCCCATGAACGCCTGACACTCACTTCCGTGTTTCTTCTTCGTGGACTCTCTCGCGCTCCGTCACGAGACTGCGTACGATAGTTAGTCATGGGGGAAGTAGCGTTCCTGCAGGTTCCTCAGCCTTAGCTGGGCAGTTTTAACAATTGTACAATTAAATATATATATATATATATATATATATATATATATATATGTTGTAATTAAAGCTCACACCACCGACATGGCTAACAACATAGCGAAGAAGGTGTCGTGGTCCGGAGAGGGGACACCGCTTCTGAACGGGGCTGAGGAGAGCAGATACGGCGGGCAGGTTAGCACAACAACAACATCATACACTCACTAACTCACTCACTAACTAACTCACTAACTACCAGGTCATGTATATACACACAGCTGTGCTTCAGACAGAGAGAGGATCTTCATGGGGAGAGAGACAGTGTGTGGGGATTTGTTTGTTTGTTTGTTTGTTTGTTTTTGTTTGTTTGTTTGTTTGTTTGTTTGTTTGTGATTGATCTTTCCTGTCAGGAACAGAGACAGGGATGCGAGACTCCCGAGGTTAACTACTTTAATCTTTTGTACACATTTATGTTTGCTTTCTCTCCAGTTTGCAGCATGCATTAATATTTTTGTTTTTTATTTTTTTGCATTTGAAACGTTTAAATATCCTAAATGACACTTTCATGTTGTAAGCTTTCAAAATAGAGGTGAATTTAAGATATTTTGCAATCTAGGAATGGCACGCATCCCTGCTTCCTGTTCCTTTTTTCGAAAACATTTTTTTTTTTTTTTTTGAAGAAGAAGAAGAAGTGGCTAGTTCTAGTATTATGCCATGTTGGATCATTATGAAAATGCTAGGAGAAGTGCCTCTGTCTCTGACATGATGTGTGTTTGTTTTAATAGCTATCCGGAGGCAGTATGTTTCACATAGGCCGGATGAGCACTGTGGATCTGGAGGAGGAGGCTATAACGACAGAAGAGGTAAAACTCCGCGTTAGTCCATCAGAGTGTTCTGGGACGAGTAATTAATCTAAAATCTGGAATGATTGACAGTTCTCTGAAGCCCCACCCCCTTTCGCATCTCACCTAAGTAACGTTTCATCCTGTCGTCTAGACTCGTTTTGTTCTTGAAAGATGTCTTGTGTCTGCGTCCCTGCGCGTATTTGCGTGTGTTACGGTAACTATCATGCGCTGACAGGACATCCCCACTCTGATGATGTATCCATCGTTTCTGTGGTGGGCTGAGACATGCAAAACAAAATAACAAAACCGAAAAACAAAATAACAAAGAAAAAAGAAATTGGAAACAAAGTACAAAGATAAACAAAACGTACTGTTGCCTCACGGCATTTGAATGTCTGTGAGGCTGCAGTTGTTTCTTGAGTGGCAGATGTCTCTTCCAATCAGCGATAAAATTTTAATTCGCCAACTTTACCTACCTTTTCTGGTTTGTCTGAGTTGTTGTCGTTTCCGGTTTTGTTATTTTGTTTGCACTTCTCGGCCACCGTAGGGTTAGGTTGCCAGCTCAACAGCCGATAGTACCCGAGCAATTGGGGAGCTCGAACCGGGGACCTCCTGAACAGCAGTCCAACACCTTTACCACCGAGCCACCTCTGCCCCTCCAGTTTTTATGGGCAGAACTAATCATTATTCCTCTTCACGGTTAACAAAGCTGGAACTCAATATTGGTGTTTCATATCTTAGTTAACTCATCCATTAGATACATGAAATAGTATTCTCATCCTGTATTTGTCCCGTGTTTGTCCAGTTAAATGCACTGAAATGAGAGTATGTCCCGTCCTGGTGGTTTGGAAGAGGGCGGAGTTTATGTTGTTGACTTCTCAGAGGCATGTTCAGCAGAATTCAGACTGATGAAGATTTCCGTCTTTATACGCAGTCAGGGGTCGATATATTATATTATCTACCACTCAGGCATGTCTCTCTGTGACGCTGACGCTCAAACTCCAGTAACACCTCGGTAACGTCCTGTTTAAAGTAAGCAGCGGTGGGTCAAAATACTCTGCATCGACACCCAGCAATCAGATCACAGCGCTCAGTTCGTTTAATAAGCTGCTCACTAAGAACGTCTTGTTTAAATGTTTCTGAAATGCAGTTTAGTTCTGGGTCACAGTCCAGGCTGTAATCTGCGTTGAACAAACATTCAGACGCTCATAAAGAGTCTTTGTCTACATATTTCTTGCTGAAACTAAAGCACTTCACCTCTGGAAGGAAAATCTGATTCAGCGTTCTAGTTTTAGAAATGGTTCCTTTACTAAATAAAGACAGACTGTCGACTGACATCTTTTTTTTTTTTTTGGTGGCATGAATGTCAGTTAGTCAGCTTCAGAATTATTGGCACCCATGTTTAATTATATTTCTCTACCAAGTTGTGTTTCATGAACAAAATGTATTTTTAGTGACAGCCCTGAAATCCAAACTAAAATCTCGACATCAATGTTTCCTGGATCCTCTCTGAGTCTCTCCAGTATTTCTCTTTGAGGAATTTTCACCGAGCCAAGAGTTTAAAATGGTACAGTTCTGAAGGGTGTCAATAGTTATGCAACAAGTATTTGATCAGACAGGATTGCGCTTCTGGAAATAGTGTTGAATTAAAATGAAACTATGACCCCAGAATTATTGGCACCCCTCATAAAAATGAAGCAAGACAGTACAACATGTGGGGTGCCATTGTTTTATTTGATTTTTATATAGAATGGGGAAGATCTTCTTGAAGGAATATTACCTTAAAATAAACACAAAATGTCTTTCAAACAATGTCCGCTCTAGAACTGTTGGCACCCTTCGTAAAAGTAATAAAATAGAAAATAACTCCTACAACCATGAAGGGTGCCAATAATTTTGAAATAAGAATTTGTACAGAAAAAAAACAAGACCCCATCAAAGATTATTGCATTTGAAGTAAATCTACACAACTCTATTCTACTCTATTCATCTCTTCTATTAGATTAAACTCTCACTCTCATCCAGTGTCCGTAAGTTTGTAATTATTGGCACCTTGCTTTTAACAAAAAGGAATAATGCATAAGCAGTGGGGGTGCCAATAATTTTGTGTCACACGTTGACCAAACACAAATGCACTTCTTGAAATGATTTCATGTTAACATAACACTGTATAATGTTCCCTTATATTTGAACTCTAGGCATGGCTAGTTGCAAAATTATTGGCACCCCTATGAAAATGAGCAATATAAAGGTTGCCAATAATTTTATCCAGTAATGGTTAAAAATTACAAACTGTCTGTGCTTCTACATTCTAATAGTTTGTATTTTCTCAGCCTGACGCTGTGAGGCATCGACCAAGAGAGATTCCGCACAACGAGAAGTTGCTCTCGCTCAAGTATGAGGTAATTAATATAAAGTGTTCTGACCTTTAGGGATACAAGGCTGTTAAGTCCAGACCTGATTTCAGTGTGGCTTTATAGTTTATCTTTATTTCTTCTGTTTGTTTCAGAGTCTGGATTACGACAACAGCGAGAATCAGTTGTTTCTGGAAGAGGAAAGGCGCATGAGTCACATGGTCAGTGACAAACCAGCGCAACACAAATGACCGACGTGACATTATTTAATTTGTGTATAATGAATTCTCATGACCTGTGCGTGTGTGTTTGTGTGTTCAGGGCTTCAGATGTCTGGAGATCAGTCGCTGGTTCATTTGTGGGCTGATCGGCTTTCTGACGGGACTCATCGCCTGCGTCATCGACATCGCAGTGGAGAAACTGGCTGGAATAAAGTACGACGTGGTCAAGGAGTGTATCCTTACTCCAACTGATGGTGCATCCAGATATTATTTTTATTATTTTTATTATTAATAACACCACAACATAATACACACTTAATCAAGGCACAGCAATAAATGGTCATTTAAATGCTGAAATATAAACGTCAAACTTGTGTACATAATGTTTGATTAGTGCCGCTTCTGAGTTAAAGTGGCGATATGTGACCTTTCCTTAATGTTAAAGTAATCCATAATGTGAGGTTTTACTACATCCATTACTATTAAAATGGCTAAAATGTAGTTAATGAAGTTAATTTGAGGACGAGAGGCAATTTCAGGATGTTATAAGGGAAAATGTTTTTTGGGCGGGGTCCGATGTGTCCTGATGTAATGAAACATCTTCCTGTAAGTTGCATGCAATGGTATATTTCTATTAGAGGGGTCACTACAAGTTACATACTGCCGCTCCAATGTGATCTTGTTTTAAAAAAAATTAAATGAAAACATACTCGTCTATCTAGCTATATCTTTATTTATTATTATTATCTTATCTATTAGAGATGAGACACTAGGGACCTCTCGATACGATATTATCATGATACAGAGTTAGCGATACTGTTTCTGTTTGCCATTCTGTAAGTACCTAATCTTTCCAAAATATCTCAATTTGATTTTTACGTTTCTAACCAAACTTGGCAAAAATTTGCTCACATGAAATTTCATTGTGTTCTATTTAACTTCTATTTCTTATTATCGATTCCCTTACATTTATACTAGATTAGAATACATGTTTGTTTGTACATTTATGTAAATAAAAAGAATTAACCAAACTAAAATCAGAATAATGCATATTTGTTTGTCTGAATTTTAAATCTTATAGCTATAAGGTTTTATGTACTATATATCTACTTTAATTAATATTTGCTAGCCTCTGCTTCTGCCGTATTTAAAAAAAAAAAAAAATGTTCAGGATGTGAATTTATTAATGAGGTCCTTAACTAGACATCCAGACATAGAGAAGTTCACCACAGACGGAGGTCTGTCCGTCTCTCTCATCCTGTGGGCGGTCATGAACTCGGCCTTCGTCATGGTCGGGTCCATCCTCGTCGCGTACTTTGAGGTTTGTGTTTATCTCTGATTCGGTTTACTTCGCCCTGGTTCATCAGAACGACTCAACTCACTGAACGATCCAACTCACTGAATTTATTTATTTATTTATTTATTTATTAATTTTTATAGGGGACGTTACGAGTTACATACTGCCATTAATGCAATCTTATCTTATATTTAAAAAAAAAAAGGATCATTCCTTTAAGTTAAATAACGATATGATGTCTTATTTATTATTCACTTGCTGCTGATAAACATGCACAGTGTGTTTTTATAACCTGCACAAGGGGAAGGAAGTTCTTTCTTTCGTTCCTCCTTTCTTTTTTTCGTTTCTATATTTATTTCTTTATTTGTTGTTTAAATGCGATCTATTCAGATGCATTTAAACATTTATTCACCCTCAGGACAAAAACGAGGAGGATCATGACCTATTGTATACAAAGACATTTAGTGTGGTTTGTTCCAATGAAGTTTCTTTATTATCATTGTATCCAGCAGAACGGCTGTAATAATTTATAGCAAGGTGAAGAAAGAACGACATGATATTATTGCAAACGATATTTAATATATTCTTAATACCTTCTGCATCTAACGTTTACTTTCATAACAGCGTTATTTCCTCTGAACCTACTTAAATCTGATGTTGGAATATCTTTCCTTTTCTAGTCTCTTCTTGTTTTGCTTGTAGATTATGTTTTTTTACTGTGTGTGTGTGTGTGTGTGTGTGATGTGCTTGTGTGTATTTTTAGCCCGTCGCTGCGGGGAGCGGGATTCCGCAGATCAAGTGTTACCTAAACGGAGTGAAGATCCCTCGAGTCGTCCGACTGAAGGTGATGATTATCTGTAGTTAGGTTTGAATCCAGAATTAATGGCACCTCTTAGAAAAATATCCAGTTTCAATCGTGTTGCCCATTTTCTCACCTCTCATCATCTTCTTTTCCATGGGAGTCGGTTATGATCAATCGAGCTACTCCCGAAGAGTGCCAATACTTTTGCAGTACATGTTCAAGCAGGACACTTCGTAGAAATGTGTCTTTTTTTTTCTTTCTTTTTTTTTCTATAACGATAAAGAGATTTTGCGTTTTTACAACCAGTCATGTTTGGTCACATGTTACCAATAACTAGTGGGGAAAAAAATCACTTATAAAGTTGTCCATAATTTCCCCCTCTTTTTTTTTATGAGATTTTGAGGATATGTACATGATTTCTGTATATGATAATTGAATGTTCTTTGTTTTCTCAGGCAATAATTTTGCCAAATTATAATGAATAATAAAAAAAATAAGGGGGCGCAGTATGAGGAATGTTTTATGTCTTTCTATTTATAGAGAATGTTATACTGTATGCCCAGGAAGGGTGCCATTATTTTTGCATTCCCATGATGAAGGAGGGAGGGAGGTATTGCGTGCGTTCAAAACCTTAATTTATATATATACTGTATATAAAATATATTTTTTTTTGAAAAGGAATGTTTTGGGGTGTCAGTAATTTTTTCCCTTACAAGGTTTTAAGGGAAGTTGATATTGCTAAAAACTTCTTATAAGAACGTCTAAATGTGTTTGTGTGTGTGTGTGCAGACTCTGCTGGTGAAAGTGTGTGGTGTGATCTGCTCAGTGGCTGGAGGCCTCGCTGTGGGAAAGGTGAGAAAAATCATCTGCAAAGGAACAGCTCTATATTCCATGTAAAGTAATCATCATTATACGCCTCTCGTGATTTCATACAGTGTGTATTCATGCTACGATGTCATCAAAGCTCGGTCTCATGATCCTGATCACGAGTCTCTCCGATGTCCTGCCCGCTGGACCGCATTAAAGACTGCGTGAGAATGCCCCGGGACGTAATATTCCCCCGTTTGTTTATTCCCACCAGGAAGGGCCGATGATTCATTCGGGGGCCGTCGTGGCAGCCGGGGTGTCCCAGGGCAGGAGCACGTCGCTCAAGAAAGATTTCAAGGTAAAAACGTACCGCGTGATCCCTGGTTTTCAGGTTCACATATAATAATATTGAGGCGTCACGACATCCTGCTCATGATGATGTAATCTTCCGGATGTGTGCAGATCTTCGAGTATTTCCGCAGGGACACGGAGAAAAGGGACTTCGTCTCTGCCGGAGCGGCTGCTGGAGTTTCTGCTGCCTTTGGAGCTCCTGTTGGTGAGACGCCTGTCGCCTGCACACTTTGGGCCTCATTTGCAAACTGGAGACTAGAGATGGATGCGGAGGGTTCGGGAGGGAGCCGCGAGACTTTCTCAAGTTTCTTTATAATCCTACAAGTGTTAGACTCTATTTACACATTTTCATCCTGTGTGGTCGGGGGGATTATTTGCCGAGTTGGTATTATGGATATAATTATAGAGATACACGCTGCTTAGTTTAATGTTAAACTCCTGTATTTGAAGTTTGTTCGTATTGTTTAAAAAATAAGGAACGGGCTACATTTAATTACTCATTAAACGTTTTTAAACATTTAAAATTGTAAAACAAAAAAATTCAGGAAAATTAAACACACGTACAGTGGAACCTCGGATTGCGAGTAATGCAGTTTACGAATGTTTCGCAAGACGAGCAAAGATTTTCTATAAATTTTTGATTGGAAACCGAGCGAAAGTATTGGTTTACGAGTGCCGAGTATCATGTATCATGTATGCGCTTCTTATTTTGACACCGAGCGGCAAGTGATCACAACTGAGCCAATTATTTTTCTCTCTCTTACCCTGCGGAGTTGTGGGTAATCGTCTCCCCTGCTCCCCTGGGTCTTAGTGCTCGTCTCTTACTGGTATAATCACCGGGGAGTCTCCCTCTCTGTTTCATTATGTCTCATATATGAGTGTGCGCGAGTGTAATTTGACACCAACACACTCGCACTCTCTCTGCTTCACAAACGCACACGCGCTTTCTTCACACAGAAAACTCAGCTATGTCGCGATTCTTTTCATAGTTAAGGTGCTGGTTCATTTGTTTTTTATTTCGTTAGTATGCGCTCACACGAGTGTCATTAGACAGATTTCTTTTTTTCCCCTGTTAAAACAGTGCTTCCGTTGTGTGTGTGTGTGTGTTTGTTGTGAAACTTAAAAAGCGAGGTGGGGGGAGGGAGGAGGAGTTTTACTGTGTAAGACGAGGCGAGTGAAGGGGTTAATTCCGCACGCAAATGGAAACACTTATCTGTCGGGATTTATTTTTATTATTTTTAAAGGTAAAGTGCAGGTTAATTTGTTTTATTTTTACTTTATATATTGTATCAATTATTTTTATGTATTTATTTTTTTGGGCTGTGGAACGAATAATTTGAGTTTTCATTATTTCTTATGGGAAAATTAGATTTGGTTTACGAGTGTTTTGGAATATGAGCAGCTTCCGGAACAATTATGCTCGTAATCCAAGGTTTCACTGTACCATGATTCTCGTGTACGGCAGAATCTGGACCATTTGATAACGGTGCATCGTTACATGTGCTATCACTGCTGATGTTGATCCACATGTTTTGTCCTCTGTTTTCTTTTGTTGTACAGGTGGAGTTCTTTTCAGTTTAGAGGAAGGGGCGTCCTTTTGGAATCAGATGCTAACCTGGAGGATTGTGAGTGAATTTTAGGCACCGGTTACAATGTTTCTGCCATCTTTATTTGTAGATCCTAGGATTTAACGCACTGCAGATTCGCAGTTTCCATCAATCAGATTTCTGTTCACTTAATGCAGACTGTGATTTAATACAGTATGTTAACAAGACGTGAAAGTTTTAATGTGCTGAACCTGACTTGCACAAAATACTCAAAGTGTCAGACTTTCAGTATTGACAGAGGGGGATATTTTCACATTCTTCATTAAATTTTTCTTTTTTGAACTAGTTCTTTGCGTCGATGATCTCAACCTTCACTTTGAACTTCTTCATGAGTGTGTACAAGGGGCACGTGGGCGAGCTCTCCAGCCCTGGTCTCATTAACTTTGGCGGGTTTGCCATAGAAGTAAGTTCCCAAGTAACTCTGACTCTCTGTCTCCGTCTCACAGGGTTCAACTCGAATGTTTTTCAAATAACTCATCACCATACAAACTCTCACAATTCTATCATCTCTAATAATTCTCAGCTCATACAGATCATTCAGAAAATATTCAGAACCAGTTGCAGCCTGATACTACGGTTGTCTGAATCCTTTTTTTCCTCATTGATCTACATTCAGTACCCCATAACTAAAAGACAATGAGAGAAACTGAATTTTAGAAATTTCTGTACGTTTATTAAAAAGAAAACTTCAGCCGATAACAGCGCTGATTAGTATCAGTGTGATCGGCTGATCATCTGTCATCATCTGTACAGGTTTCTCACTAAAGTTAGATGTTTTTATTTATGCTTGAATAATTCAGGCAAACAACATTCCTCCGAAACTGCTCAAGTACAGGGACTGGATTAAGAACTTGCCAAAGTTGAGAGCCAGAAATTCTTATAGGTGTCCAGGAGAACTATTTCTCAGTACTGTAATTCTCAATGTACTTTTTATTTTTAAATTTTATTATTATTTTTGGTTCCAGATTGTAATTGAGCATGTGAGACGGGGTTTGAAAGACATTCCTCCAATTTTTTTTTTTCCAATTTAGGGTGCAATTAGCTGCAATACCTGTGGATGAGGAAAGCCTCACCACGTTTACATTCATCTCTACAGAGATCAACATCTGGGTAGAAGAACCGTGTGTTTTAATAATGGTTAAAACTTCTTCACAAATACGGTTAAGGTCTTTTCTTTTTCCCCTTTTTGAATAGTTTTGTTTAAGTTAGAGGAGAAAGAAGTAATGAGTGCAATTTACTTAAAGATTGACACATACAGTACACGGTTCTCAAAGTTTATATTACGTGTGTAAGAATGTATGTTAACACGAAGAGGAAAAAAATAGACATTATAGGGAATACAATGTGTTGTACAAACAATGAAATAATTGAACAAGAATAGACGAGGCTGATCCTGTGTACACGCCCATCTTTGACATGTGCTAATGAATATTAATGAGTATGCAAATGAAACAGTCACATGACATGTCGGAAACCCAAGATGTTTTTTTTTTTTTTGGGCAGATTCCATTAAAAGCTCGCGTCTCATTTTGCGAGTCGGCTCTGTGACCACCATGAAGAAAATTATAATGAGGTCTCGGGTCACATGATCTCGGTGCCTTCGAAGCGACGTTCGGCCTAATTAGCAAACTAAAATTAGAGACTGCACAAAACAAATTCGATGTGATAGATGTGCAAGGCCAAGACAATAACAGTATCACCTTTATGAATATCCTTCTTATTTATTGTGTGTGTTGTATAGTCTGAATCAGTTTTTTTTTTCCCCCCCCTCAGAGTGTGCAGTATAATATTTATGAGATTCCACTCTTCATCCTCATGGGAGCCATCGGTAAGCCCAAGCTGTCCGAATGTCTATCAGATATCAGATAACAGCGCTGTTATTGAAACAGACGGATTTATTTATTTTTCCTTTTTCCGTCAGGTGGCTTCCTTGGAGCGCTGTTTAACTCCATCAATTACTGGCTGACGATATTCCGAATCAGGTAAAGCCTCAGGTAAAGGCGTCGCAATCTAGAGACGTCAGAATTCATTCAGGTGTCGAGTAACGAGCCATAACCCACCGGCGTTTCTCAGGTACGTGCACCGGCGGTGCCTGCAGGTGATAGAGGCCATGCTGGTCGCTGCCGTTTCGGCCACCGTGTCCTTCACCATGATTTATTTCTCCACCGACTGCCAGCCGCTGAAGTCCGATTCGATGGAGGAGTATCCTCTGCAGGTGGGGTATATTACAGTACATCAGATTTACTTCAAGAGTCATGCAAATTATCTTTTAATGCGATAGTTAACGGCTAGCAAAACTCCAGAGCGCGCTTTCCACAGCTAAGAGAATGTCTGTGCTGTTTAGCTCTTCTGTGCCGATGGAGAATATAACGAGATGGCCACGGCGTTCTTCAACACGCCCGAGAGGAGTGTGAGGAGTCTGTTTCATAGTCCACAAGGTAAGTGTGCGTGTGTGCGTGTGTTCTTACTGCGAGACATGAACGCTTCTATCGTGAGCATTTCAAGTCGTATCTTTACCTCTGACACTGAAGACTCCTTCCATTAATTTCTTTCTATTACATATAATAAAACTGTAAAGTGGGCGTGTCTGTGCGTTGAAGATATTTGCGGAAAAATAATTTGCAAGCATGGACGTAAGATGGATAATAAAAGCAAGATGGTTTTGGGAATTCTTCGTTGTCGGTTTGTCTGTGCATCACGTCAAAACTACTGAAGACCTTCAATGCCGTTTTCACAGGTGTATGTGTATTTGAGCTCGAGGTAACATATAGGGTTCGAGAAGAACATAAGAGAAGATCTGCTGATTTGAATTTTAAATAGAAAACGCCGTTATATTATTATAAAAAAAAAATAAAAAAAAAACAATTAGTTAATATCAAAATCCAACAGATGGCGCTGTACATTCTTTAATACGTGTGCGATCGAAATGTACTTGATAATAATCATGTGATCTCCCAACTTCATTCCGCGCACTTCAAAGTAACACGTAAAAATATACGTGTAATTCATTCCAAAATTCAACAGATGGCGCTGTACTTAAAAAAAAATATTTTTTTTTTTATTAATTTATTTTTAAACGTTCTCAATTATGAGCGTGCAATTAAATTCCACCTGAGCGAGGTCACAGTCTGGTATTACATAAATGTCTCATTACTGAACGTCCTCGCTTATTTTATTAACGTGTTTCCTCTGTTCATTCATGTGACTTGAGGTTTATTGATGTCAGATGACATGATTTGTGCTGTAATGCTGTCGTAAATCTGCCCCTTTCAGTTTCACACTGTCACGATTTGTAAGTAATAAATTTTATTTATATGTTTTTATTTGTTTTTTTTTGTGCTGTTGTTTTTTTTTTTCTTCCTCGTCTTCTCAGGCACTTATAACCTACAGACTCTGGGACTCTTCACCCTGGTGTATTTCTTCCTGGCGTGCTGGACTTACGGCCTGACCGTGTCGGCGGGGGTGTTCATCCCATCGCTGCTCATAGGGGCGGCGTGGGGGCGACTCTTCGGCATCCTGCTCTCCTACGTGGTCCCCAGTACAAATTCAGTGAGCGCGAGCGTGAGTGTTGACGTTTCTTCAAAGTCCGCCTTTCAAAATCATAACTTATCGGCCATACCGTCGCCGTCCATAGCCTGATCTTTGCCCCGAGACTCATCCCATGACTACAAGTTACTTGTTCCGTAAGCGTCAGTAAACCTTCTCCGATCTCTGTTTGTGTATCATTGCGTAATCTGTAATGATTGAGCCGAGGTACGGGAAGTCGTTCTAGCCCGACCTGTTCGAACAGCGTTGTTTACATGGATTTCAAAAGGTGTTTCACTCGACACCGTGTTTTCCATTTCACTTTGGATTAATTAACAAACAAACCATTGTGTAAACGCTGTTTCTGATCGTGTTAACAGTTTCTCCTCACTCGGGTGACTTTCCTCTATAAACATTGCTCTTTCACAGCCTTCCAGTACCTCCTACCTCCTCCCTTCTGCTTTTATATATCGAACAGGAGGCATCCATGTCTC
This sequence comes from Clarias magur, assembly GCA_013621035.1. Lineage (NCBI taxonomy): Eukaryota > Metazoa > Chordata > Actinopteri > Siluriformes > Clariidae > Clarias > Clarias magur. Next base: position 159,711 of record QNUK01000335.1, read on the forward strand.
ATTCGTTTCCCAGCTGTACTGAAAATGTCCCCAGCTTTGTCCCCCAAACACTCTCACCTTTGCTCTCTTCATAAACCCTGGCCTGTCCCAGGTGGGACTGAGCTCAAAGTCTTTCTTCAAATCCAGTGTGTTAATGTTCATGCGCTCAGAAGTCTTAGGTCTTGTTCAGACTTTTGTTGCCCTGTTTTTATGGTGCTATTACCACCAAGTATGTAAAAGCTGCCCCCTTAAATTTTCGTGCCAGAGTGGCTGGCTTTACCGCAGTATGGAAACGGAGAAATAAAAAAAACAAAAAACAAAAGTCAAAGGACGACGTGATGTGAAACGTCTGTCTGATCGCACTTTGGTGGAATGTACGAGTGCAGGCAGGGCTAGAGGGAACGTACCGAAACAGGGTGACTTATTAAGGAAATAACGCTCTGCCTTGTGAGCATAACGGTGTGGACACTCTGTCTCATAGATCAGATGGGGTTTGCCTGCAGTCCGGACCAGGTCTTGGAGAAACCCACCTCGTCCTTCTGCCGTCACCGTTTCAGACTTTGTTCTGCAACACCGCTGACCGTCTTTCAGGTTCCCTTTCTTCGGTATTGGTATGAAGGAGCCCACTCAGCCTGCCTCTGATGTCCAGAGTGTCTCCTCCTGCACTGAGGAACTCCACTAATCCTCAATCTCATCCTGATGACGTCCAGTTGGCTCTTTTCCTTCGTCGCATGTTCCACCTCGCCACGTTCAGTCTTGGTTTTTGCTCTCTGATCTGTATTCAGCATTCACTTCTCCTCTGTTTCCTCGTTTTCTATGATACTTTCCCCCGGTGCTGATTCGATGCAGCTTAAATGAGATCGAAACCTCCTGGCGAATGCCGCGATCGTTCACGACCAAAGTGCCTTCATCTCTTTTTCTATCCGTGGGTTCGTTGTCTTCGCTTCTCGTTTGGCTTTTAACACTTTCCGACGTCTCCCCGAAGAGACATTTCTTTCTTTTCCTCGAACGTGTACCACCACCACCACCACCACCTCACTGGCTGTCTGTAATAACACCGTTTTTGTCAGTTTCTGTCTTGTCTGGTGTTCTCTCATCCTTTTTAACACCCTCCAAATCTTGGAACTTGTCATCTTCTGTCTTTTCTTTTCAAAGCTTGGATCAATCAGGCTTCTTGTTCACATGACATTAAATGTCATTAAGTACAAAAAAAATATTTAAAAAGGGCAAAAAGTATTAAACAAGACAAATGGCGCATTTATACGCGGAATTAAATGTTTATTTACTCTGTGCTTGATTATAAAAGCTTGACTTTGTCTCTGTCTACCTTTTTTCTTGCTAAGTAGATTATTTTTTTTCCCTCTTTTTTCCACTGTACTGTAAGATCAGCTGAGATTCGCCGTGTCATTGTAATTTGTTGTTTGTGCAGACCTTTGCAGATCCGGGAAAGTACGCCCTCATGGGAGCCGCGGCCCAACTCGGTGAGTCAGAGATGTTCTTGTGTCACGTGTGACATGATTTCTGACAGCTTCCTTATACCTTAAAGCATCACATGAGCAGCGTATGAAATGACTGCTTGTTTTAATTTTTTCTTCTTTTTTTCTTCTTTTATTAAGGTGGTATTGTCAGAATGACCCTGAGTCTGACGGTCATCTTGGTGGAAGCTACCGGAAACGTGACCTACGGCCTGCCCATCATGCTGGTTCTGATGACCGCCAAGATCATAGGGGATTATTTCATAGAAGTGTGTATTTGTTCTTTAATGTTTCTCACAGACGTTTTCTGATGATGGTTACAGATCTTAAACGTTTCTTTCTTGTGGTCTAAATGTCGTTGTGGTTTTATCGCTCACAGGGGATTTATGATTTACACATCAGACTGCAGAGCGTTCCGTTCCTCCACCCGGAAGCCCCCGCGACTTCTCACTGGCTCACCGCCAGGTAGTGTACATCTTCAGCCTCACTAAACCGGACGGTTCTGACCGTCCGACCAAGAAAAACAAGATTTGTTTTTACAGTATATATTATTGTTAGCGTAAATGCCATCTGATTACGTCATGCCACATTAAATTCCGCATTAGGTCGTTTATGTTGACACGTTCATAGATGAATTCACTTGTCGCATTTAAAGTATGCAAGTACACAAGGTGCATTCCGTAGATTTAGACATGAATATCTATCTGTGCGTCACTGGGATTGTATAAAATCCCAAAATGTTATTTATTAAAATAAAATTGTAATATTTATGATTACACACCCTGGACAAAAACAGAAAAAAACCACAAAAAAAAAAAACAAATCTTTGAATGCTCGAATTCCTTTTCCCTTTAACTTCGTTTGGACGACCACGTGCACCGTCACAACATTTATTTCCTTCCAGAGCTGCATAAACTGTGCCCGCGAACTTTTTCAGCACATCCCTAAATCTGTCTATGGGGACACTCTTGTGTCCAGTTCATGAGTGATAAAATAATTCCTCGTTCTCCCAGAGTCACTCTGGAATACACGGCCGCACCCCTGGTGATTCAGTACATTCAGATCATAGTCCAGAGCCTTAATCACTGAGCTACCCCTGATTTCCTACACGTCATTGTTTCCTAAACCTGAGTATTCCCTACATGTCCTTATGCCTTACGCTTGAGTATTCCCTATGCGTCACTATTCTGTTCACCTTACGATACCCTAATTGTTCTCTACATGTCACTTTTCCCTACGTCAGTTATTCCTTCACCTGATTATTCCCTACTCTTGAGTATTCCCCCCCATGTCAGTATTCCCTGCACCTGAGCATTCCCTACTAGGGTGTTCCTTGTATCCAAGTGTTCCCTGCTTGTGAGTGTTCCCTGTACCCCGAACTACTCACTGAGTATTCCTTATGCTTGAGTATTCCTTGAGTATTCCCTGCTTGTAAGTATTCCGTGCTTGTGAGTGTTCCCTGTACCCGAGTATTTCCTTCTTTAGTGTTCTCTGCTTGTCAGTGTTCCCTGCTTGTGAGTGTTCTTGTGAGTGTTCCCTGCTTGTGAGTGTTCCCTGTACTACAGTGTTCCCTGCTTGTGAGTGTTCTACAGTGTTCCCTGCTTGTGAGTGTTCCCTGTACTACAGTGTTCCCTGCTTGTGAGTGTTCCCTGCTTGTGAGTGTTCCCTGCTTGTGAGTGTTCCCTGCTTGTGAGTGTTCCCTGCTTGTGAGTGTTCCCTGCTTGTGAGTGTTCCCTGCTTGTGAGTGTTCCCTGCTTGTGAGTGTTCCCTGTACTTGTTCCCTGCTTGTGAGTGTTCCCTGCTTGTGAGTGTTCCCTGTACTACAGTGTTCCCTGCTTGTGAGTGTTCCCTGTACTACAGTGTTCCCTGCTTGTGAGTGTTCCCTGCTTGTGAGTGTTCCCTGCTTGTGAGTGTTCCCTGCTTGTGAGTGTTCCCTGCTTGTGAGTGTTCCCTGCTTGTGAGTGTTCCCTGCTTGTGAGTGTTCCCTGCTTGTGAGTGTTCCCTGCTTGTGAGTGTTCCCTGCTTGTGAGTGTTCCCTGCTTGTGAGTGTTCCCTGCTTGTGAGTGTTCCCTGTACTACAGTGTTCCCTGCTTGTGAGTGTTCCCTGCTTGTGAGTGTTCCCTGCTTGTGAGTGTTCCCTGCTTGTGAGTGTTCCCTGCTTGTGAGTGTTCCCTGCTTGTGAGTGTTCCCTGCTTGTGAGTGTTCCCTGTACTACAGTGTTCCCTGCTTGTGAGTGTTCCCTGTACTACAGTGTTCCCTGCTTGTGAGTGTTCCCTGTACTACAGTGTTCCCTGCTTGTGAGTGTTCCCTGCTTGTGAGTGTTCCCTGCTTGTGAGTGTTCCCTGCTTGTGAGTGTTCCCTGCTTGTGAGTGTTCCCTGCTTGTGAGTGTTCCCTGCTTGTGAGTGTTCCCTGCTTGTGAGTGTTCCCTGCTTGTGAGTGTTCCCTGTACTACAGTGTTCCCTGCTTGTGAGTGTTCCCTGTACTACAGTGTTCCCTGCTTGTGAGTGTTCCCTGCTTGTGAGTGTTCCCTGTACTACAGTGTTCCCTGCTAGTGTTCCCTGCTTGTGAGTGTTCCCTGCTTGTGAGTGTTCCCTGTACTACAGTGTTCCCTGCTTGTGAGTGTTCCCTGCTTGTGAGTGTTCCCTGCTTGTTCCCTGCTTGTGAGTGTTCCCTGCTTGTGAGTGTTCCCTGCTTGTGAGTGTTCCCTGCTTGTGAGTGTTCCCTGCTTGTGAGTGTTCCCTGCTTGTGAGTGTTCCCTGCTTGTGAGTGTTCCCTGCTTGTGAGTGTTCCCTGCTTGTGAGTGTTCCCTGTACTACAGTGTTCCCTGTACTACAGTGTTCCCTGCTTGTGAGTGTTCCCTGCTTGTGAGTGTTCCCTGCTTGTGAGTGTTCCCTGCTTGTGAGTGTTCCCTGCTTGTGAGTGTTCCCTGCTTGTGAGTGTTCCCTGTACTACAGTGTTCCCTGCTTGTGAGTGTTCCTTACGACTGCATTTTCCCTACACTCCAGCATACACTTGTGTATTTCTTAGATGTTATCATTCAGTAGATTTCATTCTTTCACCTTCAGTATTCCATGTGCTCAATTGCACGGTACTCTTTAGCAGTCCGCGTGAGACGAACGTTGTTATTGTTGTCGGTTTGTTTTCTTTTCTTTTCCCTGGGCGTAGTTTTGGTTTTGGTATTTTGGTATCCAGGTATTGTGGTGCTTTACGTGGTATTGTATCACAGTCACAGTAATAATAATGATGATGATGATGATGTAAGACAGGTGGAATAAACAGGACTGATGACCTTTTTTATTTTATTTTCCTGTCCAATAGAGAAGTCATGAGCTCGCCGGTCACGTGCTTCAACAGAGTGGAGAAGGTGGGGACCATAGTGGACGTCCTCAGCGGCACGTCCACCAATCACAACGGGTTCCCCGTAATCGTGCAGTCTGGCTCCGTTGACGAGGTACAAACCGTTTCCTGTGTCTGCTCGGGATGGGTTGGAGATACAGACTTGGCAACCCGACTTTGCTCTAGATTTAACCGCTTTAATGTGAAACTGGAGCGATGTCATATTTTTACTTTTTTTTTTCCACTGTTTCAGCCTGGGAAGCTCTGCGGCCTCATCCTCCGCTCTCAGCTCATCGTCCTGCTCAAACACAAGGTCACCCCTGCTGTCCTGCAAAGTCACATGACACTTCAGTGTATACGCTCTCAGTGAAATCGCACACGTAATAAATTTCATCATTTAAGCCTGCTGTTTAAGAGAATCGCCTTCTGACCAGAATGCAGGCAGCGCTGCGGTGTAGATGGGGCATGCGTACTAAAAATAGGTCCAGAATTTATTTATTTGAGGTCTGGGTATTACAACACCCATGTAATGGTTAGTTTCTGTGGCAGGCCTAGAGAGAGTGTGGTGCATAGTACTATTAACCATTTAACAAACTACTTTTAATATTTTAAAGAAATTATAAAGAACTTGGTTTTGAAGAAGGTGTAGCTATATTTAGTGGAATACAAGTGAATGAAACAATCAACGTGTGTGTAGGTGTTTGTGGAGCGGGCGCGTTCTCGACTGCAGCACAGACTCCAGCTAAAGGACTTCAGGGACGCGTATCCCCGTTTCCCTCCCATCCAGTCCATCCACGTCTCGCAGGACGAGAGAGAGTGCATGATGGACCTGACGGAGTTCATGAACCCCACCCCGTACACCGTACCTGAGGTCTGCTCTCTCATCCTGCTTTACCATCATCAGTGTAGCTGCTCATGTCCTTCTGATTATCATCATCATTATCATCATTATTATTATTATTATTATTATTATTATTATTATTATTATTATTGTTTTTTTTGTTTTTTTAGGAAACATCTCTCCCTCGAGTGTTTAAGTTATTCCGGGCGTTGGGACTCCGGCATGTGGTGGTGGTCGATGCTGATAATCAGGTAATAAAGTGAGAACGCTAGGATCTAAAAGTACTGTAACACATCAGTGTGTTTTAAATTATAATTGCAAATAATTCTAATAATGCAAGTGTTCGCAGACGGGAATTCTGCACATGGTACGACACAAACTGGGCCGGATTCTTTGTTGTTTTTCATTCTCAAACTCTCAAAGTGTTTCAGCACAAAAAAATACCGTAGTATTTATTGCCACCAGTCGCATGGATCGAAGGTCTTTTGTTGGCTGATTTGATTAATAGATGGGTCAGTGTTTTTTATTTTTTATTATTATTATTTTTTTAATTAAGAATCAGTTCACAGCTTTTGCAGGAAATAAAAACTTCTTACATCTTCTAAAGACAAAACCTGAGACTAAATACTCTTGTTTTGTGAGTGTATCACTTTTTTCCCCGTTTGGGTTTATGTGCAGTTGCTTCAGTACTGACACCTACTGGACTGGAGAAGGCAAAAATGAAGAAAAAAAAAACATAAGATAAGATCTAATTATTATTAAACACAATTAGTGTCTTTTAAGTTTCTAATACTTTAAAACCTTTAAAAAATAGAGCTGCCAGAGACAAATCAGACAAACTAGTCGCCGTGCCCAAAAAATCTAGTTGAATTAAAATGAAAACATTTACAGTTTACGCACAGTTATTTATTTATTTATTTTTTAAAAAGATATTTGAAAAATAAACAAACAAATAAATACAAAATCTGAAGTGAAATTCGGAGATAAACATTCTCTTTTGGTAGTGTTTCTGTTCACTTTGCGCTAACTCAAAAGCTAACTCTGTCCTATATATTTGCAAAACATAACAAGAAACATGAGGGCGGCGCTGTGGAGCTACTGGCATAATGCTAGGGAGTAAAAAAAAGAAAACTGATAAAAACACATTCCTTTCGTTTATTTATTTTCCATGTTATTTGACTGTGTATGGAATGTGTATTTTTCTTACCACGCATTGTGTGTTTGTGTTAAAGGTCACGGGTCTAGTGACCCGGAAGGATCTGGCGCGTTACCACATGGGCAAGCACGGCCTGGAGGAGCTGGACCTGGCTCATCCGTGACCTTCACCTTCTCTCTGTGTTCCTGGCGGAAAAGCGGCTCCATCCCGCTGGTTGCCTGAGTCTCAGCTGTCTCGGTACACAAACTCCAAACTCTGTTCCAGACTTGGACCAATCTCCGGTGTCGACGATCCGAGGAAGCTCATGATATGATACGTTTCAGGATTTGATGATGTTTTCTTCATCTTTCACATCATGACGTGCGTCCGTGATTGATTAAGGGCTCGGATCGAACTCAGCAAACATGTCTGTCTGTAGGTTTACCAGAAAAGCACAGTTTGTGTTTAGTCGTGTCTTTATTTATTGTATTGATTTCACGTGTTTTTGCTTCAAATCTTGTCGAGCACGTCGCACACTGCATGGCACCGTACTACACAGGAAGTTAGATTGTTGTTCGTACATCAGAGAGAGACAGAGAGAGATGCAGTAAGACTACTGATGGGTGTGTGCCGTTTAAAGGACGCGTTTTACGTCTTCCCTTCATTTCAATGTGCCTTGTAGCTTGACATGGAATGTCTTTAATAAGGTTTTCAGGTGGCTCTCGGATGGCCTTAAGATTTATTATCGCTGCTTATTTTTTAAAATTGAATCTGTAGATTAGAACCCCAGCTGTTTTTTGAATGTCCATGTAGTCACTCTGTACTGTATCCCAAATCCTTCCTGTTCATTAGAAAGCATCACAGGTAAGATAATTATATTCATCTCCGCCCGTTCTGTGCCGATCAACAGACACTTCATGTTCTGCTTAAACAAGGTGCAATGTTAATTATCAATTACACTCGTTCTTAAGTTATTTCGCACACGAATGTTATAAACTAGATTTTAAACTTTTTCCTTCTTTGAACTTTTGCACTAAAATAAAGACATGAGCACGAGTGTATCTGACACTTTGACGTGTCATAAAGATTTGGTCTTTGCTATTCAACAGATTTTCTTCAGTATTAAATTTCAGATCTGTCCTTTAAATTGTACTTTTATTATTATTATTATTATTATTTTCATTTTCATCTGTTGACATAAATGAGACATAAATACAGTGCACATCATTGTTTTCCATTCTGTCTAACGGACCCACATACAGTTAATACAGTTTACATCGTACACAGCTTATGTTTTAAACATAATAACATTTCTTTGGTTTATTGACAAGTTTTACCAGTGTATAAATATATTTGTGGACTAATAAATGTTGCTAATCAGTTGTATAATTTCTTTCTGTCCCTCGTTTCTTTGGTATTAGTAAATAATCAGCCTTTGTGGGAACTGTACACACAATCATTTTGCACATTACAGGAACTCGGCTGAGAGTTATTGCTCATACAGTCCTGACGTCGCTCCAAGCCATTTTGCGCATGTTTGGGACATTTACAGGAGTTCCTGGGAGGCCAGCAGAGTTAGACTTAGACTTCGGCGTGCTGAGAAAGTTTCTACCTTGATGGTGTCCAAGCCCCAGTGAGATACTAGGATAAGTGCATTAGTCTAGCAGGAGATTATATAGAGAAATAAAGAGAGTGTTTACTCTCATAACTGTGTTCTGTTATTATTATTATTATTTGAATGAGAGGAGGATTAGAGTGAGATAAAAATGCACACCTTCAAACTTTTGACTTTCTAAAAAATATTCCAATGTGCTTTACGTGTTTATCACGTACATACACATGTCGAGATATGAATAATGTCTCAGACGATGTACACATTATAACCGTGGCAACATAAAAGCTCTTCTGCCTGTGTAGTCTTTTTTTAATGATTTTTTTTTAACCAATAATAGATTTGTTTTTGAGCTCCGTCGCTTCGCACCTCCAGGGTTGCGGTTCGATTCCCGTCTCTGTGTGCATGGAGTTTGAATGTTCTCCCCGTGCTTGGTGGGTTTCCTCCCACAGTCCAAACACATGCAGATTAGGCCGATTGGCGTTCCCAAATTGCCCGTAGTGTGTGTGTGCACCCTGTGATGAATTGGCACTCTGTCCAGGGTGTACCTTCGCTCGTGCCCTAAGTCTCCTGGGATAGACTCCAGGCCCCCCGTGACTCTGAATACATGATAAAGTGGTATAGACGGTGAGTGAGTGAGTGAGATTTGTTGTTTGCGTGTGTTGGAGTAGAAATATCTTTATGTATCTCTGTTTAGGTTTCTGAGCTGTTGTTTGTGAATTTTATAATTACTAATACACGTGTAATGTTGGTGGCATGGTGGTGTTGTGGTTAGCAGTGTTGCCTCACACCGCCAGGGTCTGGGTTTGATTCCCGCCTGTGTGTGTGTGTGTGTGAGTTTGCATGTTCTCCCTGTGCTTGGTGGGTTTCCTCTGGGTACTCCGGTTTCCTCCCACAGTCCAAAGTCAGATTAGACTGACTGGCGTTCCCAATTTGCCCGGGACGGATGGATGGATGGATATGTAGCATTAGCCTAAAGCTAGCAGACAGGAGGTTTGAAAAAAATAACGTGTTACAGAAACAGCGGAACAGGCAGAAGTTCCAGAAGGTTCTCTAAGATGGAGGAGAAAAAGAACCAGAAGATGTTCTTCATCCAGTTTTAAAGACAAACACTTCATTTAAAAAAAAAAAAAAAAAAAAAGTTTACTATACTGAGGGCCGGACTCTACTGTTGCGTACATTGCAATTTCAACCGACTGTTCATTTTGTTCGTTCCATTTGAACCCGAGACAACACTGAGGATGATGCATTTATACGCGTGTGTAAAATATTCTTCTGTAATCCATACACACCGCATTATAATTATAATCCTGCATTATGTATCAATACACAGTTATTACGGGTGAAATGAATTAATCAACATGGACATTCTGAAGCTCTAGTCCTATGTGAAAAGGCTTGGTGTGATTTTAAGATTAGATCTTTTTTTTTTTATTGACAGTTTTTTTAGGGAAGTTGAGAACGTTTTACGACGTTTATTAATGCGGCCACTAGATGGCAGCATGACAACAACCACCTGTCAGACACCTGTGTAACCTTAAACTGTACATAAAGGCCTACAGGAGGATCAAAGGAGGAGAAGCCGGAGGAAATTTTAACAGTGAACAGTTACGCATCAATCAGCCATTATACAAGTTTCCACTCTGACCTCCTCAGATCATAACTCGTACTAATACAATATTTCTATGTAATTCGATTTGAGGAGGTCAGAGTGGAATGGGTATAATGAAAGAAAAAGATCAGTGACAAGACAAAAAAAAAAAAAAAGATTTTTAAACATAAAGAAACAAACAAAAAAAATCCATAACAAAAAAAATATAAGTAAAAAGATATCTAAAATTACAATTTAAAAAATAATTAAAACCACAAAGCAAACAGTAGATTAGAAAAATCTACATTTCTTGAAACAAAAAATATTAGCCAAAACCTGAAAATTAATAAACAAACAAACAAACAAACAAAAATAAATAACCAAAAAAGCAATCACATTAAATTTTTTTTTTTATTGTGGATGTGGAATTATTTTTTTATTATAAAAAAAGACAGACTATTGAAAAAATACATCTAATAATAATAATAATAATAATAATAATAATAATAATAATAAAAACACAAAACAGTCTGAGACTGGCAAAAATACACAAAATGCAAATAAAATAAAATGACAGTAAATCAATAAAAACACAAAACACACATGAGATTAGAAAAACATGAGATTAGAAAAAAATATATAAATTTCACAAATTAAACCTATTAATGCAAAGTCTGAAAATGAAATAAATAAAGAAATAAAGAATCAGTAAAACAATCACATTCGATTAGGGGGAAAAAATAAAAAAATGGGGGGGGGGGGGGGGGGGGTTAGGTCGGTTATAAAAATAAAAAGATTTCCAAAAAGATGAAAGGCAAAAAACAAAACAAAAAAAAAAACCCACAAAAGCAGTCAGCACATGAGGTTGGCAAAAAGTCACAAATTGCACATAGAATAAAAAACTTGCACATGTGATTTGATTAAGATCAGAGCTGAACGTGACCGTGTCGTGTATTAAATGCAGATCTGACTCTCAGGTTTTGCAGGTTCTTCAGATGAGCAGAAGTTGAGCAGCAGCAGCAGCAGCAGCAGCAGCGCTGTTCCGCCCTGTTATACTTCCTGCTGTGCACAGACCCGTCGCTCTGCTATTCGAGCTATTTCACATCTACAAGTCTTAACAGGACGAAGGTAAGAGAGGTTTTGGTCTAATCATATGCAAAAATAACAATTCAATAAACTTATGTATACAAAATACTTGTTCTATGCTTTGAGCATTAAATGATGTGCAAATGTATTAAGGGCTGAAAAGGGAAAGTTATTTAGGTCATTCAAAGAGTCAGTGTATGAGAGTAAAGCTGTGGTTTAGAGAACGGCTCTTGGGGGTTTGTTTACTGATGTATGCTTTTTTCATGCCTAATTATTCTACATTACACTTTCATTTAAATTTTTCATGTAACATTTTTTTATTGTATAATAATCAGCTTTGACGTTTATAATATGAATGAGACACTTTGAACTTTTATCTTTTTGCACTTGATTATGAAGCAGTGACAAAGTCTCTACACCTGAGTGGTAAAACTACTGAAAACATCTGGATATGTCTGTGTATTTCATTAAGTGTTTAAAGCATTTAAGTCTCTGTTAATCAGCAGCATGAAACTGCCTTTGCTGATTGCCAGATCAAACCACATCCGCACACCAAACTTCTGAAACTGCTAGACTGAGATCCTGCTTTGACTTAAAACAGACTCAAAGCCAGGATCATTTATCCTTAAGCATAAAGTACTAAAAAGTTAGCTGTTTGAAAATGATGCCGTTATAGGGAGAGAAAAAACAATCCGTGCTTCGTCTTATATCGATATCAGCTATATATCAGTTATAGTTCTTCGTTTTTTTTTTGTTTTTTTTTACTCACCTTTAGTAACAACATGAAATATCAGCTATATAAATGTCAGAAACCTTACAGCTTCAGTCACAGCTACAGTAACTCTGACACTGGAGACTCCTTCCAAACAAAAAATCTTCTTACGGAAACACTCGCCGTACCAAAGATTACACACGTTAAAAACATTATACAGTAAAACTTTTATACAGAATATGCTTGTGGATCCGATGCTGTTTCACCACACTAGAGCAGCTTCCTGTAGAACACTTCCTCTTCTCGTTGCTTGGAAACTCCTGCATTGTCCAGTGTCGATAATCGACAGTATAATGGATGCATTTTTTGATAACTTACATTTTCATTTTAAAACTTAATATAATTACTATACATGCATTAATCAGTAGAGTTTTGTAGGATGCATAAAATGAAAAACTAAAACGATTCCGTCCTGTAAACGTAATTCATTGAATGTACTTCTGCTTAAATGTAGCGCGCTGTTGCAAGCATTTGTACATATTTATGATGCAGTGACACTTTCCAGTCAGTCGCAGTCAGAGTATTCCGCTTTACACACAGTTTTAAATCATATATAACTTGCTTATAAAAAAAAGAAATTAATTAAAAAATAAAAAAAACTGTCAACTGATTAAAATAATTTTATTTATTTATTTATTTATTTTTATTAATTATGAAACTAGAGTCCAGTCGACTCTCAGACACTTTTATGGCACCTGGGCTCGGTGACCTTTGCGCCTCTTCTATCCATTTTTTCATTTTACTTTGAAGTCAGACGCGTTTATGGCGAATCAGCAGCAGCATTAATGCAACGCAGCACCGTCCGCATTGTTTCTTCACGCAGAGATGTGAGACGTTTGCCTGAATCACTTCTCAGTTTCTTGCTGATAGATTATAGATAGATTCGAGTTGTGAGATCGAAATGAAATGCAGTTTTCTTTAAAGCAGAGGTTTATGCATTTTTGCATACATGACCCACCCTA
>QNUK01000335.1:175000-217500 GCA_013621035.1 Clarias magur
TTACTTAAAAACCAAGCACAGCTACATTGTTACTGAGCAGCGTGTATCTCTGTCATCCGCTATAATTATCAGGTCTAAACAAACTAATCACATAATTCACTCCGACCACACGGCATGAGAATGTGTGAATAGTTCAGAGTGCGCCACCTGCAGGATTATAAAGAAACAGTGACGTTTTACCACCTCAAACACCTCCAGAGCCTCAAAGCTCAATTTGACAGTGAGAGTGCAGGTTGAGTGGCTGAGTTTGGAGAGAAAGGGAGATCGGAGACGTTTAATGCACGAGGTTTGTAATAATTTAATGCCATGAAAAAAACGTTTCTGTTGCGCGACTCGGAAGCGATAGAAGACTTTTTAGAGTTTTTATTGAAGACTGAAATGCGTATTTAATTAAAACTACTTGTACAATATGACAGATCCGCCGCGAATATACTGTATGTGTTAAAGTCAAAAGGAGAAATGTGAAGATTTTTCCGTTTATTTTTTGTTTTTATACGAAACGTTTCCCACAAACGTTTCTGAGGGACGTCATGTGACCAGGGCTCATTATAATATTTGAGGGAGAAACATGGCTGAGCTGAAAAGAAAACATTAACAGAACACAAATCAATGTGTGTCCTGAAGCACGTGCGAATTTTACGCATTTGGCATAAATGTTTTGTATTCAAAAATGAATGGCAGTAGCGCTGCATTGCAGTTTTGGTGCTGTGCATTTCATAACAAAACACCACTTTTTTTTTTTATATCTCCATCAAAGTGATGTCCAAATTTTTTGATGGGAACGAGAGTAGTCACAGGTAGGAACTGAGGAAACGTCACGCCACGTGCGCCACGGGAACCCATCGGGCCGTGTGTTTGTATTTGCTCCTTTTTTACAGATGTACAAACCAAATTACACGCCCCTGTCGCTTTGTTGTATTAAAACGCGTTTAGGAAAAAAAAAGGTTTAGTTCGTCTTGGGGTTCATTAAATAAATAGACTCCTGCGACGGAGGGATCAAGAAATGGTTACAAAGCGTCTAGAACATCAGAAGGTGGGGCATTTCCATGGTTTCCCCCAGTAGGCGGTTCAGACAGGTTGATAGTCCCTGAGTGACAGATGACACAGGGTGGGGCTTAAGAAAAAGAAGAAGACGAAGAAGAAAGGGAATAATAAGAAGAAGTCAATTCATATTCCACAAAGTGCCTCAGGGAGGAAGAGAGAGATGTAGAGATAAATATATATATATATATATATATAGAGAGAGAGAGAATGAGATGGAGGGAGGAAAGGGAGACCTGGGTTGGCAAAAGAGAAAGAAAAAAAAAAGGAAACTGGAAATGAAAACATGCAAAAAAAAAAATGGTGAAGGATAGCATGAACAGAGACATGGACGGATGAGAGGACGTACCATACGAATATGAGAGACTGCAGATGGCAAGCAGAGGCTGTGGAGAATAGAGATGTGCAGGCAGGGTGGAGCAGACCTGGGGCTAAAGAATGTCAGGGAGAGGAGGAGTGTGTGTGTGTGTGTGTGTGTGTGAGAGAGAGAGAGAGAGAAAGGGAGAGAAAGGGAGGGAGGGAGAGAAAAAGGATGAGATCATCGCAGTCTAATGAGTGATGTGTCGGAGGGTTTGCCGGTGAATCGATAGAGTCTGCAGACGGGAATAGCGCTCGCGTGTTTGCTGTCTGCTTTCCTCCTTTCTAACCAACCGAGCAGATCATTAGTGCATCTTTTTATTCTGTCTTGCTCATCTTTTCCTCTTTCTTTTCTCTCTCTCTGTCTCTGTCTCTCGCTCACTTTCTCCTCCACACCCAAAGCAAGGAATCTCTCGCGCTCAGGTTGAGTGCCACTACCCAGGGATGCTCGCTTGATTCCTCTTCTTCTTCTTCTTCTTCTTTTTTTTTTTTTCCATCTTTCTCGAACACTTTTCTCCACTTTTCTTGCTCTCGTTTTTGCGAGACGACCATCGGCGAGATGTTGGGCTTGGACGTCTGCGAGTTTGGTGGACAGTTTCTCGAGCTGCTCTGGTTAACTGTGTGTTACAGAGGTGAGCATCTCTTGCATTTCTGATCAATTGTGTACTCTTTCTCCCTTTGAGTAAATGTGAGAATACCCAATGAAACATTAGGCGTGCACCCCTGTGACCCGCGGTCACACCTGTTTTCTCGGATGACCTGGATGGAGATAAAAAAAAGGGAAAAAAAAGTAGTGGCACGATTTGATCAAAGTGTATCGAGACGCTTGCCTTTTCCTTTCAAAAAGTGGTTAAGGCAAGCAAAAGTGTCCTGATCGAGATTGAGTTTATTGATCTGGCAGCAGCCGGTGACATCATCGTCATGCCTCTTGCTCGCCTGTAATCACATGTGTGATCAGATGTAATCTTGCTCTGCAGAGCTTCTTCTGCATGCTCTAAAAGCTGGGATTCAGACTTGTATCATTAGATATCTCTCCCTCGTCTGTCTGTCTGTCTGTCTGTTCCTGGTCTCATTTTTTTATGCCTGCTGTGTCTGTGTGGGAGGTAATGATGCGCAAAAAAAAAAAAATCACTGCATGCATGAGTTAGCGTGTAAGTGGCCGTGTGTTTGGCTGTCTGTTAGACCAGAAGCGCGAGTGTGTATGTGGAAGAGCAGCGCTGCAGGTGGCAGAAGGGCGATTCCCACCGAAACACCGACCCTGTGCTCGGTCACATAACCATTGATGGATGACCGAGCCGCTGAAGCCTGACACACGTTCAGGAGACTAAATCAATTAAATTGCGTGTCGGTAGGAAAGGGAGCTTGAAAAGACGGCCAGTTCTTGCACCCTTAAGGGAATGTGGCGTAAGCGTACGGTCTGACAGCGCCATTTAATCTGATAAACACTCCTCACCTTCGATCCTGGAGTTGCTCTGATATTTCTGCTTAGTGTTACGGAATCCATTCTCCATCAAAACGTGTCAAGCTGAAGTCGTTCCACAACTACGAACCGGCAAAGAAGTGACCTGGGCTTCCTCCAAGCGGGTTTTCTTCTCTCTCTGACTGACGGCCGGTGAAATGCTACAGTGCCAAAGCAGCCGAGAATGCTTCATTCATGAATATTGCAGGATTGTATAGAAATGTTTAGCTGATCTGATGGATCGCTGGAGCTGAAGAGAATTACTGTCCTGGACGGGAAATGCAGTCGTACCGTAGCACTTGATACGATATCAGATATCAGGGCTTAATTGGGGCGTATTGCTTCATCCAGTGTCATCAAGCATCATCCTTTCCTTTACAGGAAGTGCACACTTTTAGACTTGTACTCCGTAAAAGACTTTGTATTCCGCGACTCAGAGCTCTGGATCACAAATGTGTGCAATTTTGCGCGAAAAAATTCAGGCTTCAGCAACAAAAGAAAATCAAAGACTTCGTAATTCACAGTTCAGGTTGTGCCTGCAGTTAGTGGACAGACTGACCGCACGTGTTGGATCGTCATGTTAAATTATATTTATGGGCGTGATCATTCTTCCGGTTGGCTGCGATGAGTTTGACGCCAAATGTGCACGTTTACTGTGGACGTTGTAAATTTGCACCAAATAATATGAGGTAATATAAGTCTGACATCACAGCTCTGACATTAAGGCGGAAAAAGTAAATTGGGTCACGCAAATTTAATACCTGCGTTTGTGTTGAAGTCATTTCCATAAAAAAACATGCAGGTGCAAACTTATGATACGCGACTTGTAATCGGCCAAAACATCGCATTGTTGCAAAAAAAAAAAAAAGTGAATTTTTAGATAGGATCATAAAACACCAATTCTCATAATACTTCTTAACGCTTCTTATGCTTCGTTTTCTGTAAATATGCAAAAACCCTAATTTGCCTAATAAAATACAATTTCAAGCTAGTATGTAGTGTCAGTAACTTTTTTTTTTTTTCCTTTTTTTTATTCAAATCTATCAATGATCGTAATTGTCATTCTGATGTAACTTGGCCTTTTTAGATTTCACATGAAAAGACATATAAACCTGACATTTCTTTTTCATTCTAAAGGACAAAATTGTTACGATATTGCACCATGAATTTGACATGGTTACGGACACTACAGATTTTTTTTTGCATGGAATGCTTTAATGTAAGTAAACATTTTTACAGGTCATGTGCTTTGAGAAGCTTACACCAATTTTAGTATCAATACTCATAAAGAAATGTGAAAAATTTGCATTTGAAATAATTATTGTTTTAAAAAATAATAATAAAAAATTTGAGGCACATGTAAAATCATCTCTCCTAAACGGCTGACGTTAGCGACTTGAAATTGTAAGGGAAGCAAGATTGGTCACTTCCATGTTGCATAAACTTGAGAAACTTTAGAAACAAACATGAAAAAATTTTAAAAATCAACGCCAATACTGTGTTTTGGCCGAATGCAACATGAATCTCTGCAGCACTGTTATTCCAGAGTGTGCAAATGATTTCACTTCGCCGTCTCTGAACGTTGTATAATGGAATACATAAAATATATAACTTATCGTTCAGGTTTCGTAGCCGTTACTTAACGCATTCTTTAAATATTTGCCGTAAAAACGATGGAATATCATAATAATCTCAAATGTGTCAGATTTTTATTTGATCTGAACCTCTTTGAAGATCGCGGGTCGCACGTTCAGAGAGAGCCAAGTTAAAATGCGATGCCCATCCTCAAATATATTAGCATTGTTATTCGACTTGGCAGACCCTGCATAATTTATGTTGCTTTA
Source organism: Clarias magur (assembly GCA_013621035.1). Lineage (NCBI taxonomy): Eukaryota > Metazoa > Chordata > Actinopteri > Siluriformes > Clariidae > Clarias > Clarias magur. The sequence goes on from QNUK01000335.1 coordinate 179,702, forward strand.
CTTCCTCATTAATAAAGATGATGCGTTGTTAATGTTCGCTGTGGCGTTTGTGTGCCAGGTTTTGCTAGCATCAGTCACGTTGCTCTGGAAGCCTTTAAACAGCTCACGCGCTACAGTGACTAGCGGATGACGCTGTGGTCCAGCGTTACTGCTGGGGGTCAGGGGTCGCTCAGCGGTTAAGGCATTGGACTACGGTTCGGAAGGTCCCAGGTTCAAGTCCCACTACCACCAAGTTGTCCCTGTTGGGCCCTTGAGCAAGGCCCTCAACCCCGACTGCTCAGATGTATAATGAGATAAAAATGTAAGTCGCTCTGGATAAGGGCGTCTGCCAAATGCCTAGATGTAGATGTAGATACCAACATCAAGATCTTTTCACTGCACGAAGTGACAATGTTCTGTCTGTGAGCTTGCACGGCCTGTTGTGTGTGTTGTAATTCGTGACAGCGTGCCTTGTTAGGAGCTCGATGAGGGGGAAGAAATTGATTTGACTTTGCTCCAAACTGTCCAATTATCCCAGAGGTTTACTTAAAAAGACATGAAGCGGCTCATCTCAAAGCGTTCACATGGTTTGCAGGAGGAACTGTTTCCTTGTTTTTATTTGTGTGTGTGTGTGTGTGTGTGTGTGTTTTCTTCTTTTTATTCACATGGATAGTTAGGAAAATTGTCTAATTATGGACAGTTTAGTTTTTATCATAAAGCCTTGCCTGAGCAAATGTTAAGCCCTTGAAGTTAATTTAATCCCCTCTTCAGGGTCGAGCGAAGTGGCTGGAAGTCATCGATAGGAAATGTTTTATGTTTCATTTCTGAGCACTGTGCTATTTTTTGTTGTTGTTGTTGTTGTTGTTGGACGTTTAAACATCAAATTGTAAATAATTCTCATCGTTGTTGGATTCTGGGTTCTGATTGGTCAGAAGGTGTTTTTTACAGGTGGAGGTTCAATGGTTTTAGTTCAATGCATAAAGAAACAGTTCATTCATAGATAGCAACCTGTGAATCAGACTTTATACACAAACAATAAAAAAAAAAAAAAACGTACAATCGTTGATATGTAAAGTGATGTTTACTATTTATGGAAGGAGTCTCCAGTGTCAGGGCTGTAAAACCCTGTAAACTTGTAACTTTTAGCTGTTGTAACATAAGTGATAAGAGGAGCAAGTTTGTTTTCTGGATGTTCCACAACATTCGGTGAAACATAAAAAGACAACATTTACGATATGTTATTACTTAGTTACGAAAAAAAAAAATCCCATTAGCCTCGAGTAAGAGGAATAAAAAGCCCTTGCGTTCTTCAGTGTGCTAGAAGTAACTCAGTTACAGTAATAAAACCACCCGGGTGATTGTTTTTCGTATTAATATTTTCATATTTTTTCTTTTTTTTCTTTTTATACTTTAAAAAAAAAAAAGAAAACCCAAGGCACCTCCACATTCTGTGCGATTTAAGCACGACGCACGCGTAGGTCCTCATTCGCTTAAAGTATATTAACTTCTCCGGTTTCAGTTAAGATACTTTGCAACATGGTCTGAAATGTTCTTATTTCACTCTGCAGCAGTGTGTGTGTGTGTGTGTGTGTGTGTGTGTGTGTGTGTGTGCAGGAGGTTGTAAGCGCTATCAACCCCAGAGGAAGGAAGTTGAGGTCGAGAATGAGATTCGTGTCTGCCTGTATCGATTCAGGCAGATCATATTTTATAGCCTTGGCCTTCCATTACTACATTTGGCTTTGCATTACCGAGCTCGAATTCTTCTCCTCCCGCTCACTCGGCCTTAATGTAGACAGACCTTCTCGTCTGAGGACACAGAGGAAGGAGGAAGCATTAAAAGTAGAGATTTTTTCGGAATTATTCTCACTTAGCAAGAAACGAAGAGGAAGAAGAAATCATACCTTATTAAGTCAAATTAATATTAAATGCTGGCAGATGTATTGTTCTTATCAAGCTATTATATTTCAACATATATTTAACCTCATGAAAAGTTTTTCTAGACGTATTTTATGTATCATGTTTATATATTCCACGCATATTTTTTGTGCAAAGTGCTTGAAAATGGTTAACGATAGTATTTGTTTAGGAACAACAAGGAATATGACGCATATTCACCTACATTATATATATTTAAGTATATATTTGTATTTAATTCAAATGAATAAGGACTAAGTTCAGTAGTGGGCGCGGTTTCTCCGGTTACCGTGGTGATTCAGGCACCGATTTCCTTTTTCATTCTGGTTAAGTTTCTGTTTTCATCATCAAGACAAAAGAGTCAATTCAGGTCCAAACTGCTGAAGGCGCGCGGCCCTCTACTTCCCTGTTCCTGCTTTTTCTTCCGTTTTTATAGTAAGACTTTACCTAAGTGCACTGGTCATGAGCTTATTAGCACTCGCATTAACTTCTCAAACCTACAGTACATAAAGTCCTATTCCGACTGCGTATAGCCACGCCTACATTGAGAGCAAAAGCTCGACATTGGTCCAAAAAAAAAAAAAAGTGATGGCTGTTTATAAAGTCCCTTATACTCAACAGTTTGATGTAAATTATGACGCAGATTTAACTTCACTGAGTTTCATTCAATTCTGTCTGGCCAGTTTTGCGTGATGCTGTGACATCATTTTTTCCGGTTCAATATACAGTACATAAACAGCACACGATACTTTAGAGTTAGAGCTGGTCGCGCATAATGGACTTACGACAGTCAACTCACATAACAACGTCGTAGCGTCGCCAAAGACGTTCGTAAGAATGTTATAAATTGTGAAATAAAACTAGAGCTACGGAAAGAACACATAACCCTGTGGCATGTGTCTATAGGCGGAAAATGTGCATAATTCTGCATCACCTCCACTGTTATAAAGTGTGTTATAAGGCAGGTTTTAGGTCATTATTTGCACAAAATGTTCACGAGTTCGAGAATCAATCCAATCAATCAATCTTTATAAAGTTGATCCTTTATTCCAATGAATATTTGTAAGCCTGCTACTGTACATCATGTCTTATCCCTTATATCAGACTGGGGCAGTAGACGTGTTCTGGGGCGATGCTTGAATACGCATTATAAAGCACTATGAACTTCTGAAGTGCTACAATTTAGTTTGTCTTCATGTGGCCTATTGATAGTGACTTTTTGGGATACATGGGATTTTTTTTATTTATTTATTTATTTTTTATTATTCTTTCCCCTTTTTCCCTATTTTGGAAATTAGAACATATATATATATATATATATATATATATATATATATATATATATATATATATATATATATATATATTTTTTTTTTTTTTTTTATATATATACCTTTCACAATTTGTAAATCAAAATATGATAGATATTCTGAATTCTATTTAAAAAAAAAAAAAAGCTCATTAATTGACGGTTAATTGTCCTCTTCTGACTTTTTCAAATAAAATGATGCTACCTATTGAGAACACCCGAACTGCACACTCAGATGTGTGTTAATTGACATGACAAATGAACGCTGTTCTGCCCCATTACTCCGGAAGCAGTTTGCTGCATCTTCATTCTTCTCTTCCTCTAGAGAGCAATGTAAACTGTCATCGCCGAACATTATTACCAGCACTGTTAGCCGTTACGTGCAGCAGCTGGGGATTGTTCGCAGCAATAGCTAGCTGTTTCTCACATCGCATATTAATTAAAGCCAGAGATGACCACATCCCTGTGATGCTGAGATAAACATTGGCCACTTTTGCTTACGGATCATCTCCCAAATAGACCGGATGCGAATCAACATCTGTTATTATTAAAGACGGATAATGTGTCCCTCTGAAAGAATTAGGGCTAATGGCTTTAGATATTAACAGCAATGGAATGAAAGTTTAGTGAAATTGATTTAGTTTGGAGAACTAGACCAGGTCAAGGATTACGATTAGGTTTTTTTTGTTGGTTTTTTTTCGTTAAATATCATGTTGTTGCTCTTGCAGGCCTCATGGCGGATAAAGAGTGCTCAGTTCCTGTCACTGAGGAGGAGGATGAACGTGATCTGAACTACCAGCCTCCAGCTCAGAAGAGCCTGCAGGAGATCCAGGAGCTCGATAAGGATGATGAAAGCCTGAACAAGTACAAGCAGACTCTGCTGGGATCAGGACCTGTGGTGTTAGGTGGGTGGGACTTATCCATTCATCTAGTCATCTATCTATCCATTCATCCATCCATTCATCCATCCATCCATCCATCCATCCAATCCCACCACACACCCTTTCAATGGAATTCTCTATGCAACTACAGTATGGACCATCTGTCCATCCATCCATCTACCCAACTACCCATCTATCCATCAATACTTTCATCCATCCTATTATCTATTCAACTATACACCCAATTGTCCAACCATTCATCCAACTGGATGAAGGGGTAGTTTGATATATATAGTCACAGAGATGCATAAACGGACGAATGGATGGATGGATGGACAGTTGATTAAATAATAAGATAGCTAAACTACTCAATGAATGGATGGATAAATCTCCCCACTCCTTTTATCCAATTTGTCTCCGTTCATCTGTCTATTAATACAGCAATTTCTATTCCAGCAGCCATTCATCCATCCATCTGCCCATCCATTCATGCACCCATCGAGCCATTCAGGGATCTCTACATACATGCACTCATTTATAGTTCTCTTTATTTTGATCAAATTTCCTTCCATTTATCTGTATAATAATAATTTTATCCTTTCATCCATCCATCCATCCATCCATCCATCCCTTTATCCATCCATCCACTCATCCATCAGTCAGTCTGCCCATCCATGCATGCATTTATTTATTTATGTTTATCTATCCATTAATCCATCCTTCCATCCTTTTTCCAGTCACCATCCATGCATCTACAATCTATCTATCTATCTATCTATCTATCTATCTATCTATCTATCTATCTATCTATCCTGCCATCTCTGCTGTTATATATTCATTGATCCTCCCATTCATTTCATCCAATTATCTTCCATTTGTCATTTGACATTGACATTTTATCCATTCATCTATCACATCCTAAAATCATCCATCTATCCCCTCATCCCGCTATCTTAAATTTATTATACAACAAGCATTCTGTTTCTATCTCAGGCCTGACTTAATCCTTCCCTGACACTTCTGTTTTTCAGTCTCTAGCATCCTCTCTCTGATCACTCGTTCACCGCCTACATTTATGGAATAGCCGTGATGTTTTTTTTTTACAGAGGAAGGCAGCCAGCATTGTCTGTACTGACTGCACATCAGATGGTGGATGTTCTGTTTAAGAAAAACAGCAGGAGTACTGCTCTGCAGAGAGATGTCTCCTAAAATATACAGAGAGAGAGAGAGAGAGAGAGAGTGAGAGGATGAATTTCCGCTTGCTAAAATGAATTTTTATTTTTTTTTATTATAAGCAATAATGAGTGTGGGCAGGTGGCTGTCCTCCATTTCAATTCCTGCAAGAAAAAATAAAGTGACTGCTTTTATTCATAGCCTGAAACCATAGTATAAATGCTTTAACTGTATATTCTTGTTGGCATGATGCATCCATCTCACTTAATCAAATCCCCCATCATTTTTCCAGGCTATCAATTGGTGCACAGTGTGTTTTCTCGAATGTAGCTTGTGCATCAAAGGCATTTATGTCGCACCGTTACTGAGTCATAAATGATTCACTCGTTTATTCTTGGCCAGGTTAAAAATAAGGCTTATTTAGTGGAATCGTCTGTGAGTGATGCTTGTCTCTGTTTGATGGTTTTTGCATGTTCATTTTGAAAAAGCTTATTATAATGACCAATCCAGCAAATCAAATCAGCTCTATTGAGCTCTACCTTTCTGAATCAGTCCTTTCGTCTCATAATGATTGAGCATTTTGCTTGTGCCCCAAGGATGTGCTCTTTGCGATATTGCACAAAGACCAAAAAAAAAAAAAAAAAAAAAGAAATTCTGGATTTTTTATTTAATTCTTTGAACACCGCAGTCCAGAGATTTTTGGGTTCATTGGAGCAGTGATTCAATAGTTAATGAAAACTGACAATTGAAGAAATGAATGGTACCTAAGTTCATTTAGAAATTTTTGTAGATACCTGAAGGTGCAAGATTTAAGCACATCTACACTTTTGGTGAGCCAGTCAGGCGGTCACATTCAAAATCATCTGGAAGACTCCATAAGTACTGATTTCTTTTTAATTGCATGAGAGACAACCAGTTAAAATGGTTTTAATCTTGTCCTTAGAACATAATTTTGTCTCAAACAAATAAGAGGCAGATTGTTCCATGTCAGTTGGAGAAAAATAAGCATGTGAACAGGAAACATGATTCAGCTTAAAAGACTTAACAAAAATGGGAGTTGTCAAGAAAGACTGTTGTGACAGTCTGACGAGTTTGACAGAAATACACACGAATAGTTCATTATTGATTTAAAAAAAAATTGTTTTCCCTTATTGTTCATCTCCGGTTTTATGCAATTTTATAGACAGCATCAAGAACGATATTAAAAATACTTCATGTAAAAGGTGACTTGGAGAAAGTCCGATCATCGGTCTTTCGCTCTTTTCTGTTTCAGGGTATTTTAGCTCGTATGAAAAACCTATAACGTCCAACAAATGCCACCATCAAGCTCAAACACTCATGGTTTGCTCTCATCCAAGCAACAACTCTTCAAATTCACAGCAGCTGTTTTTTTTTTTAGCTGTCTATTAATTTGTCATTTGATTTTTCCTAGCAGTAATATATGGACTGGGACTGAGCAGTAAATCATTGTGGGTAGCCGATGCTGGGCGCTTTTTTTGTATGAGCGCGTCGGGGTCTGGTTCTTAGTATCAGTCACATCAATAATGCAGCATTAGTGTGAGCCGAGACATTCATTACGAGGGGTTTAAACCTCCTAGAGGGTATATTTGCTAAACCGTACCGCGGGTCTCTGTAGAAAACATAGAAGTAATCTGACAGCTGGAACGTGAGCATCACAAAGTGCCACATTAAAGCAATAAACCTGGAAACCTGGAAACGGAAATGAATCAGTCCAGATTTAAGGGTGTTTTGACTTTTGCTAAAAAAGTGGAATGATGGTAAAACGAAGTACAACAATAATGGAAATTGATTGGCGCTCGATTTATTGAAGAAACTGAGCTGGTGTGTGTTAATTAGTTTGAGTGAAGGGCGGGTATTACATTCGTAGAACTCCACAGTTCCTGCCAGCCTTGTGGAATTCAACAGAAAAAAAGAAATGCAGATTGATTGAAGGCTTAGACAATCTTGTGTCCTCCATAATGAAAAATGCATCTCTTTTTCAAAACACTGCATGTATAAATCACTTCCCTTTTTTCTTCCCGTGCTCCACACACAACCAATTTATGTCGTATCTCAGCCGCCTGAACAGCGTGATGAATATATGGAGTAGTTTAGGGACGTCGCGACTGAGCCGGTGTGTTACAGATCTGTGCGCTTGGTTGTTCTATCAGCATTCCTGCAAAATCTGAGACGCGTCTGTGATTTCTGAGAACATTAAAGGGGTACCCCAGTCGTTTTTTTACATGGACTCTATTTACTGTATCTCTGGCATAGGTCACATTTATAATATACATTTATAATGTATAAAGTATAAACGCAGTGAAATTTTTGTTTATGAACCTAATGAAATATTCAGATGTTAAACCGAAAACAACGGATGAGACAGACTTTATCCTTAATGACTTTTATCCAGCATTCCAGGTCTAGTAAAAATGTAGCTCAGGTCGTTCAAATGTCGCTCAGCTAGACACTTTTCTGAAGGTTTAGTTCAATTCATACGCCATCATGAACACAAAACTATATATATATATATATATATATATATATATATATATATATATATATATATATATATATATATATATATTTTTTTTTTATAATTTCCTCTAAAAAAGAAAAATTGTTACAAGGAAGAAATTACACAGATTCTAAATTCAAGTACAGAATTTAATAAACTGGTTAAAGAAATAGCTGAATTCAACTTTTGTTGTTAGTGATGTGTGGAAATTCCTGTCTGTGTTACTTGTACATGCTATAGATGCTGTGTGTAGAGAATATCGGCGCATGCCTTTATCATGAGCCGTTAATATTGATGATCAGTGGATAAAGAGTAATTCATTATCAGATGGTCTTTTCTTTCTACCGCAGATCCCAGTATTCCTAATGTTCAGGTGACGAGACTGACGCTGATGTGCGATCAAGCTCCTGGACCCATCACTATGGATTTAACAGGTAAAGAAAGAAAGGAAGAGAGGACGGGATATATACAGTATGTGTGCGTTTTATTTAAATAAATAAATAAATAAATAAATAAATGAATGAATGAATGAATGAATGTAAATAAATAAAAATGTCTATTAAAACTTAATTTACATAATTATATCTTGGTAATACCTCTGAAAAGTTCAGGATCACTTGCAATTTTCACATATATAATAACACATATGGAATGTTTTTATGTAACAAAAACAACAACAACAACAGCAACAACAGTCACTTGTTATTTTAAGACATCGAGGACATAGTTCTCTCTCTCTCTCTCTCTCTATATATATATATATATATATACACACACACACACACACACACACACACACCTGTGGTGTATAAAATATAATACAAATGCAGTATGAAGGAGCCTTTATCCTTATATTGTAAACAATAAATACATAAATGAACACTGCTAAATAAACTGTTCCAGTGGTCAATAAATATATAAGCATTATTAAGTTAATAAGTACATTATTAATAATAAAAGTAAAGTAAATCATTTCAATAAAATAAATTATTTTAAGATCTTGAAATCTTCATGGTTGCATATAATTTTATAAAAATAATGTAAATTAAAAAAAAAAAAATATATATATATATATATATATATATATATATATATAATTTATATATATATTTATGTATATTTGATTAATCAATACTGAAATAATATATTATGCAGTATTATGTATAATATAAATATAAATCATGATGTTATATATGATTTTATTGCATCAACTGAATAACACCTTATTTTAGTTTTCGATAACGCGCTTGGTGTCAGATCAATAATACAATTTATCCTTTTGTCAAAATGGTTTCATTCCATTACACACCCTGGTCTGCACCAGCGCACACACCAGACGTGCACCATGTTCTTACCTGAGTCCGTTTCCTCCCAGAACCCTGCAGCTCGACGGAGCGGTTTAATGAGCGCTCTGGAGGGATGATGTCATCCCTCAGGAGACCAATCACATACTGTAGAGCCACGGGTGGGCGGAGTCGTGCACCACGATTCAATCATGCATCCTTGTGAGCTACTTTGTACTTGAGTTGTGTCGGGGAGGGGGAGGGGGGTATGTGGGGGGGGGTGGATGAAGGAGTGTCCTTTACCGTTTTATAGTTTTTGCTCTACTTGCGGGAATCCTCGGCAGGTGAAAGGTCACCTGGTTGCTAGGCAGTAGTATTAGAATTGCACATCTATACAAGCAGAGAGGATTATGAGCGGATTGAGATGTCAGCTGTGAGTGAAAATGAGAAGTGAATCTGCGCCTGGTGCAACACTCATGCCGGAAACACACTAACGCTCGTCTGACTTCCTCTTCAGCATAACTGTCACTGTGACACAGGAGGTCATAAAATCGAACCATTCTGCATATCGGCATGAGAAAAATAAACGTTTGGCCTTCAAATCATGTCTCAATTGCCCGAGGATGAAACTTTAAAAACGGGCATGGGCAATATGACAATACAATATTCGTATTTTGATCAATTATGTTTATTGCTCTCGTTACTCACACGAACACGCAAACAATATATTTTTTTGCATGAAATGTTTTATGACCATTTAAATAAAAGTAGCAGTGATGTACTGTAAGAGATTGGCATGCCACGTTTATACCATTTAATGTGCATTAGATAATTTCCAAGTTTCGGCGCAAATTTTCATCACCTTCTGGCAGACGCAAGAAAACTTTGGATACAAATGAAGACCTGAGTCTCTGTTAAAGGTATTCATTACATGCATGTCAGATTGAATATGGCTAGAGCAAAGTCCGCCTGAATCATGGACGAGTCAGAAAAAGTGCACTGCATTGTAATTTACAACAGTTATAGATTATATAAATTATATTGTTAGCGGTGCCAGGGGGCTCGAGCGAACCATAAGCATGATAGTGAAGTGAGCACAGATACACACTCGGCTGCTTGTCACGCACTAAACCCCCCCCATGTGGGATTTCCATCTCTAGCAGACAGACTACATTAGTAAGCCGTGATCCGGCGCACTCAGACACACCGAGAGCGTTGCTCTAAGTGACAGCCGATGAAGGGGGCAGTTGGTGGAATGGAAAACAACCGCGGGTGTTCTGACAGATGTGGCTGAGCTGATAGTTGGAGTGTGTCTCGGCAAACGAGGTGTGTGTGTGTGTGTAGCTGTGTGCAGACGACGACGCCGCAGGCTTCAGAGACCCTCACCGCTGCAATATGGCCGGGGCTCAGCTGATGTACGGATTATAGCAGCTGGAAACATGTCCCTGTCTCATGGACCTTAATTGAATCCTGGAGCGAGTCCTTGTCTGAACACCTGAATATTTTATAAGAATAAGGACAGAAAAATCCATTGTGAAGAAGCTCAGTGCTCCAGGAGTCTAGTTTTTGTAATTCACACGCCAGGACTCCTGAGGACGCAAAGCTGCGATTCGACCCTTCGGATATTTACCGCCTTTTCCAATCAGTCCCCGCTTTTCACTCAGCTCTGTACTGGTCATGAAGCTCTGTTTTTTTCCAGCTGTCCATGTTTTTCAAACGTGTCCCTTTATTTCACATGTCTCTCTGATTTTCATGTGTTATTTTCACACAAATCCCTGCTTTTAACACCTCTCTGTTTCTCAGTGTACTTACTTTTCACGAGTCTGTGCTTTTCACACACGTTCCCAGTTTTCACAAGTTCAAATGTTCTCGCATTTCATGGTTCCCTGAATTTTGTGTTTTTCATGAAATTCCACTTTCCACGAGTCTTTCCACTTTTCATTAGTTCCCATTTTACACACAAGGTCTTTGTGATTTATGTTAACCCAGTTTTCTTGAAACCCTGCTTTTGACAAATCTCTTCTTTTCACTTGTCCTCGCTTTCCACGTGTCCTCGCTTTTAACATGTCTTCCGTTTTTATGAGCCCCACATTTACATGATTTCTTGATTTTTCCTGAGTCACCGCTCTTCATGTGACTTTTGTTAATCATGAGTCCCAGCTTTCTGTGTGTCCCTGCTTTCCACGTGTCCCTGCTTTCCACTTGTCCCTGCTTTTCATGTGGCCCTCATTTTCACGTGTCCCTGCTTTTCATTAGCATTTGCTTTTCAAGTGTGTCCCTGCTGTTCATGTATTGTAAGGGACCACATTTAGATGGCACTGTGTGCACATGTTTGTTTTTTGTAGTTTTTTGTTAGTCGACTCAGTTTCCCAGAAGGCACCTCGGTCAGGTGATGCTGGAGCTCACCTGAACCGAGGTAGCTCATTAGTATTGTTATAAATAGCTGGTTGTTCTGGGAAACTGGGTCGAGCATTAATACTGTCAGTGGGCATTTGTTTTGATTGTATTTTATTTTACTTTGGTTTGTTTATATGGGCTCTGTTTTTGATGTTATCTGTCTGCTGATGTTTGTGTAAGTGTACTGCTTTGTTTTATTCTGAGTTTTATTTAAGTACTGTGTTGTGTGTTGTTTGTGTTTCCCTTTGTTTTGTAGTTTGAGTGTTTCACACGCCTCCAGTGTGTTTCCCTGTCCTCCTACAGTGTCCCTTCTACAGTGCGTCCCTCTCACCTTCTACTGTGTCCCCCTCTTGCGTTCTAGTGTGTCCCCCTCTCGCCTTCTACTGTGTGTCCCTCTCCCCTTGTACTGTGTCCCCCTCTTGCGTTCTAGTGTGTCCCCGTCTCGCCTTCTACTGTGTGTCCCTCTCGCCTTCTACTGTGTGTCCCTCTTGCCTTCTACTGTGTGTCCCTGACGCCTTCTAGTGTGTGTCCCCCTCTTGCCTTCTACTGTGTGTCCCTCACGCCTTCTAGTGTGTGTCCCCCTCTCGCATTCTACTGTATGTCCCTCACGCCTTCTAGTGTGTGTCCCCCTCTCGCCTTCTACTGTATGTCCCTCACGCCTTCTAGTGTGTGTCCCCCTCTCGCCTTCTACTGTATGTCCCTCACGCCTTCTAGTGTGTGTCCCCCTCTCGTCTTCTACTGTATGTCCCTCACGCCTTCTAGTGTGTCCCCCTCTCCCCTTCTACTGTGTCCCCCTCTCGCCTTCTACTGTGTGTCCTCCCCTCGCCTTCTAGTGTGTCCTCCTCTCGCCTTCTAGTGTGTCCCCCTCTCGCCTTCTAGTGTGTGTCCTCCCCTCGCCTTCTAGTGTGTCCCCCTCTCGCCTTCTAGTGTGTCCCCCTCTCGCCTTCTAGTGTGTGTCCCTCTCTCACCTTCTAGTGTGTCCCTCTCTCGCCTTCTAGTGTGTCCCCCTCTCGCCTTCTAGTGTGTGTCCCTCTCTCACCTTCTAGTGTGTCCCCCTCTCGCCTTCTAGTGTGTGTCCCTCTCTCGCCTTCTAGTGTGTCCCTCTCTCGCCTTCTAGTGTGTCCCCCTCTCGCCTTCTAGTGTGTCCCCCTCTCGCCTTCTAGTGTGTCCCTCTCTCGCCTTCTAGTGTGTCCCCCTCTCGCCTTCTAGTGTGTCCCTCTCTCGCCTTCTAGTGTGTCCCCCTCTCGCCTTCTAGTGTGTCCCCCTCTCGCCTTCTAGTGTGTGTCCCTCTCGCTTCTCAGAGCAGTTCTAGGCCTCCGTGGCAGCTCTTTGCATTTGTGTTAGCTAGGAGGCTGTATGCCTTAAAGAACCTGTGTCTTTCTCAAGAACCTGAGTATGTGTTAAGAGATTGTGTGTGTGTTTGAGCACTCCTGTGCTCACCTGAAGAACTTGTTTGTTTGTTTGTTTTTGTGAAGACAAAAATTTTATATTGAAATAACCCCTCTGTTCCCGAACCGCCTGCCATACCAGTTCGTGCCACATACACTTTTGCTTTTCTTCACTTCCTGTTTTTCTTGAGTTCCAGCATTTCATGTCTGCTTTTCTTAAGAAACTTCTAAACAGAAAAAAGGATTGTCACAATTAAAAAGCAGTCTAAATAAGATGTGTTTCCCTTACGTTCTGTTCCTGTTACGCTTAGCATTTTGTTAGTTATATCACATCACCACCACCACTTTTCTACTGTAGGTCAGCCCAGAATGCATTATAACATGTTTATAAGATGTACAGTAATCATGCCTGTGTCTTAACAAGTGTCCCTGACTCAAAATTCACCTCAACGCAGGTGTTGAGAGCGAAATGAACAAAAGCAGGTTTTATGTAATCATGGTTCATGTCAGCCATAATTAAGGCTTCATGTATGTCACGTGAACACTGTGAACACTCCCTTTAAGTGCCATGTTACCATGTTCCTTAAATAACATTACCAGATCGTCTTCCGTGATTTCCCCATTGTTTCCCTTGCAATCTCTTTATCATTCCTTTGCCTCTATTTTCCAGTCCATCTCAGCTCTCTCAGAATCCATTATAAAGCACTTAGAGGCAAATTCGAGTGATAAATTGATAACAGCAGTCACGCTGTTGGAAGCAGGCTTTTTACTCTGAACCCGACCGAAACCCTGAACCGCACTCGCAAAGTCGAAGGCTGGCGTTTATTATAAAGCTATCGATCTCTGAGGATGATTTTTTTCGGCTTAGGTTACCACAGACACAGTTTGAGTGATAGCACTTATAATATGTTTTCTTTTCTTTGTTTAATTTAGGTGACCTTGATGTTTTGAAGAAACAGAACTTCACTATGAAGGAGGGCGTGGATTACAGAGTGAAGATCTTCTTTAAGGTGAACCAGAATTATTATTTAAAAAAATAAATAAACAAAATAAATTGAGCTTCAGCCATGATATATTTCAGTGTAAACATATTTAGCGGGGGGGTTTTTTTGTTTGTTTGTTTGTTTGTTTTTGGCTAAGAGAAACATTTCAAAGATATTAAAGTGACAGAGAACTTTGCTGTCAGAATGGAATTATTCATTTTCAATTTCCAACCTGAACATAAATAATATATACAATGTATTATATTAACCAACACATTGCCCTATCTAACACCAGATCTGGCAATCTTTAGAACACCATCACCTTGAAATAGCTTTGAATGAAATCTTTTTACAAAGGGTTTAAATTAGTGGAGGAGCACTGGTTCGTCAGATTTTTTTTTTTTCTATCACCTTTTTGTCAAACCGTCTGAACATGAATATAATATCTATGGTAAATTATATCCCTCAACCCAATGCCACTTTCCAGCTCAGTTGAAGCATTGGTGGAAAAAACCAACAGACACTAAACCCCCTGGTGGCTCGTTTGTGCTACTACAGGACTTAAATGATCTTGTACAGTGAAAACACACCAAGCAAGTGAACCCAGTAGAATCAGTACAACACAACAACACTCAGAACAGCAACAAGAATTTATACACAGGACACAGAATAAACAGCAACACACTTGTGTAATCACAGCATAGCTAACAGTCTAGCGCAAACATTAATAACTGAACATTATGGTATGTATTTATTTTTTTATTATTATTATTATTATTTTTTTTATCAGGTCAATAAGGAGATCGTGTCTGGTCTGAAATACGTGCATCTGACCTACAGAAAAGGGATACGAGGTAAGAGGATAGAATGATTCAGCTTGGAGCCAGAAAAAAAAAAAAAAACCTAATGACTTTTAGACTTTAAATACATTAGGGCCTGTGAATAATATATGTGTGCTGTAAACATCCTGCAATAATAAACATTATTGTACCGTTTACTCTGTATTGGTTGTACATTTTACATATTCAGCAATATTTACTTATAAGGTTAAAAATAAGTTTTTCAAAGTTTACACCAATTGCCAAATATAGAGAAAAAGAAACGGCCACATTTCCATTCAAAATCACGTGCACTCGGAGGATCACTAATGTCCATATATGGACTTAAGAACCCACCCACATTCCCGTCCCAGAACACACCCACACTGAGGTGGTCCAGTTTGCATATAACACCTGAAAGACACAAACACTTTCCCAACCCAGGACACGCCCACCCTGAGGTGCACTCATTTCCATATATGGAATTTAAATTCAAATTCAAATTTTATTTGTCACATACACAGTCATACACAGTATGATATGCAATGAAATGCTTAAAAATGCTTGACCTTAAAAATAAAAAGATTATTAATAGGAAATAAATATGGAATAAGAAATATACAAAAATAACTTCAGAAAAATATCTCTATAGAAGATAAGGCAAAATATCCAATACAACAAGAAAAAATGTAAGAAAACCAGGGGGGGGGGGGGTTTGCAAATATGCCTGAAAGGGTCTTATGTGTGACTTAATGACCCACTCACCCATATTTCCATCACGCCCACAGTTCCAGAACACGCCCACCCTGAGGTGCACTCATTTCCATATATGGACTCAAATATCGACCCGCCTTCCTGTTCCAAGGCACGCCGGCAAAAACATGCTCAAATTGGCATCAGGACCTAAAAGACACAGCCAAACCTTTCCGTTCCAAAGTACTGTACACGCATAAAGAGCCGCTCAAATTTCCATATATGGATTCGAGGACACGCCCATATTCCCAACACAAACCACATTCACTAAAAGCTGCTCTAATTTTCATTCGTGGACTAAAAATACACAGATACTCTCATCAGAAACCACACCCACTTAAAGGTGCTCTAAGCCACACACCCATTCCCATCCCATATCACGCCCGCTCAGAGGTGCTCTAAATTTCACTCGGAATCCACGCACATTCCTATCCCAAAGCACACACACACTCTCTCTCTCTCACACACACACACACACACACACACACACACACACACACACAGAGGCGAAAGGAGGTGCACGAATTTCCATATATAGATCCCACGTGACACCCATTCAGGCACTCTAAATTCCATACATGTACTCAAAGACACGCCCTGATTTCTGGCCTTTACAGACGGCCCGCTTTAATAAGCTATTCTTTCCTCACAGTGGATAAAGCCGTGTACATGGTGGGCAGCTACGGGCCGCGGGTGGAGGAGCATGAGTTCATCACTCCGGTGGAGGAGGCTCCCAAAGGCATGATCGTCCGAGGCTGCTATCACATCAAGTCGTACTTCACAGATGACGACAAGACAGACCACCTGTCCTGGGAGTGGAACCTGCATATCAAGAAGGATTGGGACAGCACCGAGTAAACGGGCTGCGTCCCAAACGCACCTGCGCCACACGCACAGGTCCTAGCGCATGTAGGAAAGGCGCACTGAGAATGGGGTTTGGATCGGGGTTGGGTTAAAAAAAAAAAAAAAAGAAAAAAAAAGGTTAAAAAACGGCCGAGAGTCAAATCGATGCAAACATACAGTACTTCAAAGGGATGTTAACGAAACAGAACACAACACAAAGCAAGGCATTAGCGGAGACTCATTTGCTAAAGATCACGCTGTATAAATGACAGAGATCAATTCCTTGTTCCGTGTACGTGCGCTCAGGTTAGTCCGTGTCTCTCTGAACTGTAAAATGTGTGTAATTATGATGTCTGTAATTCTTGCGATGCATTACAAAAAAAAAAAAAAAGAACCAAAAAAAAAAAAAAGTTCCTGCCGGAGCTTGAGAGCAGAACCGTGCATGCCTCAGTGTGAAGCGATTGTGCAAGTGGCTAGAATTCTGTCCTGACGCTGTACTCAGACGTTCGTGAAAACCTGCTGGGTCCGGACTCGCGTTCCAATACTGGTTTTACCGCCCTGGTCGACTTTCCCAGCGTGTAATGGGGAGCGGAATTTTTAAGGAAAGAATGTATTTGACCTTTAAGCACAATGTTACTGAATTATGATCGGTGTTAACTGCTAAATTTAGCTAGCTAGCTAACAGAGCAAATTTACGTCAGGTGTCAGTTTTAGACGTTTCAATGCAAATCTGATATATGGCCATACATGAACATACGCACTGGGGGGAAAGAAATGAACATAAAATAGACCACAATAAATTTGATCTGATCATTCTGAGTGTAGGTTTTGTAAAAAAATTTCAAGAATTTGTTTGGAAATCTAAATCCATGAATAATCAAAAACAAACAAACAAACAAATGACATATTACATACAAGAGTTGTATATACAGTAATAGTCTGACAGTGTCGTGTCATTTGCAAAAGAATCGACTCAAAGATCCGACTCTTTAGCTCAAGATCAAGAGTCGACTCAGACATTAACCTTTTTTTTTTTTTTTTTTTGTAGATTTACAAAATAAATTACTTTGGTCAGATTTTAATTGAATCCGAGTCATTTTTTTTACTGGTCAGATTATTTCCAGAGCCGAAAGAGTTGACTCTCTTTTTGCTGAGCCGAGTCACGATCTTACTTGACTCACTGAAAAGAGCCAGAATTTCTCTTCTCAATGTTATTACATAGTTATTTGGTTATATAATACATAGATGGTAGAACCTTTTTTTTTTTCAACCTATAATAGTGTACATACAATAAATGTAGATTAATATATTCATTAACAACAATCAATATATTTATAAAATATATGGATGATAAATAGATTAACGTAATTTACACGTCACTCATCACTCGTCACTTTTCTTTCTTTTTTAATTTTTTTTAAAAGAAAATTAATATATTACCAGATGTAAGATTGATGTAAAATAGGACTTAGATCCAGGATTTTTAACTCAGGGCTTGTGATTAAATCAGTGAAATTCAGTCTGCAGAATTCATAAAATGACTTCACTCCCACACGTTAACATGATTATAATTCTTTAAATTAAAAATAGTTTTCTTTAAAAACAAACAAAAAAAAACTCATACAAACCACATATAGGTCAAAAAGTGTATGCTGTATGGCCATATGTCAGGTTTCCTATAATATCAGATATTATATTTTTTGAAATCTTAAGTACTCTAACCCTCTCCTGTTTGTATTCATAATCAGCGTCATTCTGCATTTATTTATTTTTTTACATTCCATCACAT
Source organism: Clarias magur (assembly GCA_013621035.1). Classification (NCBI taxonomy): domain Eukaryota; kingdom Metazoa; phylum Chordata; class Actinopteri; order Siluriformes; family Clariidae; genus Clarias; species Clarias magur. The sequence goes on from QNUK01000335.1 coordinate 197,730, forward strand.
CTCCAGTAAATTCCGCTCTTAAATCCAACCCTGAAGTCGAGCAAGTCAACAAGGGCACATTAGAAGCAATATTGGAACGCAGCCCAGTGCTGACTATAGATGAAGTGTGCTGAATTTCTCTTGTGCCAGAGTCTTTTCCAGGTTGTGTGCATTTAATTACTGGTATAATTAAATCCGCACAAAATCATGTGACAAAATTCAAAGCTTTCTTTCTGCCTTCTTTGCTCTTGCAGCGTCAAACGAGCTTCTTATAACTCTTCCCCTTGATGATATTGTAAAAAAAGAAAAGAAATAAAAAAAATGTTTTTAAAATCCCAATTTTCATTCAAGTGATCATGTATCTCTGTGTGGCCTCTTCATGTCATAAATCGTCAAATCCACTAGGAATATAAATGGTCACATGTGCCAAGCTGTGAAATATTACATGCAAAATCAATCCCATGACTCCAAAAGACAACATTTAAAAATGAATAAATAAAAGAAATGTTAAAGAATATATATAATGTGTACTGATGTAAATCAATCATTTTTTTGTACATCCTTCTTCAATAAAAAGATTATTCCCCCTCATGCTTTTCTAAAATGGCTGTAATTACTTCACTATTTTCATAACTAGATGTAATCCTGAATATCTGTAAACTGCATGTTCTTTTTTTAATGCAACTTTGAAACAAAATTTGAAAGACTTTTTTTTTTTAATTCTGTGGAATCTGTGGAGAATATTGAAAGCAGGGATGAAGTGATTGTATGGATCTGGTCTTTGGCTTGTGATTTCGTGGCTAAAAGATCAACATTCAAAATTTACTGTACATCTTTACATGCATCTTGCATTTTTACAATAAAGTCAACCGATAAAGCTTGGCTTGTTGTATTTTTAATCACAACGTAAGAGTATATACATTTGACAACCTATAATAAGATTGCAGTGTCTAGAAAATATAAAATAATTCATGAAAGAATTGTATGAAATTATTGTGAATATGATTAATATTATGAATATTATTATTAGTGGTATGAGAAGTAGTAGTATTGCATTTAACGCAGAAATCTACCATGCTTTAAGATTATTTGGTCCAAAATTCTATCCATATATTTTAAAATGATGATGATGATAATGATGATGATGATGATGATGATTATTATTATTATTATCACTTACGAGAGAAACAGCTATCATCAATTATGAGAGATGCTGCATTCCAATGTTACTAAATTTATATATATATATATATTTGTAGTAGTAGTATAGTAGTAGTAGTAGTAGACTATATATTTTATTATTATTATTATTATTATTATTGCTACTATTGTTATTATTATAGGAGAAACAGCTATCATCTATAAGATGACGGGCCGCATTCCAAATAACCGTATAGTAGTCTCTGTATAAGTGCCCTAATATAGCACCCTTTACGAGTCATATAGTGCACACTATGAACTATCTTTAGCTAGTTGAGGCTGAACCAGATATTTCGCAATCCCCAGTCTTGTCTCTCTGTGATTGGTTATTAATAAAATTGACGGGTGTTTTAGCCAATCGTGTTTAGATTTAACATGTGGCCACGCCCACTTTCCCAGCAACCTCTGATTTTGCGACTCTGTAGGAGAGAAAATGGCGGCCGCGCTGAGACACGGAGCGAAGCTCATCTCCGTCGGTACTGATTGTTTCTGGCTTGTCTGTATTTTTGAGAGTGTTTCGAGTACGCAGTCCGTTCGATAAGGTTTATATGGATTTTTAGATTTAAGAGAAAAATTATGTTGTTAGTAAACAAGCTATTTTTTTTGCACTTATAAAGAGTTGTTGTTAAATACAGAAACACAATGTGATGAAAATTAATTCCTGAACATTTAGTTTTGTTGGTTAAGCTCGCTGACACTGCATTTAATTGATTTACTTCCTAAAGGTCTTTGCAACGACAGTGGTCCTGCCCCAAATGCCCTTCATTAGAAATCTAGTGCACTACATAGGGTGTGAAGGTTATTAGTTCGAGCCCAGTGGAGTTCAGGCACACTTACTGAAGTAAAGTGATGTCTAATTCAAAGTAAAAAAAAAAAAAAAATTTCATATGCACAGTGTATTCAATTTCTCATGAATTTCTCAGGATCTTCTCAGCTCCTCTCTCGAGGCTGTAAACATGCCAGAGGCTCCACTTTGTCCTTCTTCAGCTCCAGAAATAGAAATGCTTCCTCATCATCGTCATCCAAAATTCACGTGGATCTGGACAGCAGCACCGGTATGGATGATCGCCCGGGGTTTCTATAATAATAATAATAATAATAATAAAATAGATTGTGTAGGGATCACCCGAATATGATCACGATACCTCTGTGTCGATCCGATTAATATTGCGATTCTGTAAGAATCATATTTGATTAAATATCCCAATGCAACATTACATTTCCCTCTAGATTTTGTGAAGATTTTTAAGAGGTGGAAGGTTTAAGGAAAAGAAAAAGTTGAGTCAAAACTCAAATGCTTTGTACCGTATCTTTATTCAACTCGCCTGTGCATCAGTAATTAAATGTCGCTCGTTCGTTTTCTCACCTGAAAACCAATTACAGCATGAAACTCTTATTTAACACCAGACGGTTTGACCAAAGCGCTGTACAATTCTAAAGTAACTGCAGACATGGAGCCACACTATAAACACAGACAATAAAATGAAATAAAATCCAAATAAAACAAACAACAATAGCAAGTCCGCCCTCACTGCAAAAAATCAGCAAATTAAACAATAAATAAATAAAACGATAAATAAATACAACCAGGCAAAAGAGTATAGTATGTCCTCATACTGACTAAGAGTATAAAAAGGTCTTGAATTGAGATTTAAAAATAGGAACAGTAGGATCCTGCCCCGACCCTTTAACCATGATTTAGGGCCTGTAGAGACCATACAGTCCGTGCTGGATTATATGGCTTTGAAAGGTCAGAAATAAATATATGGTGGTGCTCGAGTATTCAGGGCTGAAAAACAGACCTTGAACTTGACCCCGAACTGCACAGGGAGCCAGTGTAAGGATGCCAGGACAGTGTTACCGCGTACATGTTCTCATTAAATCATGCGCAGCAGCATTTTGGACCAACTGCGACTTTGCAAGAGTGTCCCGGCCAACACCAACATAGAGGGACATACAGTACTCAAGCTGAACTAAAACATAAATGTGTATAACCTTTTCATGATCTTTTCTTTTTATTAAAAAATGGCTTGACTTTGGACAAGTCTAGAGCCAAGAGTTAATTTGCTTATCCAGTTCCAAAAAATCGCTGTCTAGTAAAACGTACAGGTTTCAAGCAGTTGGTTTTATATATGATTCAAGTGAGTATGTCTCTATAAACGGGACAACACGGTGTCCACTGGGTCCAAATACCAGCACTACAGGTGTAGTCTCGTTAAATTTACTGCCATCCACGCTTTAACATCCTGCAGACTTTCCAACAGCGGTGTTAGACTGTTTGTATTCCTCTGGTTCAAAGGAAGATACATTTGAATATCATCGGCATAACAGTGAAAAGATATTCTGTACTCCCTAATACTGAATTCAAACAGCCAATTGATAATAATAGAGGCCCGAGGATAGACTCTTGAGGGATCCCGCATGCGAGAGCTGCTGAAGAGAATACAGAGCCACCAAGACCAACAGACCAATTCTGTCCATCAGCTGGTTAAGACTTGAACCAGTCTAGTTCAATGCCCACATTGTGGACACTCGTTTATCGTCTGCAGCACAGTGTCAAGCACAGCTGCAAAATCTCAAAGCAAATGAATAGCGAATTATCCCGAGTCAGTTGTTATTGAAAGATCATTAAAAACTTTCAGTGGGCGGATTTAGTGCTGTGGAGAGGTTTCAAACCAGACTAGACCACCTATGTGAATCTAAGTGAGACTGGAGCTGTACAGAGACAATTTCAAATTTTACAATTATTATTTCTGAACAAACTTCACAAAAAATTCACTCCTACCACACGGGATGCGAATGTTGAAATAGTTTACAGCGCCATCTGTAGGATTATAAAGAAACGCCGACGTTTTACCGCCTCAGATGCCTACAACGTTGTGAGCACGTGTGTGCACGCACCGTCTAACGCTCGTGTTTCGAGACTAATTAGCGCTGGTGGTGTTTTGAGACTTCTGTAAGCGTGTTTAATGAGTCGATACTAACTGAATTCACTTGAGTTTGGACAAAACGTTAGTATGAACATAAAGTATAAATAAAGACTTTATTTCTGACTAACTTTGGGAATTTTATTTATGTAGAATATATCAAACCCTGTGGCCCTGTTATTTAACGAAAATGTGATTATTTGTACTTGTGTGGATACCGTGATCGAGAGCAAGGCGTGGTCCGAACACTCCTCATTTGCATGTAGTGACGCCACAAAACGCCATAAAAGGTAAAACAGACAGAAAGCAGGGAGCATGAAATGAGTGATCAGGGTAAATCCTGGAAAACTGAAACGCGCTTTTTCTTCCAATACAATTTTTAATCATGTGTTTAATAGTGATGAAAAGTGAGCGGGGTTTGGTTACGTCTTTCCTACAGAGAAAGTCACAATCGAACGTTTAAAAAAAAAAATTGTCCTCATTTATGTGGTTGCGTCGGTACCCGTTATTTCTATTTAAGTATTTTATTCTTTAGTTGATGCAAATAATAATAATAAAGTTAATAATAATAAAGTTGCTCTGAGTCTCTTACCGAGTCCGATGTGCCGAAGTCCAAAACTTTTACAGAGTCGCTCAGATAAACAGCACACCTCATGATCACAAACAATTTAACCTCCGCAGTTTAGAAAACCACATTGATCCATGCTTGTTATACGGTCTGACGCTGATCACACACACACACACACACACAGTTTTTTTGGGATACAAACTACTTGTGTAAAAATGTTTTTGATGGTTTACGATGAACTTGTTTGTATCCAGCGTGATGACTGTGTCCTGATAAAATATAAGAACAGCAGACATGATGTTATTTCTCCTCTGTGAATGTTTTTGTTCAGGGATCGCTGTGTTGAAGTTCCAGAGCCCACCGGTGAACAGCATGAATCTGGACTTTCTGACTGAATTCTCCATCAGTTTAGAGAAACTCGAGCTGGACAGGAGCTGCAGAGGAGTGATCCTTACCTCGGTGCGTCTCTCCACCGGACCTCAGGACTCATGAGGACAAGACATTAGGCCAAAAATAGGGAGAGAATTATGTGAATTATAATTGCTATAATTAATATTAGAATCATAAATTTAATTAACAAATGTGAAATAATATTTTAAGTACAGTTAAACCTTGGATTGCAAGTACCTTGTTTTGCAACACAAGCTACATTTTAAAATAACTTTTAACTCTGTAAACGAGCAAGGTCTTGAAATAAGAGCAGGAATGTGGGTAATCCTGCTGGTGTGTGTGTGAGAGAAAAAACGACCCCCCCCCTCCTCCTCTCCTCTTTCTGGTCTCAATCACACCATCATATTTTGTATCAATTATTTTTAGATGAACATTTTTGGGTTGTTGAATGAATCATCTTTTCGAGTTTTCGTAATTTCTTATGGGAGAAATTTGCTTTGATATACGAGTGTTTTGTTGTACAGGATTTTATAATTCACTGATAATAAAGAACATACTTCTTTATTAATTTCATTTATTTTCCGTTTAAAAATCTCTTGTGATGTTTATTTAATGTGAACGCCTGTGAGGTGTTTCCTCACACTACTGATGTATCACCCTTAGAGTAATCTACAGCTTATAAATATGTAGTATGATAATTACATTTATTTGAATATTGAGTAGCATCACATGAATCACTTTTTTCTTCAGTTTTGTTTAAAACGTAATGGAAAATGTGGAACACTAACGTACCTGGGAAGTTCTGCCAGTAACAATCCCCCCCCCCCCCCCCCCCCCCCCATCTCTCTCTCTCTCTCTCTCTCTTTCTAGGCTCTGCCAAAGATTTTCTCTGCAGGTCTGGACATCCTGGACATGTACGGTAAGAATCCGGAGCACTACGCCGAGTACTGGAAGGCCGTACAGGACATGTGGCTCAAACTGTACGGCTACAGGAAGATCACTATCGCCGCCATCAACGTGAGTTTGCGTTAACATTCACTCTGACCATGCTCACTTATCTCAGGGTGTGTGTGTTTGTGTGTGTGTGTGTGCGTGCTTTGTGTTTATTATTATTATTATTATTATTATTATTATTATTTAGGGTTCCAGTCCTGCGGGCGGGTGTTTGATGTCTCTGTCATGTGACTACAGGATCATGGCGGACAATCCCCGCTACAACATCGGCCTGAATGAGACGCGGCTCGGCATCGTGGCTCCTTTCTGGTGCGTCAACAGATACGCTGTGTCAGGGAAATACGTTATTAATTTATTTATTTATTTTTATGTAAAGATTCAAGAGCCAATATTTTTTATTTCTTACTAGGACAAATAATGTGGAAGATTGTATAAAAATGATCAAAAGTAATAGTTTAAATCACTGACAAACACCTGATACGCAGCTGAAAAAATAACCCGACTCCTGGTCTGAATTGTTTTTACATTTTGGCTTGTTCTCATATCAATCATTTTGAAAACCTTCCCCCAAAAAAGCAGTTTTGGAATTGCATCTTCGTACATCAATCAGCGATAACATCACGACCACTCACCTAGTACGAGGTGGTATCAAAAAGTTTCAAGACTAATTTTGTAACACGCCAACAGATGGCAGCACAAGGCTGCACACACACTCAGTCCAGGCGACCCTCATGCGTGATTTAAACACGCTCTGTGTTGCTGCCGCGATCTTGCCCAGGCTGCTGACCCAGGAACAAAAGGAACGTCATGTCCAAGTCTGCATTGTGCATCGAAATTCCGTTCAACCGACTCCTTTCTGTTGGAACCAGCATTAACCTTTCCAGCAATCTGAGCTATAGTAGCTCTACTATTGGATCGGACGACACGGCCCAGCCTTCACTCCCCGCGTGAACATCTGTGAGCCTTGGATGCCCACGATTCTGTCACATGGTCAGCGGTTTTCCTTCCTTGGATCACTTTTGGTATGTCATGAACACTGCAGCCTGGGAACATCACACAAGACCTGCAGTTTTGGAGTTGCCCTGACACATCACACACATCACCATTTGGCACTTCTCACAGGGGCTACAGTTACAATACCTCATTACAACGGCACGTGGAAGTCAGTATGATATACAGTATTGGACAGCAAGTGATATTTTTGTTCTTGAAATGTTGAACAATTTTTTTGTTGTTGTTGAAAGCGCAAAAAAAGGGAAAGCATATTGAAGTATGTATTGAAACGTTGAAGCATTTCATGTACATTTGATCACGTGAGATAAATATTCACAATAAGACACACAGGTGGGAATCTGCTACCACTAGGACGCCTAAGCGACGTGACCCTGGGCGTGCACTGGCTGTGGCACAGGGCCTTCACAGGAGATTTCATACACACTTGCGCCTACGCATGTCGTGGGCTCCACTCAACAGGAAGTCAGTTATTTTGGGTTGTTCTGCAAAACGCACACAATGGAATTTGATATGATCTCAAAACATTGAAGATGCAAAAGATCTCAAGCATTTCAGCTTTATCCTTGTGGTGAAAAGTGATAACTTCCACTTATATAATTATATAGTTATGTATCCTGCCATAATGGTATTGGTATTACCCCATTAACTGCATGTGCCCATTGTCGATGGCGATGGCGCAGATGCAAATAGTTTTTATTGTTAGTTTCCGTGCTGTCTCATTTATTTTTTTATTATCTAGCATTTATTAAATGTAAATATTAATAAGCAGTATGCGTTATAAGATTTAGTTCTGTGTACTCTTGTGGCATTCAGTCATGCGGAGATGAAATCTGTGGTGTGTGTGTGTCAGGTTTAAGGACTCGATTGTGAACACAGTGGGTCACAGAACAGCAGAGCTCTCTCTCCAGTTCGGTGTGATGTACGGTCCTTCTGACGCCCTGAAGATCGGCCTGGTGGACCAGCTCGCTCCCGAGGCGGACGTCCTCCAGACCGCCACACAAACCATGAGCAGCTGGCTCGCCGTCCCAGGTCAGAGCCCTCCGGAGTGCCGTTTAGTAGAAAGAGCTGATGTTGGTCTGATATACAAAACCGGTCGCTTTGGAAGAACCTTTTAGTCAACTAAAGAATTATTGGCACCCTTCATTTAAATATGCAGAGATCTGGATATAAAATATACACAATGTATATGTGACATACACACATATTTAAACCAAGTGTTTTTTTTTTCTTCTTTCTTTTAATTGATTACATACATTTTTTTCCCTTAAAAACTATTGGCACCCAACACAATCCCTGGGCATTTTTTAACATTTATTTTTTATGATCATAGTAATAGTTTTAATTGGAAATTGTCGTAGGCAGCATTAAAATTTCAATGGACTGAGATTGATTGATCGATTGATCATTCAATCAATCAGTCAGTCAGTCAGGTGAGATAATAAAAATACCTCATGCCATTTCAAGTGATGCATTCACTGTCTATGGAAATTAATCATCTAACATGTTTCTTTTATTATGTAAACACTAACAACGTTATAAAAATATATATTATGAAGGGAAGAGAGCATTTTTGAGAACACTACGAGAGCCTCATGCAGCATTTATTTTTATCAGTAATGTAACTGGAGTACATTTAAACAAACCAGAACCAAAATATGCAAAAAACATTTTCATGGAGTTTATCATGAACATCCAGTTTTTTAACAAAAACAGGGAACATTTTGTATAACTCTGTTAAAATGTAAAACAAATAAACATATTTTTAAATGCAACACATTTAAAAATATGAGCTAAAAGCCTTCATCATCAAAGTTCATTAATAATAAAAAAAAAAAAAAAAAGAAAGGCGGCAAATATATATTTCACTTCATCTAATGAATGTCGAATATTTTAGGGGAATAATTTCTTTTCCGTGGTATTTAATTTTTTTTTAGATTCACATAATACATAATGTGTAATGCTGCATAATGAAGCTCTGGTGTATTTGATCCACAGACCACGCCCGCGAGATCAGCAAGTCCATGATGAGGAAGCCGACGCTGGACCGCCTGCTGGCCAACCGAGACGCTGACATTAAAAGCTTTGTGAGCTTCATCAGTAAGGACTCGATCCAGAAGTCCCTGGGTCTGTACCTGAGCATGCTGAAGCAGAGGAAGGCGTGAACACGGGAGAACGAGTCTCACCTCCGTCTCTCCTGTGCCGAGTGTTTTATTTTCTCTTTAGCTCTACAGTGTTAGGGTTGGATCATCTCGCTCAGTGTTTCCTACGATCCTCTTCTTGCTGTTGTTTATAAATTAAATATCATTGGTACATCAGAGTGAGTGTGGGTGTTCAACACATACCAATGTTGTACATTTTCTTTTTTTAAAGTAAGATCAAGCTATTTCAATCAATTTTGCCATAGCTTTGCTATACCAATAATAATAATTAAAAGAAATTATAAATATACGCAATATTAAACGCAAGCTAATCAACTTTGTGTTTTTAAAAGTGGGCGATTTTTAAAAAAAGTAAAACCATGCTTATGAATAATGAATTGAAAGTAACACATGATTGGAACAATAGCTTTTTTTTTTTGGACATTAGAAATATTAACTGTATTTTAAATAGAGATTACCAAAGCCTTGGGTATAACACCGAGTATAAAATGATCTGCACTCTAACTGTAGAATTTTGTTTGATTTTATAAAATTTAATTAAAAAAAAACTTTTAGAAAAGACCGATATGTTTCCTCATAATCTCCTTGCTTTTCAAAACACTTTATCCATCTGCCAACAAACATTCATATTCCCTTAACAAAATGTTTTAGTCTGAGCTGTGAGCCACAAATGCACCGCTGTCTTCACGTCTTCGTCACAAGTTAATCTTCATCCTCGTAGTTCTGCTTTCAGGGGACCGGACAGGTGAAGGTCTGATGGAGTGAGATCGGGACTATAGGGAGGACGCTTTAACACCTCAGAGTGTCGACAGTGTGAGCGGAAGTGCAGCATCACACGAGATCATGACGCCCTGCGATAGCGGTTTAATCTGAGGTTTTGTCTCCAGCTGTTCAATAAGCGTCTCACTGTAACGAGCACTGTTTTCCCCACCCTGATATTGTTCCAGTACTTCTGGCTTTTGAGAATCCCAGAAAACTGTAAGCATTGATGAATTTTCCAGCTGATGGTCGACTTTTTAACTTTTTTCTTGGTCTGCATCACCAGTAATGATTTTCATTAAGACACTTTCACCTTACTTAGAGTATCTAATTCTAAACTGTGCTTGCAGATAGCGAAACACTTGTGTTTATGCTCTTTCCTGTGATGTTTCGGCACCAGGTACACCATAAAAACTAATCACTGCACGCTTCTCTTTTTTTAATGCAAATTACAAGTGGGGAATCCATTTTAGCTCACAAATGAATGGATGTAACATGTTCACACCTGCACAGCATTGACTGGGGAGACAGGAACCTCGAATAGAGAGCCCTGATAAGAGAGTTGGCGAGAGAAGGTTTAATATAACCGGACTCAACTTTAATAACATTAATTGTATTAGGGATATTTTTTTAATCGGTTAAAATTTGCAAATGAGTCGCATGCATATTAAGTTAATTGTAACAGTCTACTGTGAAAATGTGAAGTTAAAAAATAAGAAAATGTCAGAAGGAATACTTTAATAATATTTACTATTAGAAATGTTTTCATTTTTGATTCAACTCAATAAAATTTGTAATAAATTTTGACTTGAAAAACGAGCGAGTCTTGATTTACGAGTACTGAGTATCATGTATCACGCATGCGCTTCTTGTTTTGACGCTGACTGACGTGATCACAACTAAGCCAATGGTTCTTCTCTGTCTCGCGCTGTGGAATTGTGGGAAATTCTCTCCCTTGTATATTCAACATCCGTGCACGCGAGTACTGTTTACTATAACACTGTGACTGTGTGTGTGTGTGTGTGTGTGTGCGCGTAAAGCCTCTTTTATTTCGTGTTTATATGTGAAAGTCGTCCTGTCATTAGAAAGGTTAAAGAACCATTTCCATCCTCCTCTCGCCTTCACACACACACACACACACTCTCTCTCTCTCTCACGGACATACTGCTCTGTCGCGATTCTTTTCAAAGGTAAAGTGCAGGTTAATTTGATTTATTTTTACTTTACAGCAGTGATTACGTTTGTGCGTGCACGCTCAAGTATCATTTGTGAAAGAAGTTTTTTTTTTTCGATAAAGCAGTGTTTCCGTTGTGTGTGTGAAAGGGTGGATGGAGTCATTTCTCCTCTCGTCTTACTTTAGCGTCTCACACACACATACACACAAACACTTACGGAAACACTTATTTGTGGGGATTTATTTTTACTTTTTTCAAAGGTAAAGTTAAGGTTAATTTGTTTTATTTTGACTTTTATTTTTTTATTATGTATTTTAATTAATAAGTATGTTAGTAGTATGTTATTTGTGGAACAAATAATCTGAGTTCATTATTATGGGGGAAATTCTCTTTGATTTACGCTCCCGGAATGAATTATGCTTGCAATCTAGGGTTCCACTATACTGTATATGTAAATATCCTAAGTAAATGCATATGCTTTGCCAAATGCCTAAATGTACTTATCAATATATTACATTTCATTCTCGCTCTTAAATCCCTCTTAAATATTATATACAGTGCACTAAATAGCACGCGTTAAGCGGTTTATTTTACTGCTATGTAGTGCGCCTATAAAGGGAATCGGTCGCCATTTGAGACACAGCCCTAAAAGTGCCTGTGAGGCCCCGCCCCCCCAGCGGAATAGGCAGGCGCTGTTGCTAGCATCGGAGGCTAATCTGCTTAGCGGCTAACCGAGCCAAACCGTAGTCGGTAACCGAATGTCTCTCCTCCGCTCCGGGTGCAGATCAGCTGTCCACCGCAGGCATGACTGCGCCGCTGTGAGCGCTCTCCGCGGACACCGAGCCGAGGATTCGCCCAGACTTCCGCTTTACTTCACCGCCAAATAAGGCAGGTTTCAAATCAACAACAAGATGAACAGTATAATATATTTGTCTGGCTGGACTGTTAGCCTGTTAGCATCGCTAGCTAGGCTGTTTGTTTTTTGCTAAATAGACAACTTGTCATGATTTTGTACATATTTATTGTGTATTATTCGGGTTTACTAAACCGACTCTAAAGCTTTGGTGCTTATTTTAATTTGATATAATAAATAAATAAACTGAGCGCTAACTGTGCGTTTGATTGACATTACTGCTAATTAGCAGGCTTTGTTTTTCTTTTCTCTTCTCTGTTTATCTCTAATTCCGATCAGTACAGCGTGTGTGTTTGTGATTGGAACGTTATGACACGGTTATAAAGCTGGAGTCATGACGTGTGTGTGTGTGTGTGTGTGTGTGTGTGTGTGATGCCACTGATTAAGATTTTATTTTGAGTTAGTGTTAAAGACCCTTAAAGAGCTCACTCCAGGTGTGTTTGTGTGTGTGTGTGCACGTGTGTGTTCATCTGACATGAAAGAATCAAGTACAATTTTACTTCAATAATTAAATACTTAGAATGAAAAGAAATATATACTGAAGTCTCTTTGCGTGTGTGTCAGGAACCAGCCGTATGCTGTGTGTACGTGTATGAAACTAAAGCCTGATTTGATTTTTTTTCCCCCCCTCTTTAGGTGTGAATGACTGACGTGGTCCCGCCCACTGCGCTCAGCGAAATCAAACTCCGCCTCCTGTGCCAAGATGACATAGACAGTGTTAAAGTGCTGTGTGGTGATTGGTTCCCCATCGAGTAAGTACACACTCGAGCGTCACATTCATTCAGCTTCTGTATTTCTATTGAGGTTTTATATAATCTGCGTCTCATCTTCCTTCAGGTATCCCGACTCGTGGTATCATGACATCACGTCGAACAAGAAGTTCTTCTCCCTCGCCGCTACCTTCAAGGGCGGCATCGTGGGGATGATCGTGGCCGAAATAAAGGGCAGAACGAAAGTGCACAAAGAGGTCAGAACGCTTTCGTATCTGCGGCCGCTTTGAAACGACACACGGATGTGCTCTCTGCTGTTTCGTTTTAGTGATGGAGCGTTCGAATCAGTGAATTCTTTTCATCAAGGCTGAGAATTATTTGAGCGTAAAACACGGAAGAGCTTCGCTTCTTTGTTGTTCAAGACTGAAATTCGTTCTTTTGTTATTCAGCGGGTCAGTGTTTGAATCAGTGAGTCATTTCACTCGGTCCTGAGATTTGATCAGGAGAATCAACAGAATCCTTCAGACGAGACCAAGATTTGGATTCTCTTTCGTATAGTGAATTAATTATTCATTCCATCAAAATCTAGAATCTCTCCTGTGAAGGTTTTGTCAAATGGTGGCGTCTCTCATCCAGTACATCAGCATTTTGTCTAGACTGAGGTTCAATCTTTGGTCAAGCCTTAAACACAGGGGTTCGTCTCTCTCTCTCTCTCTCTTCAGCAGGTCTTTAGACTGAAATTCACTCTTTTGTTATTCAGCAGGTCGGTGTTTGAATCAGTGAGTCATTTCACTCAGTCCAGAGATTTACTTCTTTCTTGTTTGGCAGATTCTAAAAAAATGTAATTAGTGAATTGTTTGACGAGAGAGAGAGAGAGAGTGTTTTGCCGCCTTTTTCGTTCAATGAATCAGGGAATCATTTGATCAAGAGAATCAACAGAATCTTCCCGGCCAAACCGAGATTGGATTCTCTTTCGTTTAATGAATTAATTATTCATCTGAATAGGATCTAGAATTTCTCCTGTGAATCAGTGATGCTTCACTCCACTCTCAGTGACTCAGTAATTTGAATCAATGAATCATTTTGTTGAATCACAGCTGAGGTTTGCTCCTCCTTCATTTAGTGATTGAGAGACGTGAATATCTCAGTGTTGAAGTATTTAACTCGAGAAAGAAATTCATTCAGCAGGTCAGTGTTTGAATCATTGTGTCACTTTTGTCAAGACAGTGATTCCTTTCCATCGGAATCGCGTTTGAGTCAGTGAATCATTTCAGTCAGTCCTGAGATTTGCTTCCTTTTTTGTTTAGCAGATATTTTTTGTGTAAATTGTATTAGTGTTTGACAAATTGATTATTAGTTTGACAGATGAGGTTTCGTGTTCGGTGAATCAGTTTATTGAAATCATTGAATCATTTGATGGAGCGATTCAAATGAATCTTTCAGACGAGCCCATCAGGCCTGAGGTTCGATCCTCTCTCATTCAGTATTTGGATCAGTGAATCATTTTGGTGAGTCAGAGCTGAGGTTTGCTCCTCATTCCTTTTGAAACGTTACAGTCTCCACCTTTAGAATAATGTAGGGTGTTAATGTTACAGAACTTAATAACTGCACTTTAATGCAATTTCAATTGATCACTGGGATGTGGAGAGTGTTTTAAGAGCACCTGAGTCATTAGGCTTCACGCTCCACGTGTCCTTGATTGACTTCAGGGCGAGGTGGATCGTCTATCGCAGAAGCTCGGATGTGATGGTAGAAAGATTCGTATAAAAACGCAGCATCTGTGTTTCTTCCCTGTTGTCATGTGATGTTGTGAATCCTCCTGATCTTCCTGCACTGCCACTGTTTCCTGTCAGGATGGAGACATTCTGGCCTCCAGCTTTCCCGTCGACACTCAGGTCGCCTACATTCTGAGCTTAGGGGTGGTGAAGGAGTTTCGAAAACATGGAGTAGGTAAGAGCCGAAAGAGACGCATACCTCACAAGGGCGTGCTGTCGTACGATCAAATTAAGATTAGATCATTTAAAGCATCACAGTTTTTTTTTATTTTTTATTGTGTGTAACTATGATAATGAGTCTGGAATCAAGTCTTAAATCAGCAGGTCTGAAGTCCAAAAATATTTTTTTTGTTTTGTTTTTTCCCACTGAACATAAAAAAAACTTGGATGAAGTTGAACTTGGAGTTTCCATCAAGTGCAGGAATTCCTCTTATTTCCTTATTTTAAAATCAATCAATGTTGATTCTAGTTTAACAAGACAAGAAAAAAAACAAACTTGCTTTGTTCGTTTGTCTTCGTTCTGCAAAGTGTATGCTAGACACCTTTTACTCCACCTGCCTTGTGAAGAGTTTTTCAGTTTGATATTCAGTACTTATCTCCTTGACCCTTTGAACCTGAACTCACGTGACGCTGACACGCCCTGCAGGCTCCCTGTTGCTGGACAGTCTGAAGGAGCACATCTCCACGACGGCGCAGGACCACTGCAAGGCCATCTACCTGCACGTGCTCACCACCAACCTCACGGCCATTCACTTCTACGAGAACAGAGACTTTAAGCAGCATCACTATTTGCCCTATTACTACTCCATCCGAGGGGTGCTGAAGGACGGTTTCACCTACGTCCTCTACATCAACGGCGGACATCCGCCCTGGACCATCTTATATCCTTTCCTACGTACCTAATATAATTAATAGAGCGTTGTGACATATTTAATGATTAATAATGACGTTATTTTAATCTCACTTGTTCCTAAGTAGGAATGTTCTTTAGGAAAATGTTTCATAAAGTGCTTAAACGGATTTCCCACTTCTCCTTAACGCATTCCTCACTGATTATATTCATCATATTGGGTCAGCGCTGGCCAGCCTAAGCCCGTGTTCCATTCCACAGAGGATCTACAGGCAAGCACAGAGTCTCCTGCGGAGCTTCCTGCCGTGGTCCAGCATCTCGTCCAAGAGCGGCATCGAGTACAGCAGAACCATGTGAGAGGCTCAAAAAACACAAAAAAACAGCCTTAAAGGAATACGCCGGCAATTTAAAAAAAAAAAATCTGTATTTACAGTACCTGTCGTCGGGGTGCCATTATTTTATTAATGCTTTCAGACTCAAACTCTAATTCATAAAAACAGGAGAGAATAACAAATAAAAAGGCGTGGCCGGCGCAGATCGCTAACGTTTTACTCCGCAGCGCTGTCGTGTTCTCTATACTGATTATAAAGTGCCGCTTAGGGCGTTTTCACACAAGGCACAATCGGTTTGTTCCGCGCCCAGGAGCGATTGCTTGCCCCGCCCTTCTTCACGTTGTGATATTCCTCCGTTCTCAGGTACATTTTCCTCCACATTTACATATTTTCTCCCTCTGATACAGCAGGTGGCAGTATGCGCTTAGTCGGTTTGTGAGCCGCCATTAAACACAAAGCGAAGAAGAGAAACAGGAAGTTAATCTTCGCACTATTCTTATTGTTACTGATATTTCGGAAAAAAAACGTCACACCCTCGCATGCGACACGATCTGAGGATGTGATTGCCGTGGATCATTTTCAGATTCACAGATTAAGTCGTTTCCACGTCCGTGTTCAGGTTCCAGGCTTGAGACCGCATCTTGAGACTCCGGCACGGTTCCTGAGACTCCGGCACGGTTCCTGAGAGTGCAGAACGATCGCGTTCTCACTGATGGACCAGACCGATTAACCAGACCTTGGGTCAAGTGTTCCGTTCTCTGAATCGTTCCCGGGGCCGAGATGTGAGAGTAGCACAGGGTTATAGTGATGCGCTCAATTGTTGCAACAGCTCATTAGCAGGATCTCGCACTAATCCCAAAGAATAACTGTAAAACGCATGTTTAAAAAAAAAAAAAAAAAAGTGATGTGATTTTTTTTTTTTAAATCAATTTGCTCTTTTTTTGGTGGAAGAGGATTAAAATTCTTCATTAGGAAAAAAATCGACCTTCCGCCCGTGACGGGGTCTCCACCGCATCTGCATGATTATTTTCCTGTAACTTCACGGCGTTTTATTCCTTACTTAGTATTGAGGGATAGAAAATAAAATTAAAGGTAAAGAAATAAAAGTGACTCTTTATTTTACTTTAATATAAAACTAACCACAGATTCTCCCATCTGAAAACATAAATTCTCCAGTACTGTAAATGGAGATGAGATATAATTAATTTAAAAAGGTTTGCGCGTCCCTTTAACCCCTCGGTTTAGATTTTTATACTAATGTGAATAGAACACAAAAGCCTTTCATCTTTATATCCGTGAACATTCATTGTTTTTTTTTTCTATCTTTCTTTCTATTTTCCAGGTGAATGACAGAGCTCTTTCCGTCTTACCAGCCCGACGTGCGAACCTGCCGATTTTTACGCAGAATCCGTCTCGGCCTTTTAAATCCTTCACGCCGTGTGTAATATCTGTATATACTTGTATACTCCTGATTAATATATGCATCGTCTTTAAATCCTTCAACTTCATGCCTGTAATTCCGCTGCTGTGTAGAAATCCCTGTAGAGTTTGCTTGTATTTTTAATCATTTTTATGATTTTTTAAAAATGTGTGCCTGCTCTGTATACAGATGAGATGTTGTAATTAAGGACATGTCGAGTCGCGTTCCATTTTTTTTTTTTAACATGTTTGTTTATGCAAAATTTTACGTGATGGTTTTAATGAGTAACCTCATCGTTCAATAAGTCAATTCTGTTTTTTTTATTTTTTTTTTTTTTATTATTTTTTTAAAAGAAATATGTGAAATGCGGTCAAACAGAGCGCGCCGTGTTGTTGTACGCATGATCGTAACAGATGGTGTGAGCAAGTGAAATAAACGCTGTAAGGATTTGCCGCATGAAGAGTCACTCAGTGGATTGGGAACAGGAGTCAGGATCCATGGAGCGAGATTCCTTATTAGTGTTGCGTTAAAGGCAGTTCTGTAAGACCCAAAGTTTTTTATCCCTGCTCAGACACAACAAGCTCGAGTGTCAAATGAAACACGAACCAGCGTCGGATACCGTGGCTGGTTTGTTAACTTCCTGTTTTAGGTTCCACTATGGCAGGAAGGTGGTGATGTTGTGGTCTGTAGAGGAGACAGGATGCTACCTCCACTTATGGGTGAAGAGATTGTGCCATCTCCATATATGGGCAGAGCTGTTCAAGTGGAAACAGAGCCTTAAGAAAACACTGACCTTTTCCCCCCCTTTTTTTTTCTTGCACATAAACGAGCACCTTTTGACTGAAAAATCTTGAATAAAGAAACACTAATGAAATCAATTCAGTAATTAAACACATGAATCTGACAGAAAGAAAACTTTAAAAACATGCATCTGATGATGTTCGTGACATCGATAAGACACATGATGAATATGCATTTGCAGTGTATAAATATAGCTGAGTGCAAATGTTTTTCACCCCAAAGTCTCTGTATATCAGAGTTTGTATCCTCATGGGAATAATTTCCATTGTCCTCTGCTCCAAGGCCAAAAACTAAAACATAATGAAACAGAAAAAACTGACTATTCCGACCGAGAGGATAAAAAGATATCTATAACACTAATCCCTCTTAAATTTGAATTAAAACCGGATTTACCATGTGGCGCTTACACGCACAGAAAGAAAACTGATGAAATATTAACAGCTATACATTTGAGTTTTTTTTTATATAATATGCCTATAAAAAAAACGCACCCTAACCTATACGTATATTTTTTGTATACGTTAGGGTGCGCAAACTTTTGCTCTTCTCCGTAGCCTTATTGAACGCTTGGATGCAAATTCTGAGAGGGGAAGCGAAAGCATGTCTGACCCAGCAGACAGAACACGAACTTGACAGGAAACCCCTGATTCTGTTCCGAACCACTGAGCTGCAGTTTTCAGATTTCGGTCGACACGTTTCCTCACGTGAGCTTCGTCTCATCCTGAATGTAAAGCAAAAAAAAACAAGGAATACATTCATCCTAACTCCATGTCATTACTTTTTCATGTTAAGATCTAGCTTTGAAGTGCATGAAGGCCCGTGCAACAGCTCTCTCAATTGTTCAGCGGGACAGCCGTGAAAGAGATCAGTTTGCTTATTTATGCCGCGTCCGATGTTTCGAGGTTTAGTACCTCGGAGATCAAACGAAACGTCTTCAGTGTTTAATTACATTTCTTTTGTACCAAGCCTGATTTCTTTCTTCTTTTTTTTTTTAAATGCGTGAATGTGTTTGATTTCATTTTTGATCCGATCATCCACCCAGTCATACATTTCAAGATGGCGTGTGTGTGAGAGAACACAAAGAAATAAAATCTATGAAAAGAAGTTTGTTTGAGATTTATTGTTCATGTTACAAGTACATCCTTAATTGGATCAATATGTGTTACACAAACCTACATCAAACACACCAGCCTTATACGCTGAGCAGAAGGTGTCCAATAACGAATGTAATGATTGGATTATTCACCAGGACTTGCTTCTGATAAACAGATAAAATATTTGCATACGCGTATCTATTGATTTGTGAAGATATTGCTATTTAACCTTTACGGAAGGAGTCTCCAGTGTCAGACTTAAAGCTGGAATGTTTTCAACAACTTCAGGACAGTTTAATGACAAGATATTTTGTGTTTTATTTATTATAAAGGAGAAAAAGAGACTGCTGAGAGAAAGACTATAGTTTTGTAGACGTTCTACAACTTATGTCATCCTTTAACACATTCAACGCTGAATATCAAAAAGTTTTAAGATCAGCTCTGTTTACACGCTCTGTTATTTTGCCATATGTCCTCCCTCAGATGCCTTAAAATCTGGCAGTAGAATTCGCTACTGGCGTTCTGGCCCCTCGGGAACTTGCAATGCTGCGAGTCCTGAAAAAAAAAAAAAAAAACGATGAGCATGCATTCTGTCGAGCTGTCCGCCCTTTTTGGTCATGGAGATGATGGGCTTTTCCACTGTGAAGCCTGTTGCCTCGTCTCATGATGTTCCTTTTGCTCCTAGGTCAGCAGCCTGGAGACTGCACATGTTCAAATCCCACATGATGCGGATCTTGTTGAAGGTCTTGCT
>QNUK01000335.1:222500-375000 GCA_013621035.1 Clarias magur
TATTCTGACAATTTGTGCTGCCTTGACAAAAAATGCTACCATCATTTGAATGAATAGTAGGGCCTATCGATTTGTGCTACCTTATCGGGGAAAATGCTAAATGTGTAAATTTACTACAACAGTAAATGGAACATGTTTTGATATTTCATTATAGTCCTTTTTGGGAGAAATTAGAGGTAGCATATTCTGATAGTCCATCAAATAATGCTCCCAGCACAATCAACAAAATGAATGAAACTTGTTGGTCTGCGTATGCGCGGAACAATTGAGCAGCACAAAATGACGTGTAGCCTGGATTGGCAGAAACCTGGAAAGCCATTCTAGACAGTTTGTGTTTCCTGTTTCATTGGTAACCATTTGGGGAAGAAATGCACATGGTGGTTGTGAAGGTCAGGTGTTGGTGTAAGTCTGTTATCTGACCAGCACGAAGCTTCCCTGAAACTGATGAATGTAAATCAAATAAACTTGACTCCTCGGCTTGAGCGTGCTTTAATGTTCTCTGGTTGTTCAGTAACTGGCCTGGCGGTGTAGCGTGCGCTGACGGTACAGGGGTCATGGTCATGTTTATCGCCTTGGCGCAGCGCTCGGATCCTCAGTCGCAGGAGAGTTGCAGGCTGAATTCTGTATTTTACTCGGACTCCACTTCATCACACCGTCCTGTTTCGTTGTTATTCTCTTGTACTCGCACGCTCGCGGAGGATTTTCTGCTGAACTTTTTCGCTCTTTTACAAAGAAAACAATAATGGCGATAGTCCTGATCTTTCCTTTTCCCTCCAACCAAAACAGTTGGAATGTTCTCCGATGAGTAAACAGTGGTCACAAACAAAGAGTCTTGTGCAACAAAGCCTATGGAGGTATTTGGCAGGGAGAGCCAGAGAGACCGCGGCACACGGTTGCACAAGAAGACGCTGATCAGCCCTGACATTATCATGTTTAAGATGGTTATGTGTATTCAGAGCACGACAGATTTACGACAGGTTTTTAACGAGCATTAGCGTTAGGATTCTGCAGAAAGTTCAAAGCTTTTCCTCAGGGTCAAAAGGCAGCTCGCGGCGCTGGCATACGCCACGTTACACAACGCACGCCATTCTTTTGTGTCTGATGGCTTTGATGTCGTGGCTTTGATTGTCGTACAGAATGCAGTCTCGGTAACGCGGCCCATGTGGAGTGATGGAAGCGGAGCTGCGTTCAAAATACGACTATAGAAGATTTGCATGGATGGATAACGTGTTAATGTAATAAATGACGTTTGTTGGTAGCTAATAGTATAACGCATTACTTTTCAGTTTAATAATGTTACTTTTAATTGTTAACAAAAATGCGCACATAGATCGTTATAAGACGACTTTTATTTTACATCCCGTATGATAAAACCTGATATCAACCTCCGGATGATAGGGCGAGCACTTTGGGAGATGTTTTTACTCTTTTCTTCATGTGCTGTGCTGGATAACATAAAAAAAAAATATATTTATTTATTACCTAAGGTGCATGGCATTTTTTTTTTTCGCTCTTTAAGTAAGCGAGACATCTCACCCTCTGAGGTTCCGCACTTCCAACAAGCATGAAGGCAGGATTAATCAGCTGCACGCGCCTTTTATGGGTGTGGCTTTTACACATTTAGCACGAACGGCATTGAAAGCGGAGACGAGCGTCCGCAGGCCTTTGTAATGACGTGTGTGAGTAGATCTCAGTATAGCGACTGACAAACCGTACCTATGTAAAAGTAACACAGGAGTAACGCCTTACGCATTTTAGATGGTGACTAGTAATAATGTGTGTATATGTATACCCCTACATATATTTTTGAGATGAAGTGCGATCTATCCCCCCGTGGTTACGGTGTTATCCAAAGACAGCACCATATTTTTAGCGACTTCTTCGGCTGTTACGCATTTGTTCTAATTCCATGTCATTTATTCCGGCTCACACAGCGTCATGTGAAGGTCATGACCGACTCCCTGAAATATCGTCACTTAACTGACTTCACTCCGCCCGACTCGGGTCACACAATCTGACCCCCGATTTTCTTGCTGCCATCTTGTTTGAAGTGATATTCAGTAAATTCAGGTGTGTGAAGCTAAGAATCACCCAGAAGAACATTTTTCTCGCGTCTAGACGCCGTCTGTCCCGCAGCGAGCTGCTGAAGGAACAGAACGTGGCCTTGACGTATTTCCTGTTCCTGATGAATAGCTGGTATTTCCCAGAAACCATCCTTTGTCTCGATGTCCTGTGGAAAGCGTGAAGGTATTATTGCGTCCCATAACTCTAGGTTGATTGTCTTAACCTGGTTACGGCAGCATTGTGAGATTCTCAGTGTGTGTGTGTGTGTGTGTGTGTGTGTGTGTGTGCCCTGAAAATTGCTAATTACATTCAGCAAATTGTGTGCTTTTTGTTTGTACAATGTTAACTATATTGTGAATATTTAAAGTAGTCTAAATGTTCTGTTTGTTTTTTTCCCTCCTTCACTTTTAATCTTTATAACTTTATAACTTACCCAAACTAACATTGGGGTTAAAAGTTATTAGCATACATTGTTAAAAGTAAACACATGGACAATTAATGTGTCCGTACGCACAGTGTGTGTATTTGTTGTTGTGAATGTAAGTTACATTGATAAGGGAGTATTTTAACTACAGTGAGTTAAATTGTCCGCACAAAATAAATTTTAGTTATATAGCGCTTTTAACGTCGGTCATTGTCTCAAGGCGGTTTTACAAACTTATTTGTAAAATTATGGAAATGTGTAGAAGATGTGAGAGAGTGTGTGTGAGTCAGAATGATCAGATGGTCCCTGATGAACGAGCCGAGGGCGACGGTGCTGAGGGAAAAACTCCCGGAGATGCCAACAGGAAGAAACCTTGAGAGGAACCGGACTCAACAGGGAACCCATCCTCATCTGGGTGATAACGGAGAGCAGGGATTGATCTGCACTCAGACTGTGTGTCAGGAGGCTGCAAGTTCAGTAGAACAGGAGACGTGTTTAAGTTCATGTGGAGTTATTGAGCTGGAGCTGGTCCTTCTCCTCAGGATCCTCGCAGGGTCGGCCTCTGTCTACCGCAGCAGGATCTCCAGGTGCCTCGGGGTGGATAGAGAAAGAAAGGACGGGTGGAAAAGAATTAGCATAGATGCTGTTCATGATATTAGCAGCACTAGATGATGATGATGATGATGTGCATTTAGATGTACTGAGTACGAGGTTATGGGATGAATTATGTGTTGCCAGGTTATAGAGATGTCAAGTCTGCTTTTGAACTGGGAGACCGAGTTCTCCATGTAGTAATTTGTCCTATTCTTTCCAGGATTTGACTAATTAATGCTAATTAAACATTTAATTTTAAACAATTTAAAAATGTATTTTAAAATGTGACAGCTTGGTGGGATGAGTCATGAGGACAAGGGCAAACTTCACACCTTGCAGTTGCTGTGTGTGTGTGTGTGTGTCTGTGAGCAGATGTGTTTATGCTGCTCCACTATATTTAATATCACCGTGGTTACACTGCAGCACTTATTAGCTGTGTGTGATCTCTAAAGATAACGATGTCCGAGTCAATTGCGTAACAGGCCACGCCTCCCTGTGCACTACAGCGGAATAAGTGTGTGTAGAAATCACAATCACTTCCTGAGCGCAGAGATCAGATAATTATCTAAATTACAAGAATGAATGAGCGTGCGTGTGTGTGTGTGTGTGTGTGTGTGTGTGTGTGTGTGTGTGCTGTGTGCTGTGTGTTGTGTAGTGTCTCATACAGAGATTATTTACTCTTCTTTTCCTTTCATGTGGCATTTCTTCAGTGTCTATCGGCGCAGTCGTGCAGTCCGGTTCACTGTCTCACCCGAGCGCTGCGTCTCCCACTGCGTCCTTAATCCTAAAAAAAAAAAAAGAGAATTAAAAACCGATCCGTTTAGTTGTATAATCAACCTCGGTGTGATTGTGTCGCCTCTTCACGTGTTTGGCGTTTCTTCCCTCTGAACCTGAACAAAAGCAGCACGAGAGGTGAGCCGTCACCACCGCGCCCAGTCATGTGCCACGCGCGCACACGCGGATCATACAGCGATTAAAAATGACGGGCCCCCCAGATGTGTCCCCAGCTGTGCTTATAATGATGGGGTTCATCTTCTTTATTTAAAGCGCTGTTCCTCGAGACCGGCTCGTCTCCCCTCGGCTCATCTTTGTCTCACAGCTGTTTGACCTTCCTGGGGTTTCGTCAGCGTTCCCTCGGCTTATTAGCAGCTGTGTTTCATCTTCGTGGCTGTTTTCCTGTTTGGGGCCTCTGGGACGTCATCTCTCTCTCTCTCTCTCACACTCGCTCACACACACACACACACACACACACACACACACACACACACACACACACACACACACTCTCTTCTCTTCTGCTCTAGTGCCTTAACTGCCCGATCCGTATCGGCTGCGTCTCCCGAGGCAGAGCTGTTCGTGGAGAAGCCGACTGCGAGGCGCTGATGCTACTGAACAGAATTAAAGTTATGATGGCGGTGTAGATTTCACCCGTACATTTCCCTGACACGAGAGTTAAACGTCCGGGTTTTCCCGTGAATGTGACTAATTTGTTTCTTTGCAAAAAATAAGACGAGTCCGGATTGTGATCGGTCAGAAGGTGTTGATTGTAGCAGCAGCACAGGTTTATATCGGGTCACTCGCTCTGATGTTTTATCGTTGCTATAGTAACTGTTAGGGACTCGAGTCAGCGATCACCCCGATACGATTTTAATGCGATACCTCAGTGCTGGTTCAATTAAAATTGCGATTCTATAAGTATCACAATTTAATAAATATCCCAACCCATTGTTACATTTTCCCCCTAAATTGTAAAAAATTACAATTTTAAACCCTAAAACACGTTATTGAGTAATTAAATGTAGCTCGTTCCTTATAACATTAGTTTTCTCACAAAAATCAAGTGCAAAATTTCATCGCTACAAAGGTACTTCAAATACACGAGTTTAACGGTGAACTTCAAACGAAATTAAATACAAAGCTACATTGTTACTGAGCAGCGTGTATCTCTGTCATCCATCATAATTATTATTCTAAACAAACTTCGTAACTAATTCACTCCGACCACACGGGATGGAAATGTGGGAATAGTTCAGAGTGCGCCACCTGCTGGATCATAAAGGAACTGTGATGTTTTAGCGCCTCAAACGTCTCCAGAGTCTCCGAACTCAAACTGACAGAGAGCGGCTGTGAGTCTGGAGAAGATTGCAGATGGGAGACTTATCACGTGTGATATTTGATAAAACGCGGTTCTGTTGCGCCGCTCTGAAGCTCCTGCACTCGGTACAGAACGTTTTATATCTGAGGCTGATCAGCCGATCACCGGCGACGCCCACTCACACTGAAAACTAGACGATTCTGCTCACTGGCCGATCGACAGGTTCATCTAGATTATGAATATCAAAGTAGTTTTAAAAAAATGTATTTTGGGGTCAGTGTGGTACGTGAATCAGCACACACAAGAATCATGATTTATAAATGAATGGATTTTTTTTTTTTTCCCCTCCATATTTGGGGAAAAATAATAACACAAGTGAGAAGTATTCTCTTATGTTATTATAAATGAATAAAAAGTGTGATCTTTTAAATAGTAAAAAAATAAATAAATAAATAATTGTTGGTCACATTGTTGTGGTAGTAGAGGAGTATAGAGATTTCTCTAAACAGAAATGTGTGGGTGTGTCAGAAAAATGATTGACATCTGGGTCTCCATAGCGACACCTGAAACATCTGGTTAAAAGTGATAATGCTAGATAAGCGTGTCGAGTGCTTCTGTAGTGCTTTAGTTTTTATTTGCGAGGCATGAATATTGTGATGGTCTGTGTGTGTGTGTGTGTGCTACAAAGGAAGGGAAGGGAGCTAAAACGATTTCCTGTTCTGTGGTTCTAACACCATATTTGGAACAAGGCCATCTCATTTTGCAAAAAAGAAAAAAAAAATCTAAAAGGAGGAGAAAATCCAGAGCATTGTGCTTGTGTGCGGTGTTCCAGCGTGAGGCGCCGTGTTTAAAAAGCCTCCTGATCCCTAGCGTTTGCTCGACTTTGTTTGTCTGGTCTTCAGGAAATTAGATTGGTCTCAGACTGATCTTCCCCGGGGTCGGGGTGAAAGGTCAGAGGCGTGAAAGAACGGAAATTCCATGGTGGTGAGCCGCCATGGAAACTCGCAGAGATGGCAACAGGAAGAAACCTAGAGAGGAACCAGACTCGACAGAGAACCCATCCTCATCTGGGTGAGCAGGGATTGATCTGCAGTCAAACTGTGTGTTATGAGGCTGGAAGTTCAAGTTAATATGAAGTCCAGGGTACAAAACTGTAGGAAAGTCCTCAGAGAACAGCAGTCTGCATCAGCTGTCGTGGAAAAGTCACTACACGCACCCCAGACAGACCACACGGGGCATCCATGTGACGAGATCTCCAACCAGAAGCGAGGCACCGGGACGAGTCCAGAGGGCAGACGGGGTCTGGATCACTGGTGGCTCAGGAGTGACGTGTAACTCGAGACAGAGAGGGAGGGAGATGATGGCTGACCCTCCCTTCCTGAGCTTTGACTCGTTCCTGTGAGAAACCAGTGGGTTCGTGCTCTTCCCAGGGACGACGCTGAGCGTTTTACGAGTTCAGGACGTAAAGAGTCTGAAGAGTTCTCAAAATCCACTTGAATATAAATAGAAAAATCATAAAAGGCTCATGATCATCTCTGTGAACTTCTGTAAATCTGAGGCTTTTAGGTGATCGACAGTCTCGAACACATTTAAAAACGGCCAGAGAATTAGTTTTGAACTTGTGCGTGAACATTAACCCTAAAACCCCAGGTTCTGTAGAACCGACGTGCCGGTCATCTCTTGACGCAGTGCACGCGGTTTTGCTTTTGTTTTCTCGACCCTTTTCGCCAGGACGAGGTCGCGATGATCTCATTCTGCACTCAGAGGAAAGTGAGAAGCTGCATAACAGCGGATGATGGACTTCTCCACCTCCTGTTTATGAACCTTTTCTTCTGATCATGACGGCGAAAGAAGCAAAAGGTAATTGGAGTGAATGATGTAATCTGAAGGTACAATAGAGCAACTCTCGCGGGTGTCCTCTACCACGGCGTCGCCATGGCAATAAGGACCCTGGTGCCAGTTTTGAAGGTTATCGGGATCCGAGTGTTGTATCGGGTTACGGCCGCGTTAAGAACAGGCTTGCATTTTTTTTATTTCTTATTTTGGGTTTAGTTCACATGCAGAAACAGTTAGCAAGTTCAGCGTACAGCTACGCTAATAAGTCATGAGAAATGAAGAGAGAGGATTGTGTATTCCACCTGTACAGTAGTGTGTGATGTAAGCACGTGGAGTAAATGATCATCTGTACTTGTTTTATTTTTGTCAGTCTAATACTGGCCAACTTTCCTTGCATCTGGAACGCACATTTAACACTTGGAATAAATCTTTTAATCAAACCTTTAATCTCCCTAATTGTTCGTTAAATAATTAAACAGGAGATGCTGGACAAACTGGACATACTGGAAACTTGTAATTCCTTAACAGTTAATGTAATGTTTCTGTTAAATCCCTTGAATTAATGCAGAAACACAGCTGTTGTTTACACTTTAAACGTGACTTTATCGACTTTTTATCGATACAATCTGTTGTGAACGTTTGCAGAGGCAGAGATGGACGTGTCTAAATACTTATGGACCTGACTGTATTCCTTTCAGCTTGTCTTCCGTTCGGCTTTATCGCTCTGTTAGATCTCGGTCATTAACAACGGTACGGATCAGACACCAGGAAGAGGAGAATTGGATTCGGGAAAAGAAATTTCCAAAATGTTTACGCAGAAAGAGACTTGACCTGGTTTTTATTTTTGTTAGAATTTAATTGGTTATATAATATTTCTGCTCTACATTGTTAATATAACATAAAGCTCAGTATCAGGTGTCAGGTGAGCGTCTGTCTATAGGCATAAATTATACAGGATGAGCACAAACTCCTTTCCCATCATGTGCTAAAACCTACGCTAGATAAAAAACATGAACGTTGTGGCTTTACAGAAACCGATTAAATAGGATGTTTTTCGCGTAAAGTAATAAACCGTATGTTCGTACATAGCGTAGGTTTTGTGTAATGCGTGTGTAAAATCCAGGAAGGACCTTGCGCGCGCCCTGTAAAACGGCTCAAGACATTAAGATTAAACGTCTTGCACTTTTGCTCCTGCATCGTCGTAGGAACACGTGGTTGTGTAATAACGTTCACCGGCTACAGCTGACGCTGTAATTGAGACGTTAATGAGACGTCCTGCACACATGGAGATAAAGTCAAAGCAGGAAACAGAAGAGACGCCGGCGGCTACAGGCTCTTGTTCAGTTCGCTGTTTTTAAGGGATCGTTACAGGAGTGGGAAAGCAGGAACTGGACACAGTGTGAACGTGGCGTCCAACCCTCGGAGACTCCGCGTCGTTACCGTGCAGGGATTAATTTCTGCTTTCACGTATTTCTGCGAAGAAGTGGCAGATCTGAGCGGAGCAGCTGTCAGGAAGATTAACGGCGGTCACGTCGCCTGGTGCTCGGTGGGGGAGGACGAGGACTGCTCTCTGTCCTGGCTGGCGCCGGGTTATCTCGTCTCTCCTGTCAGTTTGGAGATTTGAGATGGAACAGGGAAGTGCTGCTCGTCTGGGGCTCGGGGGAAGCTTGCTACAGGACTCGCATAGAATACTCACAGAGGCTGAAATATTGGCCTGCGTCAAGTCCCGAAAGCAATTCGGGAGATTTGAAATGACTGGAATTGGGTTCAGTGCTGTCGAACACATTTATTAAAACCTGCAGAGCTGTGGTGAACCATCAACCTCGTGGGAGTAACGTGATCGGAGAAAGCAAATCATGAATGGATGTCACTTAGCTGGTTAGTAAATACATGAATTAAATGATGATGTGATGAGAAGCTGACAGCTGTGTGTCCACTTGTTACTGAGACTCATCTGAAAAAAGATTTCAGTTTTGCTCGGCGTCATAAAGGTCATGTGACCTGATGAGTCCAGACTGAGTCTGTTCCAGAGCGATGGGCGTGTCAGGGTGAGAAGGGAAGCGCTGTAATGAAGCGATGCTCCCATCATGCATAGTGTCCACTGTACGCGCCTCTGGAGACGGTGTTATGATCTGGTGTCGCTTCAGGCGCTCCGGTCGAGACTCAGCAACGTTATGTGGCGATAAAATGAAGTCGCATGACCACCTGAATGTACTGAATCACCAGCACATCACATCTGTGGGTATGATTTTTCTTCCCTGAGGGTGCCATTGTGAAGAAGTGGTTGTGGGACCGTGAGGAATCTGGGAAAAATAGATGATCTTTTAAAACGTTGTCATTTCATTAGTAACAGCTAGCGCAGGACTTCACATTTATGAGTTAACAGTGTTATTAATTATTGAAGAAGTTGTCGTATTTATTTATTTATTCATTTTTAAGACTAACAAAAGACTTGTGAGGGAACGGGCGATTTACAGCTGCTCAGTGAGAACAGAAACTGACTTTCACTTTTAAAAGCGCCTACAAATGGACAAATAGTTGTGAAAAATGTTGAACGCTTGCTGTGGTGTTAGAGGAATAAAACTCCCCGGACGTGCCGTTACAGGAAAGTGACTCCGCTATGGAGGAGTTTAACTCTGTTTAAGTCAGACTGAGCTAATAATTAATTATTTTTTCCATGTGCTTGCTTACAGGCACCATGTCCTCCGAGGCCTCGTCCCCAGTGCGGGCAGCTCCATCCTCGACCCCTCCACTGTCCCCTACTTCTCCTGTCTCGCCTAGCTCCCTGCGTCTGCCGCACAGACCCCGTTCGCCCTCGCCCATGAGAGGGTACCTGATCCCCAGCCCGCTGCCCACCCGCCGCACCCGCACCGTCTCTGCGTGAGTACACACTGACCGCTTCATGGAGTTAAGAGGCTCAGCTAGCAGTTTAGCCCAGGATGTGTAGATTGTTCATATTTAACAAGTTAAAATTCTTAAAATTCTGTTACTTTTCATGTTGAAATGCTCCTCTGATCATGCATCCCAGCATGCGTCACAACAGCAGGAAATGCTGAAAAGGTTTAAGGTTCGAGACGGAACTGATGGTGTGCGGATGTAAGAGTGTTAATTTGTGCTGATGCTAGCATGTTAGCCTCCGTATCACACGGTCCATATAAAATGGAACCATTCTTTAAACAGAGCTCATGTCCGAGACCGTGTCTCGGGGATCACTGGGATCACTAGCGATCTACGTTAGCAAGTGCTAATGCTGTAAACATGTAGCTAACTAGGTTGCTAATACAGCTAACGTAGAGTTCTTTAGCTCTTAAGAAACAGAAAAAAACAGTTCAATATTAATCACATTTTAAACTGTAACCCTGATTTGGTTTCTTTACATAAACAGTTATTTTGCTCCGCTCACACACATCCTTCCGCGACTGGTGGAGCTGGCGAGCGACAGTTCGTGAAATTAACGTGGGTGAATGTAACTTAACTCCGTTAACTTCCAAGATCCGGGGTTGAATTCCGTAGCATTAAGTAGAAAGCTAGTGCACGTTATTTAAGGTTTACTATCCCTTGTTCCACATAACAAGTAGTGCCCTTGATCAGGTGTTAGAGGGATTTGGGATTCAGCCTTGTGTTAGAAGCCAATAAAGATACACTTTTTATTCGTCTAACAGCGGGGATTTCTAGCTTTGTAGTTAGCTTTGTAGCTCGCGTTAGCCGTAAAGAACAGAAGAATACAGATTTGTTTAGATGCGATTCGGAACGACTTAGAAGACGGCGTGTTGTGTAAGACGACATAACGTTATCAGATGTGTGTTGTTGCTGAAAGTGCTTCTGTGACTGGGTGTGAATGTGGGCGTGGTCAGACAGCCGCTCTCTCCTCAGTACTGCGGACCGTACAGACAGACACTCACCCACGGATTCATCCTGCTTCAATGTTCAGTACAAGCTACCTTTAGCAACATTAGCCTTACAATGTGGCAAATATTGTTCAACAAGCGAACATCATGAGCAAACAGTAAATGAGTTTGAAATTGCATCTGGAAATCACTGGTAATCTAGAGTTGAGCCGTCCCTTGATCAGAATGTAAATGTCTTCACTTCTTTATGTGATTTAGAGTAAAAACAGAGTGTTTTGTTCTTCTGTTCAGCCAACAACTGAGCATTCAGTGTGCTGTGAAGAGGAAATAAAAGCAGGGACTCTTGAGCAATTCTGAAGAAGGAGGAAGCTGGAGGAGGGTCTATGCAAATCTTCTTTTTTTTTTTTTAGTGTGACATAAGAAACGGAAAGTCTTTCTGAAAGCGATGTTCAGGCACAGGTTTCTACACGGATGGAAATAAACGGAGGGGATTTTGTAATATAATCTCATGCGCACACACACACACACACACACACACACACACACTCAGGAGATTAAACTGAAAGTCTAAAAGTGAAAAAAAAAAAAAATCCCAAATATCCATTAATAAAATTTTATTCCAACCCACTGAACTTCCGCATGCAAGACGAAGGCTAAAGAGTGGCGCATCCAGTAGGGGGAGCAGTCATTATCATGGATTTTACAAAAAATAAATAATTGTGCATAAAAAAATTATAAATATGTCTGTTGCCACATTTGCTGGTTTCTTGATGGAGAAAAAGAGATTTGTTAAAACTAGTGTCACTTCATATGATCGGTGGAACGTTATTGGACATCGCGGATGCATCAGGCAGGATGTACTTGTTATTTTGCAGTCATAACTCATTCTCGAGATGAATCACTTCTTGCTTAGACTTTGTGTAGGGGGCGTGGCCTAAAGTCTAAAACCGTTCAGGTGATGATAACGCTCCAAGCCAATTAAAGTCATGAGAAGTTGGCTTCCTGATATTTTTTGGTCTTTTTTTTTTAAAAACGGGAACTGCCAAAATAAAACTAGCATAAACAGAAAATGCAGTACAGTTCTTAAAGCTGTCTCTAGGTTAGTCCCGTGTCTCTAGGATTCAAGATTAGACACGCAGGGAAAAAAAAAAACACCATAATCAGATTTAAAACTATTTCAGTAACATAAAATGACTTGCACATTAGCAGCCTGTATCGTCCTACACATTCACGCTGCGTACGTAAAACACTGGTACTGTGTTTGTAAAATGGTTTCATATCATGAGCAATGAGGCCTCAAGTGTATTTCCACAAAAACTGCAGATTTCTACAGTGTGGTTCATGTTTTAAAGGGTTTAAGGTCTTTGTGATGATTGCAAGGGATGAAAAGATTTAACACGTGAGAGAGGATTGTGTCGCTGTGTAGCAACCGCTCATCAGCAACCGTTCATGGAAATCTGACCTGACCTTCACAGAACCTTTATTAGGAAGCACAGATTATACATGTGTTAACTCTCTCATTTTTACAGAAGTAGCGCAGTCTGTGGGAAAGCAACACGCGTCTTCCACTAAAGTTTCTTACATTAGCCATGAATTCAAGTGCCGAAGGAAAGGAAGCATGAAACAGCAGATGTGTCTGACTTTATCCACTGCATTTCCGATCAGGAGACAAGAATCGTTCCACACACAAGCTGTTCTGCACCATTTATTACCGTTTTATCTTGTATAAAACAAAATTAAAAAAGAGTAAAAACTGTTGCTTTTTTTGTGTTCCCGTTCAGGACTGCACGGGCGTCCGCGGGTCCGGTCTTCAGCGGCGTCTGCAAGTGCTTCTCACGGTCCAAAGGTCACGGCTTCATCAAGCCATCGGATGGAGGTGCTGACATCTTCGTGCATATCTCAGAGTGAGTGAGATGAAGCAGTCACCTTCTCACACACACACACTCACTCCCACACACACACACACACACACACACACCTCTACTGAGTGTACAGATAAGTTTAATAGGGGGGGAGGAGATGAGCTCGGGTTGACAATTTCAGAAGCTGCTAATCTCCTGGGATTTCCACATAACACTCTCTCGAGTTTATACAGGATGGTGCAGAAAACAAAAGACAACAGATCAGAGGAAAGTCAGCGTCGAGGTTGGTGCAAGGTGTTCAGGAGAAAGTAGATACTTACAAAACCGAAACACAAACAAGACCGGTAGATTTCTGAAAAAAAAAAATGTGAGCGGTGCTCACCGTGGCAGAACTCTAAGGTGCTCTAAAGTGGTTACTAGGGCGTGGCTTGACACCTTGATAATGATCCTGAGAGACTGATTGGTTGCCCGAGTAAAATGAGCCCGCCCCCCCCCATGTCTCTATGTCAACGGGATTCAAAGTTTCAAAGCTCCTATGGAAGTTTCCATGGCAGGAAATGCAACTGTGAGCACTTCATGTTTCAATGAAGTACCTTCACCATTATATATCAATGGGGCAAATTTGGACTCCTCTTGCGGCCCAGGGGTGCAACTTGTACCTTCTTTCGGGGTACAGCTTGTGAGCCTCTTCAAATGTGGTCAATTTGAGATTTCTACAAAAGTCTTGCTCTGCGCTAGAATACGTCAAAGTTGGTCTCAATGTTGGGTCTGTGGGATTTTTTGGGGGCAATTTTATAACAGTGATGTAGTAAACAGTACACGCGTTGTGCACGGATGTTGATTATACCAGTGAGGGACGTGTGCTAAGACCGAGCAGGGGAGACGGTTACCCACAATTCCGCAGCGCAAGAGAGAGAAAAAACGTTGGCTCAGTTGTGATCACGTGACGCTCGGCGTCAAAACAAGAAGCGCATGCATGATGCATGATACTCGGTACTCGTGAACCAAGACTTGTTCATTTTCCAAATCAAAATTCATGAAAAATCTTTGCTCGTCTTGTGGAACACTCGCAAACCGCGTTACTCGCAATCCGAGGTTCCACTGTAGTTTGTACAGAAGGAAAAAAAACAAGATAATATAAGTGATGCTTTGCCGTGCAAGCACCTGTAATCGTATCGGGTGCTCCCTAGTCATTCTCATCCGTACAGAATACACAGCACGTCAAACCACGAGCGACAGCAGCAGACAAGCAGTCAGGTCTCTTCTCCTGTCAGACAGGAACAAAGATCAGAGGCGATCATGTGCAGAGTCATGGCGGGGGAAAGCAGTCTTGAGTAAAGACCCTTTGTAGCTCATCCACTGGACGGCTCGATTCTTTGTTCATGCTGAGATGCTTTTCTGCTTGCTGTTTCTCCTGTTGGATGTTCGATGTGAAGAGTAACTGAAGCTCTGTATGAATGTGCAGCTGTTCATAATAAAGTGAAAGCTTAATGAATGAATGAATGAAGTTGTACTGAAACTATTCTTCTACAATTTGATCCAACTTTCTACCAGATGATACTGTTTTAAAAAAATAGTTTGCTGTATTTATTTTATTTTTTATTTTTGTTTAATTTAATCCATAAGCCACCATAACTAATCGTCTCCGCAAATTCTTCCCTGTGATGAAAAACTAGCTCCGCCTTCACATTTACAGACCGCTGTGCTCAGATAGCAGTGCGTTCTTGAGCAAGTGGGTTTTCAATGCTGTGCGTTCTTGTCCACAGTGATCACCCACACACTACAGACACGGCACAAGCAGTGAGTCAAAACGCAGGATAAGGAATATGCAGCAGGACAGAGCAAGTGTCCATGCAGAAGATGATGCTCATGACTGTGTGTGTGTGTGGGAGGTCGAGTAGTTTATAGGTCATGTTTTCTTTGTTTGCGTGGGAGAATAGGCAGAGCGGGGAAGAATGAAAGCGCTGCGGGGTAACGCAATAAGCTCTGGACGTCAGACATTATAGAAACGGGCCCGCGGTCGCGCGTCATTGTGCACGTGTGCGTTGGTGTAACCGAGAGTGATCTGCCTTCTAGCTGTCGCCTTCAGAATGGAAAAACAGATGAGAAGTGGACAGCGTGCTGTTTCCAGTGTTTTGCCTTAGCTGGTGAAGAGGAAATGGGCCGTTATGACGCAGGAAAATAACCAACATGCTTTTTGGAAGCTTTTCAGCAAAACCGGGATCAAAAAGCTGATTTATCACCTTTAGGGAAAGAAAAAAAAAAACCCTGATTCACACAGAGGCTTGAAGTTAATTTTTAAGAACGTGATAAACATAGGACGTCTTGTAGTCTCTATGATCACAAACTTGTTCCACTGATATTAAATACTCAGATGTTATATTTATGATAATGGGTTGTACGTTTAGTGGCCTAATGTACATCTGTGGAATGATTAAAAAAACATTTTTTTTTACCCCTAGGTCACATAACAGATCTGGGAAAGGTTTGACAGGCCACAGATGAACGTTTGTGTACCTGCCAAAAATCCACTCTGTGTTGACTTTGTGTGTCCTTGCTAGAGCTGGAAAGTCAACTAGGTCAGGATGTTCTGCTTCACAACTGGCAGTGAGGTCAACTGTACACATTGCTGAATTCAGTGCAGTGTACTGTAGGAGAAGATACATGTGCTTTGGATCAGTGTGCATGTTCGAACCTGAATCTAGGAACAAACCTGGAACAAACTGCCTAGGTTTTAGGCCTTCCTATGGGGCGTGGCCTGACGGCAGAAGATCCACAGATCAACAGTACGGTCAGAATGTGCGCACAAGCCAACCACAAAGCTCTACTCGTGGCTCTGAAGTGCCCTCAAGGCCTGGTGGTCTACGGCTGTTGACACGAATTGTATGCCATTTTGGAGAGGTTTACATGTTGATGTTGTTATGCCATTGCAGCATGCTACTGTATGATGAACAGTGCCTTACAGGCTTTCTGGAGGAAATGAGGTACCTTTGGTCAGCCATACTTCTCTAAGAGTCCAGCGTGGCATCTCGGCTTTCTACCAGAATCCCTTTATATCCACCCCAAGCAGGATGCTGAACTGAAACGGGTGATCAGTTCTGTAGAAAGGATGGGAGAGGCTGCACACCACCTAGTAGTTGAACCCTACAGTAGGTCGATGGCAGCATCATGCCATGATCAGGAGCGTTAAGGTTCTATCAGATCACACAACACAAGGAAGAACACACCTCCTCTGCTTCCTCTCAGCAAGGGAGAAACAATTTCATTTGTCTGTATGCAGTACAATTAGTGTTCATTCAGATGTATGATCAGTGTTTCAAGCTGTCTTCATGAACCCTGTCTGTGTTTCTCCTGCAGTATCGAGGGAGAATACGTTCCAGTAGAAGGAGACGAGGTGAGCTATAAGATCTGCTCCATTCCACCCAAACTTGAGAAGGTTCAAGCTGTGGAGGTGACCATAACCCACCTGGCACCCGGCACCAAACACGAGACGTGGTCAGGAATCGTGATCAACCCCTGAACCAGGCTCCCCGGTAACAGGTGTGTGGAAGCGACACGGTGCTGGATGTGGGAGAGACGCCTGATGGCTGGTGGAAGATGACGCTCGTCGTGAATTTCTTTTCAAATATCTTTCCTTTTTGACACAAAAAGGAGAAATCTTCACTGACCGGTTTACTTACACTAACTGTTTGTAGTTCTGTATCACTGGTTTTGTTTAGTACTCATTTTACTGAAAGAAAAATTAAATAAAATAAAGCCTTAATTCATATCAGAACCCTGGAAGCACGTTGTCTTCGAATTATTATTATTATTATTATTTTTTTTATCTCTGGATGTGCTCGGTGTTGTCGTGACCCACACTGGCTTTCGTTTACTGTTTAACGTTGCCGTTTGAATTCTGTTTAAAAAAATATATATATATATTATTATTTTTTTTATTATAACCAAGTACATGTTAACAGCTCGTTCACGGGGATTTCATTGCTGCCTGATCTAAAAAAAAAAAAAAAAAAAACCCACGGACTAGGCTAAGCTAATACAGATCAACTGTATTGTCAGAATGAGTGTAAAAACCGACAACAGAAGTCTGCTGGCGGCCCCACAAACCGGGCATTTCCCGGTTACATTTACTTGAGTAACTTTTTGGGGATTTTTTTATTTTTTACTTCGATGAGCAGTTTTACTGCAGCATATTTTAAACTTTTGCTTGAGTAGATTTGTGAAGACCAAACGCTACTCTCACTCCGCTACGTTTCTAACCGTTTATGCTACACAGCAGCCGGTGAATCTACCGCATGACTGTTTCACCAATCAGACGAAGCAACAATGATCACATGATCCTGTTTGACCAATCAGCGGCATAGTCGGGGGTGGGGGGGTTCTATAAAACCCGTGTTCTATAAATTCATCCTACCTGTGAATACGTCCTACATACGCCCACTGCACATGCGTGAGCAAAGGTTTCTGGATCTTTCTCTAATTTTCCGGAACGCCCATAAATCCACGCGGATACTAGTGGATATAGGCGGTTAGTGTACAATCTTGCGGTGAGCATGGAATGCTTTTTCCATGTTTGTGTGATTATATGTTAACTTTAATTGTACATATAATGTTATACACACACACACGTACATATATATGTGTGTGCGTGTGTAATGTGTATGTATGTATTATGAATTGCGATTGAAACAGTTACTCATTACTTTAGTCACAGAATACTTTGTGAATAGGATTTGTGTCAAACGTTTGAGTATTAAATGAAACAACAGATCAGTCTACGGCGGATTAGACTGAATCAGCTGAACGGTGACTTTAAACCTTAGGTTGTCACTCATTCGTTACTTGAGGATAAAAGTCATTATAAATGCCATCAACATACTTTTGACACAAATCAACAGGCCTATAAATAAAATAAGCAATGTTGAGGTAACAAACCAGATCAGGAACTTCTCAGCATCACTCACCTTCTTTTATACACACACACACACACACTTTACCTGAGAATTCAACCGATACCTCATCCTGACGGAAGCCTCACATCTACATCTAGACATTTGGCAGACGGCCTTATCCAGAGCGACTTACATTTTTATCTCATTATACATCTGAGCAGTTGGGGTTGAGGGCCTTGCTCAAGGGCCCAACAGGGACAACTTGGTGGTAGTGGGACTTGAACCTGAGAACCGTAGTCCAATGCCTTAACCACTGAGCTACCCCACCCCCACGCTGCAGCTAAAAGCCGAGGATGATGGCGATCTAGTAATCTAACAGACCTGGTGCACCTCACAAATAAGAAAACACTTAATGTAGAATATCAACACATTACTGGGAATGACCGACTGAAGGAAGGAAGGCAGTACGGTAAGTTTAGGCGACTGAGAAGCGCAGTGTGGAAAACGGAGGACACAGAGCCAAAGGTCCAAAAATGTCTGATTTATTTCTGAGGACATTTATATTGCTTCGACAATGTTTCAACAGGGAATAATTCCATTTTATAACCTATTTCACACTGTAGTGTAAACAAACATTGCAATGGTTTTATCATTATTTAAGTTTTTATTATTTAATCGTTGTTAGTGGTTAACAGATAATTCACAACTCTACTATACAATACTGACTTGGCCGAAGAAAACAGACGCGCACCGAGTCATCACATATACTGGGATTATGTTTATCTCTAACCGAGCAGCTTCAGGGGTTTCATACTTCTGTACACTCAGTCTGTCCGCCATATGAACAACAACAACAACAAAAAAAGATTTTTTTATATACTACTTCTATATACTTCTGCATGGACAAACAGGACACTGTACATCATTAGCATTAACATTGACTTTATCTAAAAAATAATCTACACTTGTAATGAAAAGGGATTAACACATAAATGTAAATATATTTCTTTAAAAAAAAAAAAAAAAAGACAGGGCGGGAGAGAATTATATATGAATGGTGCTCTGTCATCTAGATCTGTATCGCTCTTTCTTTATTCTCTTTAAAAAAAATTAAATAATAAAAGCCGGTCTTTAAAACATGGCGTTAAGACATTGAGCAGTTTGAGATTTAGTGAGAATTGCAGCAGAATGTGAGTCTGTGGATTAACTCCGCGAGACGTTAAAATACTTTTGTTTAAGTTTAAGAGTACAGAAGAAGTCTGATCCTGAGAGTCAGCATGATTTATTTTTAGTATGGCTACTATGGATCTTTAAGACAAATTTGCAGGACTAGAGCTGAGCTGAAGATCTAATTATGTGTTAAATTAACTTTTTAAAAAAATATATAAAACCACACACTTTTGGAAGAAATGGCAGCAATTACGAACAGTGACAAGTAACAGGACAGGTCAGAGTGTTTTAGACAGATTTAACCAAATGAGAAATGCTCGACTCTTGTGTGAACCTGTGCTTCGTGCAGCTAAGACTTGTCTCACGTAAACATTTGGATGGAAATACAAAACATCGAAGTGAGTTAATTCTGAACATCGCTTTATCTCCTCACTGATTGTAAACACCTTACAGCAGCTACTTTGGAAAGGTTTATCATTTCACTTACTACAATAAAATGTTGTTGATGTATAACATTGATACGATACTGAATGTTAAGGACAGTACTGACCCGGGTGGGTAGAAGAAGGAGAAATCAGATCAGAAGTATTTGGTTGTCCTGATGGATTCTGTACACTCTGTGGGTTTAAAACACGCGCCTGTGCTTTGGTTCTGATGGAGAGAACGAGAGAGAGAGAGAGAAAACCCTTTTTCACGTGTGCTTTAAAAATATCTGAGAAATATTTTCATGCCGGAGTTCATTTCCTCTCGTGTTCGTGAGTGATTAAGGTCTTCCTGTGCTGAAGGAGATCATTGTGGGAAAGCCTGACCTGTAATAAAATCAATCGGCACCTGGCAAGAAGACCAAAATGCTGTGATGGTACACACCTAGTGATCACAGTGACTCACGGCGTGAGCGCACACAGCCACTCTCCGCTCTGAGGCCGGATGGAGCACACTTTTACAGGATTTACAGAATATTTATGTGCTTGATTCTTGATGAGTAAATCTGTCACTGCTGCAGTTTGTATTTTTCCCCCCATACTTCTCACACATTGTGATTCTCACAGTGATTTACTCCTTTAACGCAAACGACTAACGCACCGACACCTACTATAGCGCTGCTCCTAGACGACGTTTTTTTTTTGTAAATAAAACTCTATTGTGCTGATTCTGATCTCCTGTAATTAAATGACTCTTGATCCTGTTCTGCTCTTTACAGTGAGAAATATTGTGACTGAAATTAATAAAAAAAAAAAAACATGAAGTAAAAGATTTTAAAAACAATAATAAAACAGCTGTGAGAGGCCGTGTGGGGGAGGAACCGCCCGTTTCAGGAGGTCTGGACCCTTGTGCTTGTTCTGCTTGGCTTCCCGGAGCACCGCGGCTCTTTATTTGTTCTGGGAGAGCACGTCGTTGAAGATGTTGAGGAACTGGTGAGCGTGGTACTCTTTGAAGATGAGAGCGGGACGGAAGCGGATGGACTTTTCGCCGCAGCCGCCCAGGAGAACCCCTGAGGAGAGAACCACGGTGTGTGAGGAGAGTAAAAATCACAAGTAGCGATAACTACGAAACGTCATGCCTTGGTGTTTTTCCACACTGTTTACACTGTCCATTTTATTAGGAATACCTTTACACCCGAACTCTAGAGACTAGATATTACTCTATCTGTAATATCTGAACCATAAGGAAGGATGAAGATTGAGTGCAAGAATAATATCACATGTTTCATGCTGTTAAACTCATTAAAATGTTATCAGAGCTTCACCTGTCTTCCCCGGTGGTGAGGTGGTTAGAGTCACGGTTCCTGTAGGTGGTTGGGTCGAGCCTCAGATAGTTACGTCACTACTATGAAGGAACTGAAACCTTCCTATAATAAATATGTGCTCACTTCCCAGAAAGTACAGCAGGTTTCTAATAAACACTTGATTTGTTTTAAGTCATTTATTAAAGACCAAAAAAAAAAAAAAAAACCCATAAGCCCCTGGATCACCCGGTGGTGTAGTGGTTACCGTCATCCTGGTCTGAGTCTCTGTATTTTAGGTCAGAGTGACATATAAAAAGAGCAAACGCTCTATAAAACTGAGAGCAGGTACAAGGTTGAGTCCTTTACTAAAGACAAAAGTCCAATAAGCAGCAGTGCTACCTGCTCCTGTGGTGGTGTAGTGGACAGAAACATGGGTTCTGCTTTAATACTGTATGAAGGAGGAAAACTCTATAAAAGCAACATGAGATCAGGAAGCTCATGTGGATGTACAATACACCTGCTTTTGGATTGAACGGTTGCTGGTTTAAATCTTGTGCTTTCATTTAAATCATGTTCAGGGTCACGTATGTAAAGGTAATAAGCTTTATAAAACAGTAGACAGGTTGGGTTTCTGTAGCTCTGAGTGCTCTGAGTGAGTGTCTGCTCCTGGATTAAGAGGTTGCTGGTTTGAATCCGCCCCCTTTTTTTTTCCTGTTCCCGAGAAAGCAACGTATCTGAAGGTGATTAGTTTATAGAAGAACAAAGCGGTATGCGGTCCTGTAGCTCACGTGGATAAGCGATGACCTCATGGATATAGCTCGTGTGGGTTCGAATCCAGTGTTTCGCTTTTCAAGTTCATAGTTACGTATATGAAGATGAAAAGCTGTATTAAACACCCTGTTACTATAAGTTCCCGTAGCTCATGTGGATGAGCGTGTGCCTTTAGGCCAAGAGGCTGCAGGTTCGAACCCCGTGCTTTTCTTTACCTGTGAGTCCGATAAGAAAGTGAAAAGCTCGACAGAACAGGACCCAGTACGAGTTCCTGTAGCTCATGTGGATGAGCGCCTGCCTCTGGGTTGAGAGGTTGCTGGTTCGAACCCCGGCCAGAACTCCAGGATGTGAGCGGGAAGGTTCAGAGAATGATGGCAGGACAAGAGAGGTGGAAGGTGCAGGAAGGGCGTAACCTGAGGTGGGGGTAATTCCGGGCATCTGGCCCCCCCAGAAACAGAGCATGATGGGAAAAGGGTTATGCAGCTTGAAGAGACAGGTTCGACTTAGTTTTTGCATTGTACAGAAAATGCTGTGAAAAATCTATCACCTCAACTTCTTCTGGAATTATCCAGCATCATTTACCTGTTCTCCACTCAGTCTGCTCCTCCTGCATCTGTCCACACAGGGAGACGCTGGACTCGAACCAGCAACCTCTGAGTCTAGAAACCGTGACATTACCACTAAGCCACCGAGACCCACACTGAGTGACACGACTCATAGCGCTTCTGTCTTTTAAAATGACACTCGATGAAACAAAAAAAAACAACACTAAGACTCTGGTCTGTGTTAAC
This sequence comes from Clarias magur, assembly GCA_013621035.1. Lineage (NCBI taxonomy): Eukaryota > Metazoa > Chordata > Actinopteri > Siluriformes > Clariidae > Clarias > Clarias magur. Next base: position 244,574 of record QNUK01000335.1, read on the forward strand.
ATTACTTCATTGTACATCTTTCAGTTACATCTCTGCGTCTCCTTTCTCCTTGGACCACGCCCTGATTGCCCATGAATCCTGTCACCAGGTCACCACTTGTCCTTCCTTGCACCACTTTTCTAGTTCCTAACTACTGCAAACCGGTCAAGGTCCCTCCGGTCCTTTAAATTCCAGTTTGAATTATATTTCAGTTTATTTGTCTTGCCTTGAGTGTGCTGGTTTAAAAATGTTTTTGAAACTGATATAATATATATAAAATATATATTTATTCTTTGAATACATAATTTTTCATGTAAAATACTACTTTTGAGTGAGAATGCTTGTTTATTGCCGTTCATCACAGACTTTTCTATACAAATATAAACCAGAGTAAAAATTGACGAAGTGTTTACCCTTGTCCCTTATTTTGAGGAGAAGGCTGTCTCTGGTGACATCATCACGGGCATCAATGGCACAGAAGGTGCCCTGACCACGGGCTCGGCTCAGCAGGTGAGGATACTGAGACTAAGAGAGAGAGAGAGAGAGAGAGAGATGCGATGACAGGTCTATATCACATTGACTGCCGATTAAAAAAAACGCTAAATACTTTTTTTTTTTTACCACAAATGTATGCATATATTAGGGCTGAACCGATTTCTCGAGTAAATTAAGTAATTCGATTACAAAAATGATCGAGGCAAAATCTTCTGCCTCGAATCTTCGTTTAATTAATTTTAAAAGTTTGCGTTATGTTTTTGCGCAATTAGTTGTTGATAGCACGCTTTTGATACAAGCCGCCAGTAAACACCAACAAAGAAGAAGGACACAAAGCGGAAGGAGACGCAAACAGTTAGCTGTGAAGTGATTTGATGGTGCGTTCTGTTGGTTCTTCATGATTCACCGCGAGTTTTTGCGCCGCAATTACGTTTCCATCTTTCTGCGCGAAAAAATTTAACACGTTTAAGCCGCCTTAAAAACATGTTTAAACATGTTGAATTTTTTTGGCAGAACTTTGCGGAACGTCGGCGGTCCGTCGCGGCGGCTCACGACGCCTAACACCGCATCTCACTGCGAGTCAAACCGCATAGGTGAGATAGGGGTACAAGCAATTCCTTGTATTGTGAATAATGCCTACGTTTATTTTTGATAAAATGCTGTATGCATTTAAAAAATAAAAGTAGATTTTTCTAAAAAGAAAATCAATTAATCTTTGTTTCTCTCATATATATTTTACATTGCTGTTTAATTAAGCAAAAGAACATTTATCCGATTACTCGATTAATTTTTTGGTAGAATGCTCGATTACTAAAATATTCGATAGCTACAGCCCTAGCATATACACACACACACACACACACACACATATTATACACACACGCCCTGCGATGGATTGGCACCCTGTCCAGGGTGTACCCTGCCATGTGCCCCAAGTCTCCTGGGATCGGCTCCAGGCCCCCGTGACCCTGAATACAGGAATAAGCGGTATAGATGATGAGTGAGTGAGTATATACACACACATACACACACCCTTTTTTTTTTTTTTTTTTTTTTTAACAAATGCATATCCAGTTAAATGTTTGCAAACAATATTTCACTCGGTCTATTGACATTGATTTAATACAAGTACACTGCTGTTGCCCGCATAAAACAATCTGATTTCATATTGCACTGAATGTAAACACTAGATTATAAAACCTTGGACCTGATCCACTAGAGGGCAGGCCTGAACACGTGTGACAAAAATATTCTAGCAGTTTCTAAACCGAGACAGTGACTAGACATGTTTTTAAACATGTGACTAGATAGCAGATGAAATGATACTGAGAATGATTATACTAAAAGGCATGATCTCATGTATTTATGGTTTTAATGAATGATTAACACTGTTCCAGCTGTGCCTCAAGCTCCAATGTGTTGGTATTTTTTCTAGTTGAAGATTTAAAAGGTCTAATGACCCTTTTTTGGGAGACTGCACTCCCCCCCCGCCCCCCCCCCTCCCCCACTATTACTCATGGATGACAATTATTATTATTTTTTTTTTAATCCCATAATTTCAAGATTTTTTTTTATCTCAATGTGCACGTTGCTTTTTAGTGTCTGGACTATAATTTGACCAAACAAGTAAACAATATCAAACACTTTTCTTAAAAATGTAATTCATTGCTATTTAATAAAAAAATTTCTGCTCAATATCAAAATGACATTCATTTTGCGATTCTTTTTTTTAATTTTTTTTTTTATCTCAATATCGTACGCTATATTATCATATGCTAATATCACAGCTAATTAAGTGACAGTTCAGCACATGGTGACCCTCTCTGCTTCATTATTCACAAGAATCCTCATTAAATCCAAAAAGGTTCTTAGCTAATCCAAAAGCTGCAGCAAATAAATCCTCCATCGCTGGGGTAATTACAGTAATTATCTGCCCGAGTTACCTGCAGCTCATAGAGTCCCTGCAGCAAAGCCTTCCCCGAGCGAGTCACTTCCTCCAGAAGGTTCTCTCTCCTGATGACCTTCAGCACCTCGGAGAGGAACAGGTTCTTTGACGGGTCTCCCATCCACGTGTTGAAGATTCTGTAACCCTGAGCCACGACACACAACAGAATGTCAGGGTTTCATAATCGGGTCATTAAAAACAATCCAGAAACAAGCAGAGATTCATTTGTAATGTCGTGACTCGAAAACACAAGGACTTTCCCAGAGCACTAGAGGGCGCTGCTTACTCAGATGTAAGAGATGTGTTATGGGAGTGCTCTGACTCGGGAGTGTTAATTAAGGCTTTTCAGTAATCCAGGACAGTTTGAAAGTCTCTCTGCGGTAAGTAACAATGACTGGTCTGGAAACGTGACACAAAATCATAGACAAGACAAGTTTGTCCTTATGATGGTTTCAAATAAAATCATTTTACGACACTTACGGATATCGTTAAGTTAAAACTCCTTTCCACAAAGCAACTTAATCACTCTGCCTTGACAAAAGAAAGAAACCGTTACTTTCTAACAATATATATATTTTTAGATAAGACAAGAAAAATGTCACTAGAGGAGAAAATAGACTGAAGTGTGCCTTTAACAAATGAAAACTTTATTTTTCTTAATAGAGACCGCGTGACTTGGTTACTACGACTAAACACACACACGAACCTTGTCAGGCTGCAGCTCGTCTCTGTGGTAGTATCCTCCTGTGAGCATCTTCTTGCTGAAGGAGACGACGTCGGCAGGGTCGTCCGTGCCCCAGTGCTCGTGGGCCCAGAACTTTCCGGTGGCTCCGCCCCCTGTTTGAACCTCGTCCACGTGGAACGCACATCCATGCTGAAAGAACAGAAACACAATGCGAATGGAACTGGATTTGTACCGCAGTCGATTGAAACACCAATACAGCACATACACAAATATACAGGGTGGGCCTGTATATTTATGTATATGGGCCTGGTGGGGCAAACTTTTCAAGATGGGTGGTGACCATGGTGGCCATTTGGAAGTCGGCCATCTTGGATCCAACTTTTGTTTTTTCAATAGGAAGAGGGTCATGTGACATCAAACTTACTGGGAATTTCACAAGAAAAACAATGGTAACGAAACTTGGCAAGCAGTTTGCTAACTGTAGCATGGGAGATGGGTGGTCTCGTAGGGGGTCTTGCATTGAAATCTGCTGCAATGACCCGGTTACTGCGGCCACCAGATATCAACACAATTTCGTTCCGCTCATCACGTGTTAACCTCTTCGACATGTCAATGGCTGTGAACAAAGAGAAACTTGTAAATAACTCATGAGAGAATAAAGTTACGTTAAAACCAAGCACACCATTGTTTTTCTTGTGAAATTCCCAATGAGTTTGATGTGTCACATGACCCTCTTCCTATTGAAAAAACAAAAGTTGGATCCAAGATGGACTTCAAAATGGCCACCATGGTCACCACCCATCTTAAAAAGTTTGTCCGCTCACATATACTAATGTGCCACAAACAGGACGTTAATGTCACCAACCGTTCCCATTTTATTAAGGTGTATCCATATAAATGGCCCACCCTGTATATAGATAGATACAGAAAGATATGTATATAGAAATACATATAAAGATTTTTATTATTTTTTTTAATATCAACATGTAACGCTATGGTCGTATAAACCACAGCAAGATGTCTGCCCTTGAAACCGAAGCACAGCGAGCAGACACGAGCAAGTTCATTTGAGGCCGTCGTTGTTCCTTGTGGTCTGATTTGAGATGACAGCAATCAGAGCAGACGAGGAGACGAATTGCCCGAGGAGCGCCGCGTGTTCACTTCTTCATGCGGTGTGCTTTTTTGTTTTAGTTTTTTTCACAGCTGCTTCACAAGATCATTATTTATTCATCATTACGACCCTGAAGATGATTCAAGAACGAGTCAAGCTCATCAGTCGCCGAGTCTGTGCGTGGTTATTATAATTTCCCCAGAACAGTTAGCTGTAAATTACCTTGCGAGCGATGTTGCGGAGTTTGATGAAGAAGTCGGGTGAGGCGTGGTTGTCTCCTCCCTCGGCCTGGATGGGCTCGATGACGATACCTGCCACGGATTTGCCCTTCTGCCTCCACTTCACGATCAGATCCTCAACCTGAAACACACAAGGCCTGCTCTCAGTGTGTGGTCTGATGTCATCAAATCAAAATCAAGACTCCACCCGTGACAAACTGACTAGCAGCGAGCTTAGCTGTATTTGGACACGTCCCCATGTCAGTCATATTCATAGGTCCTTACATATATTGTACTATAGAGATTAAATGTTTGAACTCGGATGTTAAATGAGATCCGACCTCCTCTAGACAGCGAGCCTCCTCTTGCGCGTTCTCCCGGACAAACTCCTCCAGCGGGTACTTGAGCCTGGGGAAGGGCGCGATAGGCCAGTCGAATGATGGGATGTCCAGCTTGTGGATGGCTTTGGAGTGTGTCGTGGCCAAACATCCTGAGAATGAAATCAACACAGCTATGAGGACAAGGGAACAACTTCATTTACTTTGCGTTTCACCGGAGATGCTCATGAGCACCCTCTGCAGGTTGTACAGATATTTAACACACACATACACACACACATACACACACACATACACACACACATACACACATACACACACACATACACACATACACACACACATACACACATACACACATACACACATACACACACACACACATACACACATACACACACACACACACACACACACACACACACACACACACACACACACACACACGCCAAGGCTTACCCATAGTTCTGCCATGAAACGCTCCCATAAAGGACAGGATGCTCAGATCTGGACATCCAGGACTCTGCAAACACAGTGCAACACAATTCATCACCAGCAGAGGGCGTTCATGCTCTATAACTCTATAAACATTAATATTGGTCAGCTAGCCCAGGTGTTCGTCTCGCTGCACAGGCAATGCACGAACAGGTTTATCGGCTGAGCATGTTTTGCACTACACTGCATAAAAACAAACAACAAAAAATAAACTAAAGTTACCAGTTCTTCTATTATTCTAAAAGTAAATCGATAAACAAAATCTCTAAACAATAAAAAATTAGAAGCTCCTGAACACTTAACTCATTTCAAGTTCATAATCATCTCAGTCCGTTAGAAATTTGCATCAAAATTTCAGCTAATTAAACTATTTAAATATTGCAGTTTTATATAAATCAAACCTTAATTTTTTTTCTTCTGAAGCGCAGGAGGACATGTTTTAGTCTCTAGGATATAGGGTTAAGACATCGGGTTAAGACATCCCAGACACTTTTCCAGTTGTGTCCAACTTCGTGGCAAATGCTTGAAGAACAACATACACTATATTGCCAAAAGTATTTGCTCGCCTGCCTTCACATGCATATGAACTTGACTTACATACAATTCTTGATCCATACGGTTTAATATGATGTTGGCCCCGCCCTCTTTGCAGCTATAACAGCTTCAACTCTTCCGGGAAGGCTTTCCACAAGGTTTAAGAGTGTTTTTATGTGAATATTCGACCGTTCTTCCAGAAGCACATCTGTGAGGTCAGACGCTGATGTTGGACTAATTCATCCCAAAGATGTTCTATCGGGTTGCGTTTTTTTTCTATCGGGTTTTTTTTGGGGTTTGGGATCAAAAGATGAATATGAGACTTACAGCTTAAATTTTTTGATTTTGTGGCATTTTTTGTTTGAACAAGTTACCAAAATTACCGGAACACATTCAGTGACTGATGTTAGCTTGAATACTTAAACTTTTAAAAGCTCTGAATGTCTGTGTTTAGGTTTTGCCTGTGAAGACGGCATCTGCTGTTATAATCCTACACCGAAAGACCAGAGAGATGTCTACAGGAGACGAGCAGGCCATCTTGAATCTAATCTAAACCAACATTGATAACTCATCTTAAACTCAGATGTCTTCAGTGTGTAACACAAACAGAATCGGCCTTTCGATGACAATACTCAGGAAGGACGAATACAGGGGCCTGCACTTGAGTGAGTGTACTGTTGTAGTGAGTTTTACCTGGTTGATCATGCAGGAGCTCGTTTCCTCTGCTGAAGGCGCATTCGCGCCTCTCTCTTTGTTCTAGATATGAACAACACACCGAAAATATATCACTTCATCTGCAATCTGCTTGGATGTAATGTTACAATGCGCGAAATGCTAAAAACAAATTGTATTGTTTTACCCGAGTTGAAATGCTATTATTAAAATTCACTCTGACGATCATTGACAAATGTCTGGCCAAACTAACTGGTAGCTCGCAAGTGTACTTGATAGCAAGCTAATAATCCTAGCTGTCTGCCTTGCTAAGAGTGTTGAATCAAGTACTTTGATTAATGGGTGATGCTACTGTATGGTCATGTGTGTGGTGTTGACTGTGGACTCACTTTGTACCAGATGAAAATGGCCTTGAAGGCGTTCTCGTTGGAGCAGGAGCCGCACGCCATGTTCTGCACCCGGGTCATACCACTGGGAGCAATCTGGGAGGGGGGGGGGGATTAGACACTTCATATATTACAAAAATCATAACTACAGAGCTGTGAATCTCTAGTCAGGGATATGTTTCTGAATATGATCATGTTTTCTCAAAACTCAAGCTGAATTCTATGACAAATATCACCTTTCTGAAGCAATGATTATAAACTACTATTATACAAGCTGTGGGTTGATTTCTTTAAATCATATTGTCTCTAGTTTCTGGCTCTTGGCCAGGTTTATCAACTGAATGCTTGCGAGACCAGTCCTGAGGCGAAGTGACATCTGTGGCTATGATTATTGGGCTGTTTTTAAAAAATTTTTTTTTAATGAACTGGCATCTTATATAAAAAGGCTCTTTTTCCACCCTCACAGCAGAGAAGCTATTCAGGCGAACGGAAAAGGCACAGAAAGTTGCTGGAATTAATCCAGACTGAATTGCTGCACATGAAATTACTTGGGGAGGAAAAATAAATAAATAAATAAACAAACAAACACGACTTGGTCAGGGGTCTTTGTAACGGACGTTCTGCACACACACTAATCTCTTAGCATGAGCGGTTCAGTATTTCACAGTCGAGGTGCGCTTTAAACGTGTTCTCACCGAAAGCAGACTCTCAGTCAGCTTTTCTGGAAAATTCTCAGGCGGCAGAATCCCGAGGGCTGGGCGGTTGACGAAGGCGCTCTGCGAAAAAAACCCCCCCAGAAAATTAAGAAAAAAAAAAAAATAAATGTAAAACATGGTATGGAGCAGTTAAAGAGATGTATATATTGAATGCAGTCAGTTCTGAGGATCTTCATGCCTGACTACATCAACACACACATACACACACAAACACACTCGCACACAGCGTAAAATATAAACACAGAGCAGAGATGTCTCACCAGATTGATGGGATTGGCGAGTGCTTTCATTAGAGCTGGATGATTATAACCTGTACAGAATCACAATGCAAATATTACAATAATATTTGCATACAGCTTTGCATTTAGTCAGGTAATATTCTCTATATGTAAATATTCTCTATATCTAATATTCTCTATATCTAAATATGGATGTGGACGAAACAAACAAACCCAGCACGGTTAATTGCATTGATCACTTTTAGACTAGACGCAGATAACGAGGGTCTCGTTGATCCCATGTGTCAGACGTCTAACCTGAAGCAAATTATTCCTAAGGTTCGACTGTGTAGAGATTGTTTCAGATGGACGATCGCCTCTAATAAAGGAGCAGCTTTCATTTTCAAACAAATGCAGAGTGTAAAAATAAATATTAAGTTTCAATTATTTGTAACGTGGACCTTACAGCCCAGTGAAATAGTTTTTTCCCCACATATCACAGGTAGGAAACTGGGGTCAGAGTGCAGGGTCAGCCAGGACACAGCGCCCTTCTGGTCAGCGACTAAGAGGCTTAACCGCCAAAAAGCAAACAATTATGTAATAAAACCCATTCGGCCTATTTAGTCCATGCGCCCCTATTAGCAAGTGACAATATTTTAAAGGTAATGTCCAATTTAAGTGTGAAATAATAAGAATAAACTAAATATGAGATTGTTAAGCCTATTTAAATAAATATTATTTATATTATTTAAGTGAGTGCGAGTTTCTTTTTCCACTGGCAGATCACTTTTTGTTCTTTCTAGAAATAAATGATAAGAATGATCTGCCCCTCAAAAAAACTAATTTATTGACTATTTGGGTTTGTTCTAATCTTGGGTTGAGAAATATTGATATATAATTTGACTAAATTTTAAATATTTTCCCTTTTATTTTATATAAATTGTGAATTGTTTATATTACCTTATATATTATAATATGTATTATGAAATTTATAATTTAGTCAAATGTTCATAAATGAGAGAACAAAGTATGCAAGGTATGTTTTTTCCCCTTAAACTCCTATATTTGTTGCACAAACAAGCTGAACGAGCTCTGCTTTCTAATCTCGGGGTTTATCCGAATTGCGCGCATTTATGTCAGTCGGATGATTGAGAGCCACGGAGGTCAGATGTCACGCATTTTGTCACACACGCACTGGATCTCCTTAAAGGTGAAGAGTAAACCGTCTGTGACTGGAGTTAGTCAAGTCAAGTCAAGTCAAGTCAAGTAGGCTTTTATTGTCATTCCAACCATATACAGTTAGTACACAGTGAAACGAAACAACGTTCCTCCAGGACCAGGGTGCTACATACATGTAACAACATAAATGTACAACATGAATTTTACATTTTTAAGTTACTCTAAAAGAAGAACTATCAATATCTATACAAAAATACAAAAATAGACAAAGTGCACGTGCAAATGTGCAAACAAAGTGGTACATGACAGACACAACAATGTAAGACATAACAGTACTTTTTTGATGAAGGATGAATTGAGGTAGTGGGAAGAGCAGCAGTAAACAGTTTACAAGTTAGATTTAGGCAACAAGGACACTGTTATGGGTAAATAAAGTACCTAATAAAAACAAACCCGATGTTATTTATGCTGTTTTTAGGACACAGAATTATGAGCTTAGTGTTAGACCAGACAAACATTAGATTAATCACCCCGTGCCTGATACTATTAGTGTGATAGAGCTGTTCAAGGTTTTCCCGTGGTTGTGTGAAAAGCAGTGCTGTGAACCAGCTGGAACTACTTTGGTTTCGGAGTTTGGCTCAGAATACATAAGCTGTACCCTTTGACCACTTCTACTTGACCCTCTGCCAGAATGATGCAAGGATTTCCAGGATTCCTTCAAAAGCCGGTGTGCTGTGAACGCCTGCGGGACACACCCGGGATTAGGTTAAGTCGCGCGTGTGACGTCAGAGCTCCTTGTCTGTATTATCATCGGCCCTGTTCTCATGCTCACCGTGTCGGTTCAGACGTCTCCCCGCGCTTTAAGCGAATTTAAGAACAGCCATGGCAACCGACTCGGTCACAAAGAGGATCAGCAGGAAGTCCTTTTCTAATGTTCTGTTCTGAGTGCCTTGGTTAGCTTTAGCTTTACCGGTGCCGTAGATTATTTTGCTTTATTCCTTACAATCATTCTGTAAACATCTCAATTTAAACTCTATCATCAGCTTGATGAATCTTGCTCAAGACACCTTTATATGAAGGACGACATGTTTTATATAGCAGGACTGTTTAAACGATCGGACGTATAGACAGACTGGACGCTGACTCGAGGAGACCGGAAGCTGTTGTGATCCCGAGCACATGGCCTTATCTGGAGCGCCAGACCTTTCTGACCCCCTGAGGGTGTGTGTGTGTGTGTGTGGGCATAGTGGGCTTTGCTCTCATATCACACGCACATGTGTACTCAGCGAAGTGCATTGACCTCCTTCTGTGTGCATGAAGCTGAAGAAATCCTCACAGAGTCCGACTCTGTGCAATTCCCTACTGCGCTGGTCACTGGTGCAAAAAATATCGGCACCCTTTATTAATTGGCCCTGCACGACCTCTGAATAATTTTCCAAAGTGCTCTGAACTATTTACACATCTTCATCCAGAGTTAATTATTTGCTACGTTTGTTTAGGGATAATAACAACGGCTGATACGCGCGGCTCAGTTAAATGTTTTTTTAGGTTAGTCTGTAGTGTTTAAACGCTGTCAGAAAATAGCTAGCTACATTTAATTACCTTTAAACTTTTTTTAAAGGTTAAAAAGTCAAACTAAATCTGGGAACAATGTAACAGAGGGACGGTCTTGCTCTAATGATTTGACCTACTGTAGAATGGAGATTTCTTGGCACAGCCGATGCATCCAGTCTCTCCCTCTTTCTCTCTCGTTACCCCAGAGCACAAATCAGGGTTCAGCTTGGTTTTAATAAACGCCAACGTGTGAAGTGGATGAATAGCGTAGGGCGGTGGGGCAATAGTGCTCTTCATTTCTGCGTGCTATTCATCTGTGTCCGTTTTCATGGTGTTGGAGGAGCAGCGGAGGGAAATCTAATCAGTGACAAATTAATCTGATCATATCTGCAGTGCAGGCATCAGAGAGAGAGAGAGAGAGCGAGAGAAAGAGAGAGAGAGAGAGAGATGAGTTCTCTCTATTCAGCTCATTTAATTTGTCAGAACTGATGGAATATAAAAAGGATTTCTGATCAAAACGATGACCGTGAGCTGACGGAGAGGTGAAAGCGGATAGCCGGTGCTGTAAATGCGGATAAACAGACGTGGTGTCTAGACGGAGGAGGAGGAGAATATTTCTCTCCGGGTGTCAAGTCGCGCTTGATCAGTCATCCTCGATCCTCCCAGCAGGCACAGCGAACAAACATCAAGACCAACAAACAAACAAGCCGCTCCAGCATCAGCCCTCGAACAGGAAACCTCACAAGTGTAATAAAATGTTTTTATAGTCCGCTAAGGCTTTTATAGATTTTTTTTCCCCTGTTTGTTATTGGACAGTTCTCATAATGAAAACCCACATAAATGTGTTTTTTATATCTCCAAATGCTTTCTTCACCTACATAATATGTGTTTGTCTAATAACAAGGACAGTCGGTTTTATAAAACACGAGCCCTAAAAATATATAAATAAATAAATAAATAAATAAGAAATCCCTCTGTGGTCACCTACACGCTTTAGATCATGTTTACTGATATCGATCTGGTAAACAGTTTGGCGGTGTGAGCGCTGGAGAAACGGGAATTTATGGAAACAGCTGTTTTTGTGCTCTCTCTCTCTCTCTCTCACTCACAAACACACATTTCTCATAAACATTCAAGTTGCAGGGATTTGTATATTTAGGCAAGAGTTATTAACCCCCTATACTTGGCTATTTATTATGAAATGGGAAACATATCCAGCGCTCTGGACGCTCTACCTCACCTCTCCAAGGTCTCATATTGAAAGGACTTTACTTTAATATGCAGCTTTGCTTCACTACATGAAGCTCAAAGTGTTTTAGTGATCGAGGGGAGCGTTCAGCAGATCATAGAGAAGAGTGTTGGGAAAAAAAAACAAAGAAAAAATAAAAAAGGGTGAGGTACCGAGAGGGACAGACGAGATCTGCGTGTACAGATCCAGCATGCGGTTGCCGTCGGCGTCCACCAGGTAGTTTCCTCGGCTCTCCTCGTAGTTACAGAAGAAGTTGATTGCGCCCACGTTCTGTGCAAATGAAAGACAAAACAACACGATTCACATTAGGCCCGAATGATTTGCGCCGCGCCAGGGAACAATTTCTCCCTACTTCCCCCTCCCACATGGGCGCTAGTTTTTTGCTCTCTGCACTCGGGTACGCTTTGCCTAATATGATTGATAGTCTGGAGAAAATGTCACGAGTGACGCTCTTGTGCGTCTTCCTACTGTATCCGCTGCGACTGTGGAGGTCAGAGGATGAGACCGGAGTGTGCACAGGGTCCGGAGGAGACTGACGGCACTGATGACGTCACGTCTTACCAGCTCTGACTCCGCGCTCAGGTACGTCTAGATTCCGAATTCATATCCGAATTTGAACCAAGTCAAGTCAAGTCAATTTTATTTATATAGCGCTTTTAACAATTGACATTGTCGCAAAGCAGCTTTACACAATAAAAAGAAGCAAGTTTGTATGCAATGTGTATGAATCAAAATGATAAGATTGTCCCTTTTCCAGTGGACTCAGGCTTTTCCAGAGCGCCAAACGATTAAAGTTCTCACTGATTAAAATGAACCAGACTTTGGGAGTCAAGTGTTCTCGGGAACGATCCGCATGCCCTAATGTGAAAACGGCCTTATAAAGCGTCTTGAGCGACTGCGGATCTCGTTTGCTATGAAGTTGCTGCTCCAGTGAGCTCTCTCTGTGGAGATTTCTCCAGGGACTGCGCGGAGGCTTTTAAAGCATCTGCTGCGTCGACGTTCCTCTAAACTCGGAGGTCGTTAAAAAGGACAGTGGAGCCAAACAGGGATGGTTTCCGTATTCCGGACAGCACACGCTCAACATGATTATACAATCGTCTAATGAGAGCACGGAGATGGAGAGCGGAGGTTAATACTTATTTATAGTTTATACTAAAACACTCGTAACATTGCATCATGTTTATACTTTCTGCTGCCCAGAGAATTATTTTTCACAGACTTTACTACACGTTGAAACCTGGCATGTATTGGCAAACTGTTTTCCTGTTAGTGCAGATTTATCTTTTGAACATGAAGATCACGATCATTACTGAAACATCAACAGTGTCCCGGATCTCGATTGAAGCCTAACGGCTTTTTATTCCACATATACCGAACATCCGAGCTGATGTTGTTTACATCCGAGCATGACGTTTGTCTTGAACTCCTTTAATTCACCCGGCGAATCAAACAGGCGAATACACGCAAAAGCTCAGAATCAAATGTAATAAATATAAAATATTTACTTGGATATTGTGTTGCAATTTTCCAGCGCTGTAACAGAACGAACCTCAGATGCCCAACACAGCCCTAAACCCTGCTTTATGAAGCTCGGCTATAACTGTACACAAAATTATAGATAACTTGTAGATAACACGTTTCTCCTTTTTTTTTTTCTTTTTTCTTTAGATTACATAATGTCCTATACCTGAGGGAAATTTTATACATTTTATCTGTTTATGGTTACAGTTATAGGTGCGTCTGATGATAAACAGGCCTCTGACAGGCCTTCCTTCATTCTCTCTTTTAAAGTTAAAAAGACAAAACCGGTCAAAATCAGTAAAGAATGAGATACAGCCTGCGACATACTGCAGCACTGACACTGGAGACTCCTTCCATCAACGTCACTTAAAGGTGACTTAAAGGGAAAATGACTGCAACACTCACTTTTTTTTTAAAATAAACACACATCCCTGTGCATGTGATATTACTATTACAGAAACGACAGTGTAATAGAACAGACGCTTTAATGAAATAAATAAACTGATTAAATCAGCAGCAACACGAGACGGATAAAATAAAGTCCGATCTTGCGATTTGTTTTGCACATTATCAAAACAAAACAAAACAAAAATCAAAAACAGCCTTTAGTACTGATGAGGCAAAAAAAAAAAAACTCGTAAATTGTAAAGTGTCTCAATAAACAATGTGGAATTTTATACTGGAAATGTTTGCATGTCACAGAGCAATAACGTCTGTTAGAGCAGTGATGTAACAAACATAATCATCTTACACTTAGGCTTTTAAAAGAACAGGCTGAATCAGGCCTGTGTCGCAACATGTCCTTATCCCAGACTCACACCAGTTTGAACCAGTCACACACACACACACACACACACAGTAGTGTACAAAGGCTGCCTCTTTGTGCTCCCTTTCTCTTTGCTTCCTGTTGGCTTTGACATGCGGTCGCTCACAGCTCAGAGCCTCACTGTCTGTTCTGAGGGTTTGTTACAGAAACCAGTGTGAGCTGATAACGTCACGCCGGACTCTCGGCTCCAACAGAAAGCTGGATTTTTCTTGTCATGGTGAGGAAAAAAACAAATCCAAGCTCCTAGAAGCGCTTCCAGACTTGCAGAGCCCACACACACACACACACACACACACACACAGATAAACTCAGCCTAGAGAAACCGGGTGAATATTACACTCGTTTAGCAGAGAAAGCAGTGTGTGAACCGAATTTCTGATGAGCTCATGATATCCGGACACACACACACACACACACACAGACTTTAACGCTGCTCTGTGAACCTTACACAACAACAACAGCGTGCATGATTCATTTTTTTTTTTTTTTTGTGCAGCACTGACCTGAATTTCTCCCAGCTGTCTTGTCAGCTCCTGTTCAGAAAAACACAATCAGGGTCTGAACAGTGCCACAATAAATGTAGGAATTAAAAATGCTGTGCAAATATTTCCTTTACCAGAACTAACAAAAAAAACAAAAACAAAAATGTGGACCAAAGAAAGAGAAACATCGGACCTTAGACCTCGGTCCTGGAACGGGAGTCTTCATGGACGGGGCGTCGTATTCGAACTCGGACACGGGCTTCGTGGCTGTCTGACTGACATACCTGCAGCCTGAATGATACATTTATAAAACATATACAATATATAAAACAATCTGAGTCGGTGCAGATCCTAAGCTTAATAATACTGATGAGATTAATGATTTAGTACTAATCTGCACATGAACCGGTTCATCGTCAAGGTTGCGCACGGAATTCTAATCTAGTTCATAGAAAGAGGAGCGATTTTCTAGAAATATATTTTAAGAATGAAAATCAAAACTGAGCATACTTTAAAAAAAAAATCAAATTAGAAAATAATAGAGTTTAATTTCTTATTCGAAATATTGCCCTTAATCAGGATTCCACAAATTAGATTTATACACACTTTTCTTTCTTTTTAAAATAAAAAAAAAATAAAAAAATTAATTTTAAGTAGTAATTATTTAAATTTCCTTAATTATTTTACAGTCTAGTGGCCTTAGACTGAGAGGTCACTGTAAATCGAGTTCTGTCTGAACCCCTTTATCCTACAGATAAACAGAGAAACAGTTCCATCCGGATGGGCGTGGTCTCTTCTAGGATAACCCCGCCCCCTTTCCCCCCTCCAAAGAAACCACCAGGGCTTGGACTGGATGGTTTAATGAGGCCGGTTCTGACCGGTCGACTTTCTCTTTTAACCCGATTAAACATCTAAGGAAAGCTTTTTTTTTTAGTGGCAGCAGCACTCATGTTCATGTCCTTTACTTTAATTTATCATCCATCCACCATTCTGGTTTTGGACTCTAGACTCTCTGTGTGAAAAAGTGCTTATCTGTTAAACCACCATCTCCTTCAATTACACTAGCGTCACCGTAACAGTCAATCCGGCCCATAAACGCTGTGCTCGAGGGAAAGTATATGATTTTACGAGATGTGCTTTTACGACTGTTATCTGTCCGATACGGTCTGTCTTTTACCTGGAGCCGCGAGGCGCAGGTTCTGCTGCAGGGTGAGAGACAGATGACGGCTGAGGAATGCCATGGAGAGCTCTTCGGAGATGAGAGGGACGAAGAGAGAGAGAGAGAGAGAGAGAGAGAGAGAGAGAGAGAGAGACAGGAGATCAAGCACCTGCCTTTCACAACACCTGCGCAATGAAAAAAAAAGAGCACAAATTAATACCTTTTTTTAACTTTTTTTTATTATTACTCCCCCCCCCCCCTGCAAACTGAACGAGAAATCTGCTCCTGTAAACGACACAAAGGTTTTAATTTGTTTACGGAAAATGAGCGAATGTTGGATTCATCCACCCTCAAACTGAATCCACTGCTTATAGACGCTGCAGTTTCTCTGCTGAATCGATAACGCAGCCGTCGGTGGTGAGTGCGTTCGGAAAAAAAACACGCCAGTAAAGCCTTGATTTATTAAGAAGTTTCAAACACAGATGGCTTTTAGAGAAACTCTTAAGGATCAATATCTAATCACATTCAGGTCATTATCTTTTTGGACTGTCAGGGATTAAGAATCATGACCTACAAAATCAATCACCTGTCTGTAGTCTTAGCTTCATACACCATACAGATCTTGCGCTGTTTAGTCTATACGTGTGCTACAAAGTCGCCATTTTACAATTACTGCGCTGCCTCAAGCAAAGAAAGCAACGGAGGAGATTTGTGATGACAGGAACTGGGTTACGAACCTTTCTGATGCATTATTAATAATATCTGGAAGGATAGTCCTGAACCGTCAACTTCTGTGTAAGAAATGTGGTGGGAACCAGAGTCACTTAAACGCTTGGTGAAGATGCATGGTAGAAAAAAAGGACGAAAAGATCTGAGCTATGTTTACAACAGGGACAACTTTGTGGTAGTGGGACTTGAACCTGGGACCTTCCGAACCGTAGTCCAATTCATTCACCTGAGCTGATGGTGAATGCTGAGAGGTTGGAACAGACGAGAGGGGAAATAAGGTCGCTGCATAGAAACCGATAAAAAGCAGCCTGTTGCAGTAAAACATCTGTTCCCATTTCTTCAATTTAACCTACATCATTTCATTTCATTTAATACAAAGAAACAAACTATTGCACGGTACTGAATGTTGTGCATATTGAATTTGAACCAGTCAGCTATGAGCTACTTTTAGCCTTGTTTTTTTTTTTTTTTCTCTTCTTCTTCTGAATGCAGATCTATTATTGGAAAGCAGCAGGCCGTTGCTGAGGCTTCACTTCTCTGACTAATGCTGAAGCTCCTTGGTTGCTGTTCAATCCCGCGACATGAGCGCGAACCCACCCAGAGCCGTCTGGCTTAAACGGGACTGGCTCAGCATTGGCCTCATGATGAGGGAATTCCTGATTCCTGCCTCGTCCACCATATGTTCAGACCCGGCGCGGTGTTTTTTTGTGCTCAGGATAAAGAGAGCCTTTAAGACCGGCACTTTAAGCACTTTGCATGGCTTTTTGTGAAGACTTAATGGGGCATGATTGATTCATTTTCTGCTTCTTTATATGACATGAATTACAGCAAATGCATACCGCTCTAAAAGCTACTGTAGCCTTGAACATTGAAGAAATTCTGACCGATCCTTTCTGACTCTCTGGGGTTCTACCGCCAGAACCGGTCCAGCCCAGTTTAACTAGAGACACCGCTTAGATGAGCAACAACGATCACTTCTGGCTCACTCACTTCGGTGCTACTGTAGGATTTCTGCCGTTTGAATCCTGCACCTGTCACTGTCTTCCTTCAGCTCCGCATTGGGGCAGAAACCGTTACATAACAGCGCCGGGCGGCTCGTGCAGGAAATTTCTAGACGCCTGTGTTTAGCAGAAGGCGTCTCTTCCAGTCTGGATAGAACTGGTTTCAACACATGGCTCACATGGCGGATGGATCGGGTGGCCGAACTGGTCTGTGAGCGACAGACCTGAGGGACCGCAGTGATCCAGGCAGTCATGGCGCGACTGGAAAAACATGAAAATCATTGAGGATTAGGGGTGCGTCTGCAGTGATGTATAGCATGCTGGAATTCCCTACAGAAATGCAAGAAATGCTTCTGGGATATATGGGTTCAGCGGTTTTGCAAAGCATCTGATCATAATTTACTGTACCTGTCTACACACGATGAGCGCTATTTAAAATTTGATACAATGAGGGACCGGTATGATGTTTACTGTGTGACATAAAAAAAAATAATAAAAAAAAATAATGATGGTGGATTTGTCTGAGCTTGTTGTATGAAATATGTAGAGAGAAAAAGGCTTGGAAGGAACTGGAAGTGAAAATAAAAAATGCTGGACGGGCCACGCCCACATGTGACAATATACACTAATGTTAAAAAGACTAATGTTAGGACATGAACACTTGACTGCAGTACTACAGACTTGACGTACAATTAGTTTAAGTGTAAACCCGGCTTCTTACAATGCGCTTCTGATTAAGTTCAAGTGTAAATCCGGCTGCGTCTCTGATTGCACGCAGTCGAGGTAAGGTGCATGCATCGACGCATCATGTCCAGTCTGGCTCATTATTCTGCAGTGCATCAGGGAACCACCGCTTCATGCCGCATTGCAATAAAAAAATAAAAAAATAAAAAGCTAAAACCCACAACTCAGGCCTTCGGTGATTACCAAAGCTGTTAGCTCATTTTCTAAACGGCGCACTGAGGAAGCTGGAACAGCCGGAGACGGCGCTCCACGTGAGTAGTCAAAGGCAGCAGCGACAACACGAGCATTCTCAAACCGCCCCACCACCACCCCAACCCCGGCGTAGCCATTACCCAGGACCATTAAGATGCTAATCACTGCTGTATTACACAACCTCGTCTCGCAGGCTCGTCGGAAATGGAGCAAAGAGACAGCGTGACTTTAAAACACCTGCATAACCTGACAAACAATCCTGTTATACAAAGATTAGGAAGCTTTATTATTGTGAGTGCTGTTTTTTTTATGGTGGAGTGGAGCTTTTATAGCGTGCACGCACCGAGGCCGTGGAGGATCTGCTCTTTCCTTTCACAGAAGAGCTCGGGATTTTTGTGGGAGTAATCAGAGATCGAACAGACAAGGGTGAATTCAGGATGGTCAGGAAAGTTAAAAAAAAAAAATCTCTCCTTGCGCAGATGTTTTTAAACCAAAGAAAATAATAGAAAAAAATATACATTTCTTGGCAACAATGTATTTGCCTAATCTACAGTTTTAGAACTCATTTTAATGATGATAAAAGTGGGAATGATTTCACAATTTCTCTGAACGACACCGGGTAAGCGTGCACCAACCCTGAACACCAGCCTGATCGGATTCATTTCTTCAAACAATCGACTTTTTCAGATGCTTGTGTATGAGAAAGCTCACAGGTACAGGCACTGGCATTGAGTTGAGGTTTGTTCATTAACATTATAACTTAGAATTTTCTGTCAAAAGTGTGTTTTCTGTCCAAAGTCAATCACAGGGAGAAAAAAAAAGTGTGCAACAACAACAACAACAAAAAAAGCAACAACTGTATGGAATAAAATCACTGTCAAAAATAATCGTGCGTAAAAAAAAGATGTGTGTGTAATTCTGTGTTTTGTCCGAGTTGGAGTCCAAAGTCTACGGCCACAACTCTGAAATATACGACTCTGACCGCTTACAGACACAAAACTCATTTTTACAACTCTTCTGTTACACGGATGAATTGCGAAATTACGCCTATGAATGTAGTGTGTTAAAACATAGTGTAGTGTGTTGAGGAATCGATACGGCGCGTGCGCCCTGCCGCCGTTTTAAACTCCTAAAATCTTACCTGCTATAGTTAAAACATCTCTGTAATTTTACTTCTCTTAAGCATGTACGAATCTATGAAAAAAAAGAAAACTTACCTGAGACGATGAGCGAGCGCTCGGCTGCTGATATGCTATTTTGGCGCCGGTGGTTTAAAAAACGGTGGCCGAATCGATTCCTCTTCCCTCGAATATTAACGCCTGTGCATGTGGTCTTGATGACGTATTTTTGACTGCGGTTTAACACACTACATTCATAGGCGTAATTCCGCAAAGTTGTAATAACGAGTTTTGTGTCTGTAAGCGGTCAGAGTCGTATATTTCAGAGTTGTGGCTGTAGACTTTGGAATCCAACTCGGACAAAACACAGAATTACACAGAGATCTTTGTTTTACGCACGATTATGTTTGACAGTGATTTTATTCCACACTGTACAACTGCACTCTCACTTCCCAAATACAAACGACTCATTTTACATTCAAATATCTGACCCAGAGATCACCAGGATTTCCTCAAGTTTGAAAACACTTCCTGGATCATACAGCAAGAAGGAAAGTTTCTTCTTCGTCTTGTATTGCTGAATCACACCTGCATCAGTTTATTTTGTGCAAAAAGTAGACAAAATACACATCTAAACATGTTTGGAACAAAGAACACTCAGATAAAATACGACTTTTCATTCATAGGACTTAAGGTTACTTCTTAGTTGCCATGGAAACCACATCTGAGCGAACCCTAAACATTAGACGTACCTGCCAGGAAGTATAAACTCACCCTTGCTTAAAAAAGACTTTTTATTTTTTGCCCAAATTGAAAAATGTGATAAATTCCTACTCCCAAAAAAAAAAAGAAGAAAAAAAAAAAGAAACAGCACTACCTTAAACCTCTGATCTGGTGCTCGGAACGATGTACGCGTCCTTACCGGGACATGCACAGTACAAGCCTTGTGCAAAATGATAAACTTTGTTCAAAGTCCCCGCTGAGTTAATATGTAACAGAGACAGACTGTAGACAGAGACAGTACTGTTCGAGACACTCTGCAATTTACAATAAGCGAAGGGATTAGTGTGCGTCTAGTGCTCAGGAAGAAAAACCTCCAACCAGTTATCTAATAAACGGTATAATTACTGACTTTATCTAAAATTTTTCAGCCATTATTTATTCCCCTTCCAAACAGCCCTGTGTTTGTTACGTTTGTTACTGAAAACAGGAAGTGAAGCAGGATCTCAGCAATATCTTCAAGTACTGCCATTAGCACTTCTCCTTTTGGACTATACCTACAACCTCTCTATGAACTTTCCGAGGTCGTGTGGTAAACACACAGCTGTGAACAATCAATCAGAGACTCTGAAGCTGTTTTGGGAAGTCGTAAAAGCAGACTGAACGCGCTGACTCTCGTCCATGTGCAAAACTATGAAGCAGATGTAATGCAAACACAAACTGTGTGTAATATCCATAGCATGATATACTGTAAATATGCATGCCTCGTAACGTCTGTCTATAACAACAAACATCGCTTCTCTGCTCGACCATTTCAAACCGACAGATCATGTGTTAACCAAAAACTGTTTTGCATGGCAAATATTAATGGCTTCTTTTTTATAAATTTGACTGCCTGCTCACAGCATCACCAACCTGAACTGACTCCACTCTTTTTTGATGACCAATATGACAAAGCTTAGATTTTTTTTTGTGCTGTCTAAACACACAAATCTAATGTTTTTCATTTCGGATCTCAGTAACTTTCATACATGGTCCTAGATCGGATATGTATTCGATATGCATTCATGTGATCTGAATGAGAATGCCGAGATCGGAATTCATGCAACTTTTTGCTCTGGCATGCGTGTGGCGCTCGACTGGTGCCGGTCACCACTTACAGCACTGGAATTTCATAACACACAAAGTGAGGCAGCTGGCTTTCTTCTGGACCGCAACAAATACAGACGACTAACTGCTCGCCGTCCTCCAGAGCGAAATCCCAAGCTTATGTTTCGGTAAAATACAATTCATTGTTTGAAATCTATGCACGGTTGCATGACCTCATGAATGCAAGCAAAGCTGTTTCAGAGTTAATTTCAGAGGACGGATGCGTTGGAGTTAGATAAAAATCACTTGCAATTAAAAAAAAAAAACTAAACAGAATTGAGCAACAAGGTTTGTAATGTAAATGTCACCTCAGCTATATGGTGTGTCTGAGTAAAATTTGTAAGATGACTTCCAACAAGGAAATTAATAAACCATCCATCAACTTAAAATTCCGTCTCCTAAATAAACTATGACTTGAAACGAGTTTGAAGTTGTGTTTTAGCCTCGATGATGTCAAGCTACAAAGTGGACGCATCCTGTTTGTCCTTTCTTAGCAACCGGGACAAAGCGCTGTAAAAACAGTGTTACAGCCTTAACAAGCATTTTAAAATGTCTTTATATTCACTGATTTAAAGGTATAAAGGACTGCTGTGTTTACTTTGACTGCTTGCGCTGTGAGCCACCATGTTGGTTCTCAAAGGTTCTGTTTGGAGGTCAGAAATTATGACCTTCAGTGGATGCAAGAGGGAGTCTTGTTATTGGTGTGAGAGTAAGCCATGCTGTAAGCTCTGTCCCAGGGTCCAAATGGAAAAATTGAGCACTTATCAATTTTATCCTCCTTCCTAGCTGAGTTCCGGTCCGTGATGGGAACTCCATTAACATACTTTATAGCTGACTTTCCAGTCCAGTTTTTTCCCAAAAAAAAAAAAAAAAGCTTCCTAACCGTTTTGGGATTAAAAGGTTAAAGCTAAAAATAATCTGCTGATCTTTAATGTAATCAGTGATATTATTATTATTATTATTATTATTTCAGGTGAAGCCCACGTACACATCTGTCTGTCTTTCTGTACGGCAGAACTCTCTGTCTAGCTTATTAATACAAAGAAACACATCGTTGTAAATCTTACGTCCTGTGTACACTAAATTGGTTTTCTTTCATCGTCAGACTCCCTGTTCGGTAAACGGAGAGTGAATCACAGAAAAAGTAGATCATATAAAGACGAAGTTTTTTCTTAAAACAACTCCAGCACGTTAAAATTCCCTTATACCACTTTAGTAATGTTATTTCATCGAAAATGAAAATATGAACTAATCCCAGTATAAATATTCAGTTTAACGTTTCTAATTAATATCTATTGGTGCAGGTGTTTGTTTACATTAAGACAGTAGCGCATTAGTAGCTTTTTCAAAAGTATATTATTAAATCCACCACATAACTGTTCATAACATCACTTTTATTCAACATTTTGATTTCACTTATGGTGCAGGTTAAACTTCAGGCAGAGATCTGCAAAAGTTTCATTGAATTGAAGACAGTGGATTTAAGACACGCCCACGGTTTGGCACATGCGCAGTACGCTGTCAAAACCTGCGGTTCAAAAAACTTTGCAGGCACATAACTGTTCATAACGTCACTTCTACTAAACATTTTGATTTTATTTCTTGTGCAGGTTTAACTTCAGGCAAATATCCAAGTACTGCCAAAGTTTTATAAAATTCTGCCAAGTTTTGCGTGATGCTGTGACAAACTCTGGCTGGACAGACAGACATACAGGACATTTCCCAAGAATGGTTTCGGGTCTTACAATGTATGAACAGTAAAGATACTGAAGGAGCGACCAATTTACAGACTTTTATTTATATCAATAGCTCCGCCCATTTTCGCGAAGCTCCGCCCCCGGTATATACAGTGGCCAAACCAATGACTGTTCATTTTCAGTGCATCTTTTCTCAGCAACTTGACACACTTTTACTTAGGACACCACGACTTTCTCTATTGTTTCCCCCCATTTTCGTGATAATTTTCATGTTATCTGTAAAAGTTAGGAATTACAACATTCTCCTGATGTTACCTTTAAACATGATGATGAGCATCTCTCTCTCTAGAAGCGTCCCTTTCCTCTTTAACTCAGTGATAATAAGCTGTCATAAACATCACATACGACATGAACATCCTGTCCACTAATGAATGAATAGCAACGACTTGCCATACATCTTGTTTAATGATTGATGATTAGACTTACGTAAGCTTTCAAACAGACTGAGGAGATGAACGGGATCCGGTTCCGACCGGTTACATCCTGTCAGTTTGCAGCTTTTCTTAAAAAAAAAAAAAACATCTAGAATGCTAGCCGACTAGCTGCAAAAATAGAATATAAAAGGGAGTAAAAACGAGCAGTTCTGACGGGTTTGACTAAGAGACACCCTTTTGAAACTGCTCAGAAAAACGAGTTTAATCGGAATTATTTAGTTTTTACACGCAAAAGCAATCAAAAATAAAATTTATATTAATACACACTGAGGCGTTTAGCTGTAACGAGAAACCAGAAGCAGCGCGTGCGGTGCGACGTGCTGCGCGTGCACCATTTATGTACAGTGCGTCCAGCGCGAGCGCAAAAATCATAATGATGGAGAACAGCTGTAGCAACAACAACAAAAAAAAGGAAGCGGGGCGAGGGAATGCGAAAATAAACAAACAAACGATCTCACCTGGGAATGCTTTAAAGCTGTCACGTTTAGCTGAAGCTGAGGGGAAAAAAAAACAAAGAAAATAAAGAAAGCGAGGCTGTGCAGATATAAACAGCGGAGCTCGGATTTCCGCACGTCGCTAGGAGACTGTCTTCTGCACGAGAGGCGGGGTGGGTCGTCATGGACCAGTTGATACTCGCCAGCCAATCAGAAAGCGAGCTAGCCCGCGGCGATAGCCAATGGGAAACGGAGGAAAGTCATCCACACTGGTTCCCGCCCACAGCAGGATAAATTCGTGGGAAAGCTCGCGCTACTCTCGCTCACCCTGTTTACCGCCTGATAGATTTTTTTTCTTTAGCTAATTAGCTAGCATGTTTACTCACACGACTTGTCTAGTGAAAAAGAAGCACAAAATATTTTAACCAACGAGCAACTCGATACGTTTTGTAAAAACCCAAAATAATAAATAAGGGTTTTTATAAGTAGGTTTTCTCTGCAATATCAGAATCCCAACCAATATGGCGGCCTAGTTACTTCTGTGTTATACTATACATGAAACTTGTTCTCACAATAGTTTGTGATTGGACCACAACAATGTTGAATTCTCAGCTGAAGTTTTCCTTCCCTGATGGCATTGACATGTTCCAGGACTCAGAGTGTGAGACCACATCACGTGCCATGATCAAACATACAGTATTGCTCAAGTCTTGAGCTTCCAAAGTGCCAGACTCACTCACTCACTCATCGTCTATACCGCTTTATCCTGTATACCAGGAGACTTGGGGCACAAAGTGGGGCACAGCCTGGACAGGGTGACAATTAATCTCAGGGCGCACACACACACTAATTCACTCATCGTCTATACCACTTTTTCCTGTGTACAGGGTCGCGAGGACCTGCAGCCAATCCCAGGAGACTTGGGGCACGAGGCAGCGTACACTGTGGACGGACTGCCAATCCATCACAGGGCGCGCTCACACATTGGGAACGCCAATTAGCCTAAACTGCAAGTCTTTGGACTGTGGGAGGAAACCCACTAAACACGTGGAGAACATGAAAACTCCACTAAAATAATACATTTGTTGAGGTTGATGTCGCAGACACAACCCGGGTCCTATTTCTCATGCTGTTCTTTCATCCATCATCAGGAAGATCAAGACCTCATCACAGCTCCACCAGGAAAGCCACATGTAAGGACGCCCTCTATTCTCTCTGGTCATTACACATTAACGCCTAATTTCCCTCTTCTATTACTGGTTCATCTTAATAACTCTAACAGGCGAGGACCCTTGACCTTGAAGAATACAAATACATGGAACTTATCAACCTTGCTCAGACTGAGTAGTGTTTCTACCAAACAAGAAAGAACATTATTCGGAGTAGGTCGCCTCCAATACACCGGTAAACAATATAGTTATATTAAGGCTTTACTAACCATGAAATATTGTACTATATGAACCATTTGACAGGAAACAATGAAGAATCAACGTTTGCTGGTGAGGTGAATCAAATGATCTGACTCACTAAAGAATCCTTCTCTACTCAAATTTAATGTTGAACTAGAGCGCCCTCTAGTGTGCATCATAAAAAGCAGAACATTTCTTAAGACATTTCATTTTCCTTAATATTATATCAATGACTGATAGTTTAAGCTTCTCGTCAGCTTTTAAAAATCAGACATTTCTTTGTTTTACTTTTAGGCATGTTTAAATATGGGTAAAGTCCATTAAAAAAAGTAATAAATTATACTTTTTTGAATGTCTATCTTTGTATCTTAACTTCACTTCTTTCTTTTTTTTCATCTCTCATTTTTATTAAAATTTTATTTGATTGCTAAACACATTTTTGGACAAAATCTGCTATAGAAATCAATTTATTGCAGCACTCATTCATAATCTCAGAAAACACACAAAAACCCACAATAACTGGAAGTCCATAGCATGCAACCCCAACAATCTGGGTACACACCAGATACAAACCTGTAGCTAAAAACAAACTAAAAGTAAATTCTCACCACATCAGCACCACCACATACACCTTAAATAATAAAACCTTTCAACTTATTACTTAAAATAGGATTCACATTCACAGTATTTGATATTTGCACACTTGCAACTGCATAGAGTAAAGCTGAGAATCAAGTCTTGAGACCAGATTCTGAATTAGTCTTTAATGCTGCATCGCTTTCACTGGGACTTGAGGATGTTGAGCTGGATATTGTGTTGTTACGACAGACAGACACTTTCCACAGCTCCTATAAAGTGAGAAAAACTAATTCAATAATATATAACATGTGCAAAGTACACATCAGAGATTAGATTGGCAAAGTAAGGAGGTGATGCGATGAAAACACTGCACTGTGATTCAGGAATGAATCTTCTACATCATGATATATAATAAAATAATAATAATAATGTTTAGTATTAATAAATGTTTCACAAAATTATATTCCTCATATAAAAAATAACAATGTATTCATATAGCTTAAATATAGAAGATTAGTTTTAAATAATGAAAAAAAAAAGTCACAAGATTTTGGAAAATACTGCAATACTGAGACGTGTTGAGTTTCACAAATGTAACTTCATGGTCAAATGAATTAATAAATTAATAGTAATTTACAGACCGGCCTTCTTTCCAACATTCACCTTCTCCATGTTGTTATATTTTTTTTATATTGAATTTCCTGCATTATGAAATCATGTTGCTGGGAAAATAGCTACATTTTATAGAGACAACTTATAGATAAAAAATATTATTTCTTACATAAATGGTAAAATATTAGGTTTATTTACTCATTTTTTTCCCTAAAGACGTATTGGTTATTAATGTCCTTTTTTTCTAGACATGTTTGTCACTGTTATTTCACAGTAAGGTCGCCTTCATCAGGTCTTCTATTTACGTTTAGAACAGAGAGAGAGCGAGGAATCATTTAAACTGCAGTTCTGTACATTTGTATTCTGCGAAGCTGTAATCTTTGAGCTCTGCTTTCCCTGTACTTTTCTATTTATATTGCAGAGAAACAGGGCATGGAGTGCGGGAGCGGGAGTGAGAGAGAGAGAGAGAGAGAGAGAGAGAGAAATAAAAATTAATTAAAAAAAATATTTTGCCAATTATTTTGAAAATGCTACAAAAGCTTTTTTTTTTTTGAACAGGGACGAGTGTCCTAATGTGTGTGGGAAAGAATTTGAATCCTTGCACTAACCATAATTTTCATGGGTGCCAATACTTCCACAATTATTAAATCTAATATAATTTTTTTGTCCACATACAAGCACAGAGACGTTTCCACGCAGTTTAATGAAGACCTGGGAAAAGTGAACGGAACGCACCAGTTGCTTCACGCGTTCGTACTGGAAGAACTGAGGGAAGGAGCAGGACACCGGCGACACCGTGAACCTCGTTTCCTTCTCTCTCTGCTCGGCTAGCTGCTCCAGGCAGCGGCGAAAATGATCGTACGCCTCACAGGACACGTCCATGTGGCGCAGTGTGAAGTTCAGCCTGAGGGAACATCACAGACACGAACCAGCAGGAGAACACACGGTCATCATTATCTCATTACACAGGTCAGGAAAGAGCGTCCCAGTCACACCGATTCACACCTCCGGGACTCGAGGTCATGTGACCCCCGAAGTCCGTCGTGGAAATCACACACTAGGTTTTAATGCTGTTTCAAATGTACCTTTCTTTTTGAAATTTTCCACCAATGAACACACGATATCACAGATGTTCTTTCCTTCGAGGAAACCACAAAGCTTATTAAATTTTTTCCAGATGTATGTCTCTTCCAAATGGTTGAAATGTCGCTTGATGGTAAAAGTATTAATATATTTCAAAGCACAAATGTTTTTGGCCACCATATTCACTTTATTTCTTGTGATATACTAGGAGCAACTGAAAAGTCATGATATTTAAATATTTTTAATAAAAGCATAGCTCAACCGAATGGTAGAGATGGCTCAAACAGCCTACGTCCAACCTGTTTTTTAACATGATATTGTAACTTAAAATGTGCTCTACCGAAAAGTTGAGCAGAGTTTTGTAGGGTTAATTTGTTGCGCTTTTCTTATTCACTTGAGAGAGAGAGAGAATAAAGAGAGGTTGGTGAGGGAATGACTGTAACGTGTGCTATAAGGAAAGTGTGAACAGAAACCTGTTTCTCAGACATTTCATAAAACGAGATGCAACTATGAATAGGTAAATATTATAATGTTATATTCTTAAATAAATTGTTAATGGATTTCTGGGGTATACACTAAGCAATATCACACAAGAGGCAATGCTGATGTACTAAATATCAGCACAGCTGTGATGCTGTTACAGGCACCAGATACTGAAAACATCACTGATATACAGCACAACAGAATGGCCTCGAGTGTGATATTGCTTTTATACAACTGTTTAACAAACACCATTTATTATCAACAGATTATGATTTGTTTTTTTTATTTAACCAGTTATTTTGCTACTGTACTACTGTAACTAGTCGCGACTGGTTAATCATTTCTTATTACCTTTTCTCTATGCTGATGTAGGCGGTGCTGGAGTGACGCAGATTACTAGAAATGCGATACAGAGTCCGAAACAGGGCGTCGGTGAGCTCGTCATCATAGCAGACTTAAAAAAAAAAAAAAAAGAAAAAAAATAGCACACTCAGAAAGACTGTGAATAATAAAGTGAAACAAGTTGTGGTGTAATGAGACAAAATTCAAATCTGCTAACAGTCTATATATACAGTATATTGAATAGCTCTGTAGTCAGACATGTCCCTGAGGCAGGTGCATTATCACAGGCACGTCAGACGATATTATTGTTGAGTGTTCTAGATCAGTGTTTGTGGAAAAAATATATCTATTAACTAGTACACGGGTTCATGAACGCTCACCATCTGCTGCGATGATAACCGTGGTGTTATCGTGGAGGTCTGCTATCTCATCCTCACTCCAGCCAAATTCTGAATCTGCATCTATAAACCAACGCCAATAAATTCACCTTAACCGTTATCTCTTTACATGTATAACAGCGCAGTAATGCAGTTTACACCTTAGATACCCGATAAAGCTTATCAGTCATTACGAAGATTAAGTATAAATGAATTATTTTTCAAAACACAAACACAAATGCACTTCCTGTTCTTTGTAGTGTAAATGAGAACTGACAGAACTGATGATGTCATTCTGGATAATAAAAACGACTGATTAAAAAAAAAAAATAATAAAAAATAAAGCATTTAGTCAGAGGGTGTAACCTGCGAGGAAATCGTCTGTGGTCCAGTCCAGCTGTCTCACTTTCACACCGCGCTCGTCTGAGAAAAACAAACAGGGACGAAAATAAACCGAGCATTGTAAAGATGCGACATGATGTTTACTGTCATTCTATTTTTTGGCTGCATTATGTGTATTTGTTTATTTATTTATTTATTTATTGGTACGTTTATTAAGATTAAAAAATTGTGTGAATGATCCCATTAGTCCCATGAGAGATGTTCGTCCTGCTGAGTGCTTGACATTAAATCTATTAGCAGGAAATCCAGTCCAGATTCGATTAGCCAACTGTAGTTGTGTCTGAACCTTGAGGCTGCCTCTGATTGGATGGAGGTGGACAAGGACAGAGACAGAGCGCTCAAACAACGCATCGCTAAACCTCAGCCGCAATGAAGCTTTAAACAAAGTCAAATCTGATGGAAAAAGAAGTTGGATTATCACCCAGTTATATTTTGTTTCATTGAATTTGATGATGGTGTGTCTTGTAATTATCGTATCCGCTGCTTACACACTTACCTGCCCACCTCTTTACCACCTTCTCAATTATCTTTAGGCCCAAACCAACAATCCTTCCTGCTGAGGCACTTCTCTACCCCATCACTGTTAACGGTGTGAGCAGTCATCTCTACCTGCCGTTGTATCTACTCATCTGCCTACCTACCTATTCACCAATCTGCCTCTCTACCCCACTACCTACCCATCTAACTAATCTACGACACAACTACCCACATTCTTACCTACTTATGTACACAACTACTCATCTACAGAACTATTTACCTACTTATCAATCTACCCATCTACCCCACCTATCTACCCACTTAGGCATCTACCTACAGTACCTACCTACCTACCTATTTATTGACACAGCTACCCGTCTACCCACCTACCTATTTACCCACTTATCAATCTACCCGTCTAGCCCCATCTACCAATCTATCTAACTACCTACACAACTACCCACCTACTTACCTATTTATCCACTTACCCATCTATTCACTTATCAATCTTTTCATCTAACCCATCTATCCTCCCACTTACCCGGCAACCTATCTATCTACTGTGTACATGCACAGTTGCCCAGACCACCTACCAACTTGCCTACTTATCAATTTACCCTTCCACCCACTTATCTACCCTCCTGGACATCGACTTACCCAAGTACACAACTACCTGTCTACCTACCTACCTATTTACCCATCTCCTCACTTGTCAATCTATCTATCGACCCACCTATCTACAAAATTACCCATCTATCTACCTATTTACTAAATAACCAATATTCTCACTTCTTTCCCTCTACCCACCTACCTATTTACCCACTTATCGATCTATCCATCTACGCCACCTGTCTTCTCACTTGCACATCTAACTAGCTACCTACATACACACTTGCTCATTTACCCACCTACCTATTTATCCACTCACCCATATACCTACCTACTTATCTACCTACACACACATACCTACTTATCTTACATGTGCTAATATGCTTTACCTGATGGTGCGATATAATGCTGATTCAAATGCACATTTCTTTCACACATGCTGAGGAGATCTTCACCAACATCTGCAAAAAAAAAACAAAAAAAAAAACAAAAAAAAAAACACACACACACACACTGTAAAGAGCTCAATAAACAAGAAACCATTACCACTTTACCGCTTATTCCATTATTATGAAGCCATTCATCAAACGGCCCACAGTTTTCTCTCTGAGAGCGAGATAATACCTTTCTTATCACGAGCCAGCTTACGCAACCCTGAGGGTAATTTTCACAATTATGGCACAGCAAAGAAAGCAAAAATCACAATTCCCCTTTACTTCAGTCAAAGGCAGACTTACGGATTTGCTGGGTTTCAAAATCAAGAGGTATTACCCAGGGTTGTGGAATATAACAAAGACTGATCTTTAATTTTAATGCAATTAAGCTGATTAACGAGACGATGTCCAAATCCTCACGCGTGCACATCTAAAGATCTGGTCTGAAACGAAAGCAGAATAAAAGGTGAAATATTATTACTACTATCATTACCGTTATGGGAATCACATCTAATATACAATCTCTGCCTTCAAAGCCGAGTCTGATGACCTTCAACTACAAGCTGAGGGGGAAAAAAAATCATATTCAAGACGGAGTCCAAACCGTCTGATGGAAGGGGTACGCTGTGAAGGACAGGGACCGAACTATCATTTTCAAAGATAGAAGTTCTTTAAAAAAAAAAAAAAAAAAGCTGAAGAAGAACGTGACCGCAAGCCTCGTGTGATTCGCGGACTCCTCATGTCCTCCGTCTGAAAGCTTATTTTCAACCTGGAATAAGAACCGATGTGCTACACACTCTCCCTCCACGCAATCATCCAGCACTTGGAAAGTCATTTATACTCAGCAGACGATATGAAAACTCAAATCTGAAACATTACGCACTAAACGAACCTGCTGAGCGCCAACAACACAGCCTTAAAAACAACAAACCTTTTAAAAAACAAAGCACAGGGCGTGAAAAGTTCGGGAAATAAAACGCATCCGCAGAACGAAACGACTCCGACGTGGTTCACTTGATCTGTAATCATGATTACTGCCGAGCTACACTTCGAAGTCCCGTCAGTCTGCGCCATCGTGTTAGAACGGAGCGCAGCCTGAACATGCGGTTTCCATCAATAACGTTACAACGAGTTTCAGATTGTCTTTACTCTGAAAGTTGACACAAACGATCGGCAAAGGTTTATTAATGAAATCAAATCCTGACTAGGAAAGATGTGGTTCAGTGTTTACATTTTTATGGTGCAGGTTTCAATAAGTAAAAGGAGAAAACACTGTGTGTCATGCTGGTATACAAAACAAAATCGGACCACATGGTTCCTTTTTTTCTTTCTTTTTCTTTCTTTTCTTTTCAGTCGACCCCCGCAAAGCCGCGGGTTAAGTCACAGTTTTACTTAGAACCTAACTGATACTTG
Source organism: Clarias magur (assembly GCA_013621035.1). NCBI lineage: Eukaryota > Metazoa > Chordata > Actinopteri > Siluriformes > Clariidae > Clarias > Clarias magur. The sequence continues at coordinate 276,834 of QNUK01000335.1, forward strand.
TTTGCGGGAAGACCTGCAATTTCGTGAAAATCGCAATGTTTTTATGGCTTTTGTTGTTGCAATATATTATATTTAGGGCTCAAGCACTATAAGGTGCGCAGGACCCTCTTGTTTTCTTAAGGATTTTTTCCCACCCTTTTGGACTTTTCGGGGGTCTTAACATGCTCAAAAACTCATGAAACTTGGCAGACAGATTGGAATCTGCTGCCATCAGGATGCCTGCCTGATGCACAGCTCATACACACTTTCACGTAGGCACACGAAACTTGGTACACATTTAGAGCTCATCGGGCCGAACAACTTTTGCGCGCATGTCCTGGGCTCAACTCAACTCTCGGAGGCCGGTTATGTTGGGTCGTTCGCAAAAACACACCTGATGGATTTTCATATACTCCTTCTAGGGAAATTATACGATCGCTAACAAACCGGCCCAAAGTGATCTAAAGACATTGAGGATGCATAATTGCGGAGGGATTTTCGATATCTCAAACGGGTCAGCCGTGCTAATGCCTTAAACTTACACCGAAAACTTATTAATAACTTTCTGTGTGGCATTATATTGAGTGACATTATATTCATTGACACGTTCAGTGACATTATAGTGTGAGGCTTATTTTCCAGCATCTGCGGCCTATTGTACACACAAACATCACAAATGTTAACACACACATGCGCGCACACACACGCGCGCGCGCACACACGCACACACACACACACTAATTCACTCAACAAATATTTAGGGCCCAAACTGACATTACCCCTGTGAAGTGTGTGACGTGTGCAGGTTGTGTGGTGCAACCGAGTGACGATGGCTTTTTCGAGGTCTTAACACACTCAAATAACACGGGTTGTGCGGTGCGCCCGGGGTGGCGATGGCACAAGGTGCTTGGGCCCGTCATCGTTGCTTGCATCTATATTTTATATTGTTTTAATCTAAACTACTGAGAAAAATATCAATTACCAATTTTGTAACAACTATTAAAGTAAATTCAGTTTACTTTCCATATAAAATATAATACAGGTTTTTTAGTACTGTAGAGAGAACACAAAGCGACCGTAGAGGAAAACGTGGCTTGTGATGATAAATTATTACTGTATTTACGTAATCCTACAGTACTGATACCAGAGAAAACGCACTCGCATGAGTTACAGTACATATAGAGGGGTAACATGGGTATTTTACATTCTAGCGCTGCGGGAGACACGGCAGTACAGTACTGTACAGTACACGGGTTTACCATTACATTATTATACGGCATGTAGAACCAAAGTTTCATTACTTTTAAAACATGTAAATTTTACTGCAACTCCCAATATGGGAATGATGTCGCATGACAATGTAGGACTCATGAAATGTGCATTATAATTATTATTAGCCAGCGCTCGCCCTATCATCCGGAGATCGCGAGTTCGAATCCCGGGTGGTGCTGTAACCTCTCGCAGCCGGAGGTCTAGAGAGAGCTGATTGGCCGAGCTCTCTCAGAGGGGAGGGATGAGAGGTACTTAGTGCTCCCACATGAATCACGGCTCTACAGCCAGTCAGGGGCGTCTGTGAGCTCGCGCAGCGGAGGGAGCGGATAGCGCTGTCCTCCGAGTGTGTTACGCCGCCCCCAACGGTGCGCGAGCGAGCAGTTCGAAAAGTTGCGGTCGGCTGGCGTCACGTGGTTCGGAGGAAACACGTGATAGTCTTCGGCCCTCCCGGCTGAGTGGTAGTAGTAGCCTTAATGTGGAGCCCCCTAGTGACGGGGAGGAATTGGAGACGACTAAATTAGGGAGAAAATCGGGGGGAAAAATCACCCCCCCCCCCCCCAAAAATAAAATAATTATTATTAGTCACAAAAACAACGATAAAAACACATGATCTTATGAATCTGTGCCATTTCTTTGTTCATGTCACCCATTTATTTATTTATTTTCCTCAGTCGAGTGTGTATAGTTGGACAGAATGAAATGAAATTCAGTTCATCATATTGCATAGGTCGTGCTGAAAAAAAGGATATGTCACGATATATATTACACAATCCTGACCTCTTTATATATTTATCAATATAAAAATGCAAAGAAATTGGTAAAAAAAAAAAAAAAAAAAAAAGGTTTTGGGTGAGAGTCGGTCTGTACAGTGCGCAGTACTGAGGCGAGAGCAGCCGCCTGACCACACCCACATTCACAAGCACTTTCAGCAACAACACAACTTAAACAACACGCCGTCCCTGCAGCAATCGCTTCTAGATCGTTCTGAATCGCCTCTGAACCGTCCGTGTTGCGTTTCACGGCTGAATCCCAAATTCAGGCACTACTTGGTGTATGGAACAAGGGACTGTACGCCCTACATAGCGCACTAGCTTTCCATTTAAGGACCCCAGAACCTCATGCCTATGGCAACAACACAGGCATGCTGATATTCAAGCACAACAGAACGCCTTCTCTTGTGATACTGCTTATTTATACTTATTTAAAACACTCCGAGCCCTTTAACCGTACCCGTGCAGTAGACGGTTTTCGCCGTGCTCGCCGCGACGATGCTGGCTAATCCGGTTCCTGCTCCAAGCTCGAGCACCGTCGCTCCTTGGAACGCAGCCAGGTCGGACAGGATGAAGTCGGACAGCAGAAACGCTCCTCGCCAAATCTGCCGAGTCAGAAACAAGACGGCTACAGAAAACTAATGTCTGATCTTTTATAAATGCTGTACGCAGACGACGTACAGTACAGATGTGCTCACCTGCTTCCCGACGTCCCCTAGCGGCGTCGCCATCGTGTGCTCTGAGGGGGGAACAAACAAACAATCACATTGATGTTTAGCTGAAATAAAAAGCTGTGATGTCATATGATACACCCATACCGCAGGATATTAACGCTCTGTGTGTTTATAATTAGTTAGATGTTACTGTTACTACTAGATCATCTTCTCTGTCCCAGTTTTTGATTAGTCATATCAGATACTAAACGGATTAATTCTCTAAAACAACACTGGTTGTCGTTTCTATAGTTACAGCTCACTCAGTTTGATGTTACGTATAATCGGAGGAAATAATATCAGATGATTATGTAACAGCGGTGGAAGGAGTCTCCAGTGCCAGAGATTTGTAAAACTCAGAGGTCAAGTCGTGACGTTTTGTGTCATTTCCTTTTATCTTATACATGTGTGAGAGAGAAACAGACAGGCCGGTGCTTTAAAAAACGACAAATCTCAAGAATATTAAATGCGATGATAAGAAGATAAAAAATATAATTGTTGTCAGATTCACGACAACTTTGACAAAAGATGTCCAGTAAACGCACTAAGAAGGAGAGAATGTTGATGGTGTTTCTGTAAATCCTGCTGCATCGTGCTGAAGTTTTCCTCACCGCCATACTGGGCTTAAAAGTTTGCGCAGCTACGTCCTAAATAAAAGCAGACCCTGACCGATCTTTATGACGTCCATCATGCCGTCTTCCTTTTCAACCTCCTCCTCCGCTTCTTCAGCTTGGCTCAGGATGACGGGGTGAGCGGCGTCTCGGTCCTGCGCCGTCTCTGGAGGCTTCCTTGCTACGTCCAGGTCTCCGTCTTCGTCCAGACAAGAGTGTGACTCCTCATCTGACGGAGAAAACGCCTCCTTATGTTCCTCCTCCCTCAGAATCCTGAACCTTGACAGAAACACTGGAGAAAAAGGAGAGAAAAAGAAAAAGGAGAGAGAGAGAGAGAGAGAGAGAACTGGAATGAAATGCCACAATCAGTTTAAAGACAAAAGCAGATGTTCTCTGGATTTTTATTGATTTTAAAGCTCTGAATGACTTCCTTTGGCAAGCAGACTGCGCGGCGAGGCAGGACAAGAGTCTGGAGAGACATAAGTTGATTATGACGATGTAATAAGTCCTGCGACAGATGGTAGTTAGGTTGTTAAATCAGGACTGTGGGGTTTGTAATGTTTTTAAAGGAGCAGGCCCGGATCTGTCTGGCACCAGCGGAACCAAACTGTCCTCTTTATTCAGCGTCTAACCTTACAGATTTTTATAGTTACAGAGGCAACATTATGAAGTTAATGCTAACGAGTTAATTTAAAAGTTAACAAGTATTAAACGGCCCCCACTTAAGAGTCCCCTCAATTCTTCGTATGAAATAAAACTGGATTAAATTAAAGCAACGGGAGCAAATCTTTACCGCGACAGGCTGCAAAGTGTCTATAGAGATACTATTTAAAAACGGGTGGTTTATGTAACAGCCTCGGCAGCGACCTCATCTCCCCTCTCGTCTGTTCCAAACACATCAGCGGTAAACTAATGATCATCTGTTCATCATCGCCACCTGTTTCTCACTGGCTCAGGACGTCAGTTAGATCTCTGCTTCAGGTCACTCTGAAACTGCTCAGGTACAGAGACAGGCGAAAAAAGTCCTTCAGGAAGTGTGGAGAACTATTCCTCAAGACTATGTTAGGAGACAAGAAGGTCTGGATCTTTGGAAGCAAAATATGGAGAAATAAAGGGGATTAGAAACACTCCTATGTCCTCGTATTAGTTAGTCACGAGAAAAGAAACTTCTGTCAAAAAACCATAACAACCACACATTTGGTAATGAACTGCTGTCCATCCCAGGTGATTCATCTCCCGTCATGACTCAGATCACTCCTTCTGTCCCCCCACCTCATTTTTTCTAGACTGAAATCACTCGTATTCATTTCTTCTTTACAACATCAGATGTTTTCGTCCATTTCTCTCCACACAGACGTCTCAGGTGCTCGTTCATTCCGCCTCTGTGCAGCACTCTGATCCAAAATGCTTACACAAGCCACGCAAGATCTCCCGCACCGCACCATTTCACCGCTTTTCCTGTAGCTGCCCGAATCACACTCGAAGGTACAGAGCCAAAAAACGGCCCAGTAGCCACTTACCTCAAAGCAAGCCCTTATCAAACCCTGTAACCCAGTGAACCAGTGGAAGGACATACGGTCATTTATTGACGGGAACCTAATTTGATGGAATATTCTTGAATATTGCAATCGGAGAAAACTGTTTAGATTTATCATCTTTATCTAGACCTTTTTAGAAGTTAGTTTAAGCTCATTAAACTCGTTTATTAGTTAGCATCTTTCTAGCTATATTAGTTAGCTAAAGACATAAGACGTGTCTGAATCAAAGTTTATTATTGACATTTGTTATTGATATAGTTACAAAAGCTAAATAAAAAAAAATAGAAAGCTTATAATCAGATATTTCTTAAATATGACAAGAATATTATTGTCTTGATTTTAAGCTGGACTCTGTTTTGGTTAATATAAATATTTTCATCTTTAATTAAACCTGTAAAATGTTACAGATATAAATGATCAGTCTTCCTGTAATATTCTGTCTCTCCTGATTATACCTTGTGCATTAAAAAAAATAAACTGCTTAAAAAAAAAAATAAAAAAAGACTTTTGACTTCAATGCCCCTCGCACATCTATGCATGCTTCAAGGGACTAATAATGTTCTAATAATTTTATTTCTTTGTGAGCAGAACATAAATGATTTAATCCTAACGTCAAATCGCTCACAGAGACGGTTAGGTCCAAAATAAACTCTAAACAAAACCATTAAAAAAAAAAAAACTTCCCTTTTGTCGTGGTTTTGTGACTGAAAGCCACTTTAAAGAATCTTTAAACCCCCCCCGATCAGTTAAAAGACCATTTTGTTTTATGTTTTTTTTTTTTTTTGCTTCAGTAAGGACTAACAGAACGTAGGATGGTGTTTATGAGATGGTAATAGGCCGTGGCGACATCATGAATCTCCGAATGAAATGCGAAGCACCATCCGTTCTCACGCAAACAAGTTTAGTGATGTGTGCATCCTTCATGGGATGTGACCTTCAGATCGTCTGGCCGGCTCTGACTCTCGGCCACGGCTGTCGGCTCGTCTGTTTAAATTCAGAGCAAAACAGCTCCATTATCATGAACATCACCAGCACGGAGGAGCGGAGACGCGGCTTTAAGTACGCACGCGCTCATTTAACATGATTAGCAAAGCGACTAGAAACAAAACGTTACATCTTTAAATCAAATTGAAACATTACTTAGTCAAACTTAATTATACACCTGCTACACACACACACACTGCCTTTAAATCCTGATTGATCTAGTGAGCCGCGGAGCTTTCTTTACTGAGGAACAGCGCGGTTAACGGATGAACAGCGTCTCTTTCTTGCCTCTTAGAGGAAACGATCCTCATGCATGTCTGCTACATGAAGATAACGTTACATGTTTCATTCGAGTTACGAATTTCCGCAGATATGAACGGCGGTTCTACGAACATTCGAAGATGTGAATAAATCACAGAAGTAGCTCACGCGTTTTGTACAAAAAAATAGACACTGCAGTGCATCATATATTTACAATTATATACAATATTTTCAGTGGGTATGTGAATGAATAAAATGTCCGGTATATCGTATGCGTGTGTGTGCATGTGAGGGCGCGGGAGGAATGAGTCGGCCTCACCGGGTTCAGTGAATCAGTCCGGGAGCATGATGATAGAAAATGTCTGTCCTGTAAAACTGTCCTGATGCTGAATAATCCTAATTTCTGGAAATCCTCAAGAAAACTGAGTTCACAGTCCAATACGGAGGAAAACAGCTGCTGGAATGCCGTCCGGGATTCCCCTCGCGATTTAAAGGTGAAGAGACGACACTGTTACATTTAACACCGAGGTCCATTTCCCTGGGCGCGTTATGGTTTTTGGCCACATGATGGCAGCGTTAGGTAATGGGACAGAGATGTAGTCAAAAGGATCGGTACGCTTTATATTGGATATTCTGGTCAAATCTGATTTTCGAACATGCTCCCGGAACGGAACTCATTCATAAGTAGGGGACTGCCTGTACAATACTCATGTTTTGTGAGATTATCACTTCATCTTCTTTTAAGGTTATGATGGCGTAATACCGGAAGAAGAAAAAACAATGATATTTGATAATCGACTAGGGTGAGCTCCGAGCCACCTCGGCTGAGATCGATCGTCATTTGCAGACGGCCTCCTTTAAAACATTGTTTTTAAACGCTCAAATGTTTTACCTTTGGTTTAAGAGACTCAACCCCGTACTGTGTCTCCTGTGAAGTCTTCCTCAAAAGTCAGTCGCCTGTTTTATGCCTTCATTCACCAGAAAGTCCCGGTTTGATTTGTATAAAACAAACAGACTCATTTTAAGTAAGTAAGTTTCCATGCGTGGCCGAGCCACTGACATTTATCATACACAAAGTGAGCTTCAGAATAACAAAGCATTCAAGATAAAAGGGTGCACCGTGAAAACGTCAAACAGTCTGAGCGTATTTTATGTGCTGCTCCTTCTACACATGTCTCAGATGTTCCTTCTGTTTGTGCAGCTCTCCGGTGTTCTGTGTCAGTAAACCCAAGTGTGATGCACTGCTTTGCTCAAGCGCTTGTACAAACAGAGCATGCTGGATTAAATGCTCTGGACCAATCCATCAGGAGGACGGGAAAAAAAGTGGTGTATCAGGAGTCGGTTCTCAGTCGTTCGGTCTATTAAGCCGATTAAAAGGAGCTGTTGGGTCATCAGCGTCATCTGTGTCGCCGCCGCACACACGCATCGACCACCCCCCACCCCCCCTTACCCCCCCGGGTGGCGACAGGATATTACTGGGGCTGAGAGTTATCCATCACGCAAATCATGTCCGATCGCTCAGGGGCCGCACTCAGTTTTCATTAAAGGACAGGCGCCTTTAAACATCTTAAACAAAACATCAAAAAAAAAAAAAACATCTCACAATGACCTGAAGCCTTTTTTTTATATTATTAAAGATAATGTGTGTTACACTGAGGGAATACACAAACACACACACACACACACACACACACACTCACACACATATATACACAACAGCGTTTTCAAAAATGTAAGTGCACCAGTGCAGCACAAGATTACACAGAGAAATAAAGAGAGGCTTTACAGAGAGTGCAATCAAAAGTCCCGGTTTGACTTGAACGCCCATCGTGAGACGTCTTATCCTTTATTAAATAAAATATTCGCATCTGTATTTAAAAAAAACTCGGCAAAACAAGAATCCTGAAACAGATTATCTTCCAAGAACAGCACACCCTGGTGTTTTTCTTCTTCTTTTCTTCTTCTTCCTTCTCTTTATACACACGCCGAGCTCCTCCGCACTTCAGCGGCTTCCCCTCCTGGTGCAACAATAGAGACAAAAAAAAAATCCCTGCAGGACATCCAGAAAGCGCGAGTGTTCTGTTTGTGTCCTACTTGCGACATGAACATTCAGGCTCGAGTACGGGTGCTGAGATTCAGCAATCGATAACGGCGAGGAGGAAAGAAAGCAGGAGCTACAGCGCGACAACCTCCACAGAAATATCATTTCTTTAAAAAAAAAATAATAATAATAATAATTACGTGTGTATCTTTTTTCCCTCAGGTATATTTGGTTGACCTGGCAGAGAACCGTCCCCATCGTCATTGTGTCTGTGTTCACAGTTTGATGTCAAGTGTAATGATTTTCCAGGAGTAGAGAGCAATACCAAGTCATGGAAAGAAAGAAGAACGGATGTGCAGGCTACTAAAAATACAACCACAAACACAACCCTGCTTTATAACTGAAGCAAATGATAAACACCGAGATTTCAACTGAGCAAAAAGAATAGACAAATGAAGATCCTCCAACATCACCCGCTCTTCATTTGTCCAGTTTGTGTGAATCTGAGTCCAGAGTAGCGTCACATTCCTGTTCTTGGCTGTTTTGAGACGGTTTTCTGCTCAGCGTGTGTGTATAGAGTGATTCTTTACCTTCCTGTGACTCAGTGTGTAAACAAAAAATCGCAAACTGTCAGCAGCGATCAGGTTCCTCCCGTTCTGATGTCTGACATGAACATGAAGCTCTTTGCCTATAAGCTGTTACTACAGAAACTCTACTGTATCAGAACAACGCTAGAACCGTGGACCCGCCCACCTGTCACCCACTCACCTGGTTGTCCGACGCCGTTCAGCCGAGACATGAGATGACGAGCATTCGGGAGGAGTAAGTGCACTTCAGACAGCACGGTGTCATAGCGGAAGGTGACCAGGTCCATGGCCTGAGCTTCATGTCCCTCTGGATGCTGATGAGGACAACAACACAAAGTACAACAAGGGGGTCAGGGGTAGCAAGTTCAAGTCCCACTACCACCAAGTTGTCCCGGTTGGGCCCTTGAGCAAGGCCCTTAACCCCAACTGCTCAGATGTATAATGAGATAAAAATGTAAGTCACTCTGGATAAGGGCGTGTGCCAAATGCCTAGATGTAAAACATGTATTGAGATACAACATGTCGATTTATCTAGAGAATAACTATAAAAAAAAATTGGAAAAAAAAACCCAGAGTGTGCATTTCCAGTACAAACAATAGGGGGTTACGTTATTGTGAAAAAGCTCAACACGCACACATTTTTCTCAAAACAGCCACATACGAGCTGAAGGCTGATATTAAAGCAACCTGGTCTTCAATAACACCTCAGCAGTGTGACAGGCTGATCAAGTGTTAAGTTCATAAATTAGGACACTATCTTTATTTATTTATTTTTTAAGAAAATTTCTGTATTGTAAATTGCTTTTTTTTTTATATATTTAAATATTCTAATATTCTGGATTTTTTATTTCCATGAGCTGTAAGCTGTAATCATTGTATTTAAAATGAAAGAGGCTTGAAATATTTCACTTTATATGATATATATATATGAGAGTTTCACTTTTTGAAATAAAGTATGAAAAAACATTACTTTTCCCAAGATATTAATTAATTATTTTTTTACATGTACTGTACCTTAAATTATATGACCTTTTATAGGGACGCCACCACATGCATTAGCCCAGAAAAATAAACTAAATCCATGCAAGATAAGAGTTTCTATAATTTCACATGACAAGGAATGATCTTCCACCACATGTAAGCCCTAACGTACACACTTACTTTTCTAGCAGCGATAATAGGCTTATAGAGTTTCAAAGGTACTTAAGATAAAACTTTTTAAAAACAATTAAATCAATTAAAAATGACTAAAATTGGTTGGGAAATATGAACATTATAGTACTTTTTATTCTAAAAATAAATAAATAAATACATAGCCCCATTGTTTTTGCTAACAGGCCAGTCTTGTGGTGTCTCGGGTATCAATGTCTTTGGTGGACATCAGCCCATGTCCTCACCTCCAAACTGACAAAAAAATAAATTGAAGACGAGTAAGTAGTACAGTTCAGTTCAGATGGGCGTGGCTTTTGTCACTACAGATTTTCAGACATGCACATGCAACACAGACGTTTGAGAAAATGCACACGCGATGTTTTTTTTTCACATGAAAACTTCTGACAGTAAGCTAACTCCATAAAACAACTACTGAAAATAAAAGTATAAGAAAATATTGCATTTTCAACATAGAGAACTACCTAAAAGAAACAGACAAAGTAATGAGATGCACTGGCTTTCAATATAAGAACTATTGAAAGAAATAAAGATAAAACTACCATGAGGACATTTCTAATATGGAGAACTACCAAAGAAACTACTGAGATGTGTGCAAGTGCAACATGGAGAACTACTGAAAACAAACAAGAAGATAAATAATCACGAAATCATAAAACTACAAAAAGGCATCTTGTATACCAAACTACTGAAAACTACAGAGGTGCATGCACTTCCAACGTAGAGAACTACTTTAGTAGAAAAAGAAAAAAGTTACTGAGATGCATGCAGTTCCAAAACGACTAAAACACTACTGAGATGTGTGTTTACAAGGGTGAGTCAAAAATAATCCGCACTCTGGCTGTACAATATATTTTGCTCGCACAGAAGTTACATACAAATTAACTGACAGTAGCCTTGAACTGAAAGCACTGATACAGTAAGACTGGTAAGTTTGGCCGACTGATGATTTTATAAAACCAGAGTCTGGATCATTTTTTACTCACCCTTGTACAATATAAAGTACTACTGAAAATAGGAAACAGTGACTTTCATGTCCAACAAAAAGAATGACTTAAAATGAAAAAAAATAAATAAATAAATAAAAATGAAATGACAGAGAAATAGAGAATTTTCTGAAGTAGAGAACAATTGAACAGTAAATAAAAACTACTGAGATTCATGTGAGTTTATCTAAAAATGTACTGAAAAAAAAAGTGTGTGCATTTCCCACAGGAAAAAGAAAAACTACAGAAATATATATTTTTTAAAATAAATAACTACTGAAAAGTACATACAGAGGTACCTCGGCATATGAACTCCCCGTCTCGAGAACTGAAATTTTGTAAGAAATTTTTCTTAGGCACACGAAGCGACCGAATGGAACACTGGCTAAGACGCGCGTATGTCTGGGAGTCATTCAATACTTGTTAGCATCAGTGGAAAAAAACCAAGCGAAGCGAGTTAAAATATTTTTGTGGTGGTGTTTTTATTTACTTTTTTTTTTTTTTTTGTGCACGCTTTAATGAATATATTGCACCGTGGTTCCCAAACATGTTATAAAGGACGGTAGCAAGAAGAAAACGGAGCTGCTTTCAGTTTGGTTTTTAAGCAGCCCGTGCCGAGAGAAATCATAACTGAAGGTTAAGTGAGGTTTAATGTCTATTTATTTAATATTTTACTTCATTAGCATGTCTTTTCTATAAGTTTTGATTATTACTATGCAAAAATATAATTGCAGTGTTGGAAACTGGTGATCTGCATTTACATTATTTCCTATGGGATACAACATGTCGCCTTAAATTCGTATCCCGAGGTACCGCTGTAGACAAGGAAAGATAAGGAACAAAAAAAAAAGAGAGAGAGAGAGAGATTTGTCTAAACGTTTTGTTCCATTCTCTTTAAACTACCTGCAGTGGTTTGTCCATTACTTTGATCACGTGACCAAACACCTTACTCAAGTTACTGAAATGTTACTGAAGAGATCTATATATTTCTGATCATAAATCAGTGTATATATTTTTTTAAATAAACATCTCCACTCGAGCCAATCTCTTGTGTTAATGAAGCACCACTCGCACTAGTCAGGACGCAGTTACATGCACTCATTGCCCAGATAGTGCACTAGACGGGCTGGACAGGCCATGACGTCATACCCTGCGCAGCGCACTCACACAAACACTCGTGTTAGACGAAGTGAAAAACTAAACTCTACACAGGCAAAAGTCTGAGGGTTACTTCAGGTTTCTGGCTACAGAATCCCGAGGATCTCAGCGGCCCAGGCTCCAGTCAGTACCTTATAACGAGCTCGAAACCGCGCCGAGGCTAAACACCGAGCTAACGGCTAGCATAGCTGCGGAGCTCTGTGTGTAACCTCAGTGAGTGACCGGGTAGCACCGGGTGCGTTTATAATGGTTCCGCGTTACATATTCATAGTTCCTAGATGACTTTTAAAAACGTTTTTAGAAAAGATTACACAAATAAATATAAAGATATACATTTCAGTGTGTGTGTGTGTATAAACATACGCTATATGGGAAAAAGTATATGGCCAGACCCGCCATGACATTACATCCAAACATACTGTAAACACTTCAATATGGAGTCGGTTCCCCCTTTTGGTTCTTCCACTATAACAGCTCTCACTCTTCTTAGAAGGCCACAAGATTTCAGAGTGTTTCTGTGGGAATTTTTGTCCATTCATTCTGTAGATGAGGTCAGGCACTGACCTTGTCTGGCTCGCAATCTCCATTCCAGTTCATTCTAAAAATGCTCGATGTGGTTGAGGTCAGGGCTCTGTGTTCGGGCCGGTCGAGTTCTTCTACACTGAACTCATCTAGCTCTGACTATATAGTCCTCGTTTTGTGAGCGCGATGTATTAAGCTTGCCCTTCCCTGGCAATAAGGGGTCTGACTGAAACACCTGATTTCAATAATTAACAAGTTTGGCCAAAAACCGTTGTCCATATGGTGTGTTTGTATATACTGTAAATACACATATATAGTAACCGCATGGAAAAGAGTTTGTAGAAATAGTTAAACGATTAAAGCTAATAATAATCTGCTGATCTGTAATGTAATGAGTGATATTATAATTATTATTTGAGGTTGAAGTCCACGTCCATGTGTGTGTGTCTCTCTGTACAGCAGAACTCTCTGTCTAACTTATTAATAGACAGAAATCACATTCTGTAAGGTTGAGTATCTGACGCCTTGTTTACACTAAGTTGTACTTCTTTGGTGCTCAGACAAACACACTCGCTGTTCGGTAATCAGAGAGAGAATCACAGATGAGAAATGGAACAAGTCGATCAGATAAAGATGAAGTTTTGTCTTAAAACGACTCCGGCGTGTTAAAATCCACTTCTACCACTTCAGCGCTGTTATTTCAGCCAAAGTGAAAATATGAACTAATCCCAGTCAAAATATTCACTTTATCTTTTCTAATTAATATCTATTGGTGCAGGTGTTTGTTTACATTGAGACAGTAGCGCATTAGTAGCGCATTTTAAAGTAGATGAATCCTACTTATTAATTATTGAATCCTACACATAACTGTTCATAACATCACTTTTACTCAACATCGTGATTTCATTTTTGACACAGGGTAAACTTCAGCCAGCTATCTAAGTACTGCAAAAGATTAATTAAATTCTGTCCAGTCAGTTTTAAGTGATATTGGGCAGTGGTGACTCAGTGGTAGGTTTCTCACCTGCCACGTGGGAAGGCCGGGGTTTGATGCCCACCCAGTGCCCAAACCCCTGCCACTGGATGCAGTTGTATCAGAAAGGACATCCGGCGTAAAACCTGTGACAAGCTGTGTGTAGGTCAATGGGATGAGCCAAAAGACCAACAACAAGTATATTGTACAGTTAAACATACCCACAAACACACATTCTCATTACTGTACTGTTATGCACACTACTGCAGTGATCCCCAATGACTTATTGTATTCCATCCATGCATCCATCCATCTAGGAACCTTTGAAGTCGAACTTTGAGCCGTGGAAGCTAATGGTGACTATTGTATTTATTTATTTATTCTTATTTTTACAACAATGGTAGGACCTCTATCAACACTCATACACATTCACACATTATGAGAAATCTGGGAATGCCAATTAGCCTAATGTACTTGTTTTAGGATAAGTAGGAGGAATCTGGAGTACTCGGAGGAAACCTACCAAGCACGGGTAGAACATGAAAAGTCCACACACGCAGACCCGCGGCGGGAATTGAACCCAGATTTTGCAAGGAGACAGTTCTAACCACTAAGACAATGTGCTGCTATATATAAGAAGACATAATAATAATAATAATAATAATAATAATAATAATAATAATAATAATAATTATAGTCCTGTTTTTTTTTTATAAATATTAATTACAGTGATATAAAAATATCAACCGAGAGAGAGAGCAAAGGAACAGAAAGAGAATGAACTTGGAGCACCAAATAAAGTCGAGATGCTCTAAAGTTGTGCATAAATAATTTATTTCTCTTTTATTATATGAACTTAATCTCTACATAAAAAAGAGCAAACCTGCAGTATGATTTCGATGATGTTGGCGCTACATTGTCACTGTGCATTGTATTGTGATGTTGGTCCTGGAGGAACATTGTTTAATTTCACTCTGTACTGAACTGTACTGTAGTTGAAATAACAATAAAACCCTACTTAACTTGACTACTGTATTATTACACACAAACATACACTTACACACACTACCACAGTTTATTGTTACACACCAAACCCTACTATTGTGTTACACACACAACTCTTGTCAATTTGTTGTACACACTACTGTATGGTCACACATCCTATTATAGTGTTACACACACTCCTCTCAGGCATCACACACTACTGTACAGTTACCCTGCACTGTACTGTTCTACCACCATACAGTTAGACACACTACTACACTGGGTATAACGGTATAGTAGTGTGTCTGTGTGTAACAGTACAATCAACAGTCGGTGTGTGCATGTGAGCGCCCCCTGGTGGTGCTACAGTGCTGTGCGAAACCCCACCCTGCCGTGTGTGCGGCTCTCTCCCAGTCTGCTCTGCGCACAGGACAGGTGAGCTTTCTTCTGCTCAGTGTGTGTGTTTGTATGTATGTGTGTGCGTGTGTGTAAAACCCAGCCAGCGCTCCATCATGAAGCTGACTCTGAGTCGCCTGGCCGCGTTTCTAGCTTCCTTCGGTCTGCTCAGCTTGGTGTGTCTACTCGTGGCCATTGGAAGTGATTTCTGGTACATCATAGACACTTCGAAGAGAGCGAGCAACAGATCTGCGTCTCTCAGCTCTCACTCCGGACTCTGGAGGACCTGCAACTGTAAGCTGCTTCACTCCCTTATTCAGAGAGAGAGAATAGAAAGATGTACAGTAGCACAGATCTATCTATCTATCCTACTATCTATCTATCTATCTATCTGTAGAATCAAAAGCAAAGATTTTAATCTAGTGTTTTCCTTTTTTTTTTTTTTTTGCAGTTCTGGATCAGTGTCAGCCTTTTATGAACCCTTTTGGAAACAATGGAAACTTCACAGATTCACAAAAGCATATATTAAGTAAGATTGAACTTGCTATTTTCTAATATGTTCCATTTTAAAATCTAGAAACTGTCATTACTTTTTTAAATTGAGCTTTAAATGTTTCGCGTTTGCTCGATTTCTTCCTTCATGCAATGCACAGTGTATTAAATCTAATAACACAGTCAGACAGATGCGACGCTGATAGCACATTAAGTCTTTGTTGCCTCACGATGATAAAATTAATAACCGGATAACTGTTTTGAAAATATTGCATGCTAAAAAATAATAGTAATAAAAGATGTTATCATAGTGCTAACCTTACGCTCCGCTGTCGATGGTTAGAATGCTGAGATGAAATGCGTCCGTCTTCGTGCTGGGTGTCGAAATCGCAGAGGCTGGTTATTTGCTTTGGATTTCCTAATTACATTTGGTGCATAAAGACTATGACTACAGTGCGCAGAGAAATGGGCCTTGTTTAACAAAGTGCAAGAACTTCACGTATGTATGGTTTTGTTTAACTCATTATTCCAGCAGAAATGTTCTCACGTTTTGAGCTTCCTCACGTCACTCGGTCGCTGAGTCTTTCGCTTCACGTATTGTGTTCTGTACGCATGCTAATAAGGAACGGCTAGATTTGTGGCTTATACTGAGATCATGACTGAGTTTCTAAAAAAAGGTCCGATTTGTGCTTCTTGTAAGTCTCTGAAACTCTGAGGTGGTAAGGAGACGTCATTTCAACTTATCAACTCTAGCAGGACAGAGTAATTAACTGTGGTGTGTTTTTTAAATTTCCATATGGTTTGCTTGTGATCAGCACAGCTGAGGTTTTGTGCAAGATTAAAAAAATTTTCCTATTGAAGAAAAAAAAAAAGTTATCAGTGATAAGGTTGTAGTTGCAGAATCTGTAGTTCAGGGTCCAGGGTTTGATCGTGAGTTTGTGTTTCCTCCGAGCTATCTGGTTTCCTTCTACTCTCCATAAACATGCAGGTAGGCAGACTGGCAGATTGGCGATGTTAAACTGAGCATATCCGAGTCTTCCTGTGTAGTTTTTTTTTTTTTTTTTTTAACTACTGTAGCATCTGGTGTGATTGTGTGCAGAGGTTCAGACAGGAATTCGAACACTGAAATTTCCACACCAGTGACATGGATGTGGTCGAAATCAGACTCTGATGTGACTAAAATCTCTTCCCTACTCGTCTTTCCCTGCAAATTTGAGCATCTGCCCACCAAGTATCACTTCATGGCTTCAAAGTAAACATGTCTGAGAGCTGAAGTCCATTTCACTCTGAGCAAATAAACACTCCACTGAGCCGGAACGAATGTTAATAGAGTGATTCAGAAAACAGAGACCTGCAGCGGCGCCTCTTAAGGTTCAGGTCTGGGACCTGGAGAACCTGAAGCAGGATGTAGAGTGTCATAGCAGGAGATACACACTGTACGTGATCTGAATCTGCTCACAAGAAAAAAAACAACAACAACAGGCAATTAAGGATTTCAAGGAAGTTACATAATGTAATAATGTAGTATGTATTGTTTTAAAAACACACACACACACACACACACACATGAACATTTAACAAGCGCATAGTAAATAATAACCATGTAGTAAGATGTAACAAATAATTTAACCTAAAAGAGTTAAGAAGCTGTGTTAATGCCCTGGATGAAATGCCCCTCAGATAATGCATTCCTCTTCCATACGTGCTGTTTCTGTGTCAATGTAAATGAGTTACCGTTAAGCCACGCCCCTCTAGAGGGCAGCAGAACTAGTGGAGAGGCTTTTCTTATATGAGGTCACATTAGGGTGAAAAAAATCTAATCAGCTTGAATTATCAGCTTGAATCGTTTTTCCCCCCTCACATTATTTTGCTTGTAAACAAACAATGGAGACACAACTGAATGCCCCCCCCAAAAAAAAATTTTTTTTATTTTATTTCCCATAATAGGTGCATTAATCAGAGATGCAGTGAAATTCCTGGTTCCTTCACCTGGATGATCCCTCTGGTTGAAGCATTTTCACGTACTGAAATCTTTCATCTTTTCCCAAAATGACTTACATTTGAGACAGGATACATCTGAGGAGTTGTGAGTTAGAGGTCTTGCTCAAGGACCTCACAGGGTCAGCTTGGTGGTGCTGGGATTTAAACTGAGATCAGGAAGTCGATGGGGATCGAAGGCAAGTCAGGCTGCGCTGGAGAGGACATAACGAGACTTCTATCCTTGAGCTGCTACCCTTCACTCCCTCCCTGCCTCCACTCTGATTGCACATAGATGATGATGTTCCCAAGTAGAAAAAAAAAAACACCCGACATAAAAATATTTATAAAAAAAATCATCCAGGAGACTTTTTTTTTTTCTGTTTATATGAAACCTATTATGCAAAATTCACTTTTTATGCCATGTATAAACATTCAGATGGGTCTCCAGTACAAACAGAACTTTTCCCCTAAGTTTACACAATTAAATTCTCAAATGTGACCTCATATAAGAACTTTTTAGGAAATTCATTTTCAGTGGACACCATTCTCAAAAACCTTCCTGATGCTATGGCCATCACTCCTGGATGAGCAGTAACAGGGAAAGGCAAACGCTGGGAGGAGAGCAGACGCAGAATAGTTTATCTTCCTGTCCCTTTAATTTCATAATCTTGCTGGTCTTTACTCTTCTTCTTCTGGTGCTTTTTTGAGAGCGCTCTTGTTTATTCATGAGCAGCTGTGGTCTTTGGCATGATTGGAAATGAACAAAACAAAACAAACAAAAAAAAAAAACGCTGAAAGAGTAATGCACCTGAGCTCTTCTGTTTTAGACTTCTTTCTTTTCTTCTTCTGAAAAGAACGTCCGATTGCTTCCTGGATGTTTTTTCTTTCTCTCCAATCTACACGGCACACTCGGAAAAAGATTTTGGCCTTGTGCATGTTTTACATATTTATATTCCTATTTTAATATAATATAGTAACTATTTAAATTTACTTTATTCTGTTAAATGATTTTTCTACAATTATTTGGTTTCGTTCGGCTTACATATTTTGGAGTGGATATTTTGCCCATAATAATAATAATAATAATAATAATAATATTAATATAAAAAATACTATGATATACAAATCATTCACTTAAATCGGATTATTCCATTGGGAAATTAGTAGTTTCATCTTTGAAAAGAGGAATTCTACAGATATAGTGCTTTATTTATATGTGAATACTTTTAATAATTTGATCTAATTGTTGTTCAAATATACATTTCATATAAACAATTCAATCCAACAGCTGCCCTTGGACTTCACTTACATCAGAGGTGGCAGAAGTACACAAACTCAATACTTAAGTAAAAGTACATGTATTTGCTTCAGAATGTAGTCCACTACAAGAAAAAACACCACTTCAAGTATTTATTGTTCTCAAGTAGTACTAAGTACTAAGGGCATACTCTAAAAGTACAAAAGGACAAGTACTTCACAAAGAAACTGATTTTTGTGATTCTGGACATCTACACTACCACTCAAAAGTTTGGGATCACTTGCAAATTTCTTTGTTTTTGTTTTTACAGAATAATTTTCTACATTCTACAGTATAACAATACTGGGGATACCAGAACTATGAAATAACACCTACGGCTTTAGGTAATTATGTAACAACAACAACAA
The DNA here is from genome assembly GCA_013621035.1 of Clarias magur. NCBI lineage: Eukaryota > Metazoa > Chordata > Actinopteri > Siluriformes > Clariidae > Clarias > Clarias magur. The sequence goes on from QNUK01000335.1 coordinate 295,916, forward strand.
GAAGAACAACAACAGCCAGTTTTAAATTTGTCAGACAAGTTTTAAAGACATGAAGGTCGGCTGTTCTGGATCAGTTTCTCACAAGAACAGTATTGTGTGTCGAGTGTGTTTGTAAACCCCATCGAGCTCCATGATGAAACCGTCTCTCATGAAGACCTTCCCAGGAAAGCGAGACCAAAACTTACTGCTGCAGAGGAGACGTTCATTTAGAGTCACCAGCCTCAGAAATCACCGATTAACCTCAAGCAGCACCTCAGATTAGAGCCGTTATGAAGCTTTATTATCAATTTTTTATCAACTGTTCAGAGGAGATTAGTGTGTGTTTTGGATGCAGTATTGTTTTACAATGTGGACAAGAAAGAAAAATCATGAACGCCCATGGAGTTAGAAAGTGAGCCCTAACTTTTGAGCAGTAGTGTATCTTACCAATAAACAGTATTTTAAACTTACGTTACTGTTGATAACATCAATGTGCAAGTCTAGGAGAAATTTTTTTTTTTTTTTTGGCAGAAATCGAAAATGTTTGTCTTTTTTTTTTTTTTTTACCAGACGCAAAGTATAAATTAATAATGAATAAATAACTGTACAATTCTTTGGCTGTGTTCAGATGCTTTACAACTTATAGGCCTTACAAGAGATAAAATGTTTTAGGTCAATTCATTTAAATTGTTTAACTCAAGTTATGTGAATGATTAGCCTGGTTGGTTTAGACACGTCGGGCCAGAGAGAAGAGAGACACTGCTCATGTTTTTAGACAAAGGACATTACAGCTAGAATGTTGAATGACCTTCAGCATTGGTGAGTTTTACGGATAAATAAGAGACACATTAGAACAGTGCGAGTAGCAACTCTGCCATGCTTGTAGTTTTGTTTCAAGGAGCTGTGGCTTTTCAGATATGCTAAACATAAATAACTTTATGAGTTACTGTATGTCTTAAGAAGAAAATAGAAAAAAAAAATCAACCTGGAGCAATCCGATTTGTTGTTTTCACATTGATAAAAGATTATTATGTTACTGAAGCTAATGGAAAGTGGGTCTGGACGTGGTGCTACAACTCGCTGTTAGCGACAGAATTTGACATTAATTAAACAAATGGCGAGCAGCATTGTTAGCTACCTCAGTAGTTTAGCTGGCTAAGTGCTACATGTATAATGCAAATATTCTACGCAACTAGACAGGGGCATACTGCAGGCATACAGAATACAGTAAGGTTAAAGTTTCCAGCAAAACATTATAAGGTTGTCAGGAAAATTAACATCATCCTTATCGTCAAACACAAATCAAATCTGAGTTCACATTTGCTCTGTATGTTAGCTAGTTATGTAGCTAGATCACATCTAATCTTAGTTTAACAAGTGCACCTGTTCAACATGCTTGAAAATGGAGCCAGAAGAATCTGCATCCCAGCGGGCGATATCCGTTGCCCAGGTAACCGTCAATCACTAATTAATCTGCGCTTTCATAACGACCTTTCCAATCATTTCTGTAAACTACGACTGGAGAGATTGTTTTGTTCCTGTCCTTCCCACGTGGGGTGTATGTTAGGTCACGATAGGGTTTGAATGAAAAGCGTGAACTCTTATGTTTAGATTTTTGTAAAATCAATGCGCTTTTGTGTGATCGTTTGCTGAAAAGCAAAGAGCCTCTAATTAAAATGTAGGAAGTAAAAGTACAGAGTTTTCATTTAAAAAAGCAACGAGTAAAAGTAAAAAGTATCAAATACGGAAAATAGTCATGTAAAGTGCAGATGTATGAAAAAATACTAGTAGTTCTGAGGTAAAACACAGTAACTGAGTTACTCTGACACACACACACACACACACACACACACACACACACACACACACACACACACTTTTAGCTGCTATAGGCAGAAACATGGCTAAAAAACATCCATTTATGTGCACTTACGCAGCTGATCATTTTGATGTAAATTTGCTGTACTGTGCAGAAACATGTAGTTATTTTACAGCGCTCAATTTTGCACAACATAAAAGCCTCTACAGATATCGATGCGGACTGATATACAAGAGAAACACTTAAACACTTAAACACGAGAAGCTCCATGACGCCGGGCTGATGCTGCTACGACAGCGTGGCTTGGAATTCTGGAGAAACGCCACATTCCAGCTGTCTGGGTGCACATGAAGAAGAGATCGAACACAGACACACACACACACACACACACACACACACACACACACACACACACACACACACACACACACAGCTTTGTGTTGACAGAGATACAGGGCATTAAAAAAAAAAAGTCCACATAGATGCATGAACTGCATAAACGCACATCATCCGCTCAAGTGTGGGCCGAGTTTGTAATGGAACACTAACGATGGGGACACGAGTAAACACACCAGGGACGAAATGGAAATCACAGCACTGGGAGGGGTTAACCTCTTAAAACTCAGTTACAATCCTCACACTCGGTAAATAAATATTGTGCTGAATAATACTTATTAACATCCTAAAGGGACAAAACAACATTACAGGAAACTAATCATCGTCAGGGTGGTGTAATGCAGAGGAGTTACAGTTGATAAATATAATATAAACTGTATATTAATAAAAAATACAGCACCTCATACATGTCAGCCTTTCCTGCTTTTGGATTACACTGCATGTTGTGGAACGCCGGCGAGCAGCCGTAAACAATCGCTCCCTCGTGAGCTAGTCTTCTATCCTCTCTCCTAAGGTTAATTAAGGGTTATGAGCCGTTGCTATAGAAACGATAATGTATCCGCATTCATATAAACCTGCGATCTGCAGCTGCGCTACTGTCAGAGATAATTAATCAACACCGGCGTGTTATAATGAGTAATAGAGCACCTTGGATGGGAATAATTAATTAATTAACAATAAGCCGGAGGGCGCGATGGACGGTAGTGGGGGTGGATTAGTGAAGAATTACACACACATCTACAGAACTGACCTCTGGGTGGCATTTTAAAACACCTGCCTCAGAAACTTCCACTAAACAATCAGCGTCTCCGTCTCCGCGGAGCGAGTCTGGTGATTGCATAAGACAGCGAATGGGGTTACAGAAGACTGCAGCCCACCCACACATACACACAAGAGTCAAGCTGTGGAACACACACACACACACACACACACACACACACACACACACACACACACACAAGCTCACACAATTCATCCATTAGAACGCGCCTTTAAACATTAGCGTCTTCTTTGGATCCCCATGGATACCTGACTCTCTCTCGCAGCAGCAGCAGCAGCGCGCCATGACATCTCACATCTCACATCTCACACCGCCTAACAGTGCAACCCTCACTCTCGCTAAAGAGCCGAGCTGCCTGCTGGGCTCAGCTCGTATTAATGCCTTCAATCAATTCCACCCAATTACAGCGCCTCATCTGACCTCACGCGGTTCGGAGACAACCGCCGGAATGGGAACGGCTTTTTATTCGGAAAAAATGGAGCAATCGGTTGCAGCTCTGCGTCACGAACGCTGTTCGGATTTTTATTTTACATTTGATGCTAAGTGTGCAATTTATTTTATCATTTTTTTTTTTACATGCCAAATAGCTTACAAATGAGCACGCGCACACACAAATGCAGAAAAACTATCAGCAAATTAATGATCGAATGTGAACCCCTGTGAAAATTTGAAAAAGATTTCCCACAATCCTCACACTAACCTCACAACGCACATCCTCCTATGTATTAGTATCACTGTATAGTTATACTATACATGACTCACGCGGCTAAACTTATTAGCTTATTGAGTTCTACAGGTTCAGGACATATTAGGAGGTAAATATTCATAATGAAAGTTACACATATTCAGCGTTGAGTTACGCACATGATGAAGCTGGTTTCCTGGGGACACCACTGAACACAAAAGAAGGATCAAACTATTACAATGAACTATTACAAAAATCTGATTTAAATAAATCAAACAGTAGTCTAGTCCAGCATCCTACAGCAAAGCTTCCGGCGTCCCACCCAATCGCAGTCCCACCCAGTCTTTAATCACCACTCCAAGATCCACACACGGGACGAAGATCGCATTGCTTAAACACTTCCAGAAGTCAAGTTTTACTGGCAAAATATTGCTGGATGCACACCTTGTTTCAGCCATATGTTTTCCCAGATGGATTGGGTTTGAGTAAAAGAGTGTTGGTGGAATGTCTAGAAAATGAACGACTGGTGGCCCATTTTGACCAATTTTAGTTTTTTAGACACAAAAAGAGGCGCAACACTTAATTTTGCCTCCTTTATCTCATCGTTCTAATGCACCCCTGTAACCTAAGAGCTAAGTGCCCATGTCTCCACACAGCCAGTCTGGGGATTACATAAGAAACTCATTCACACAGACGGTGGTGGCCAAACGTATTCAGAAAACATATGCCATGCATTTCAGATCCCGCAGTACACAAAACAGGTGATGCCACTAATTAATTCAAGCCTATCCGGCTGAAAAGTTGTGCTAGTTAGCTGAAAAACTAGTATCAAACCTTCTCTGTGACTATGGTGTTCTGGAACATCTGGAGTCATGATCATCTCCAGGCCTAAACCCAAGAGAAAACTGTTGGACGATGGTGAAGAAGGCAGCTGCAGTCAGGAAACCGTCTTCTGTACGTGATCTACGGGAAGCGATCAAGCAGGCATGGATTGAGCGAGTGACAGCGACGTCTTTTTGACTCTAAGCCGAGCCGGATCCAGCAGGTTTTGCAGGATGAAGGACTTCATACTGAACATTGATTGTTGTATACTGTAGCAACATCAGTGCGTAAAATAACAAATTATACTTATTATCTTTATTGCCCTTATTTGAAAAAAAAAAAAAAAAAAAAACTGTACACGGAATTTCACAGAACATTAAGTTGATGCAATATATTTGGGGACCATTGAAAGAATCTTTAAACATAATGATAATTGAGTAGAGTATAATTCTTGGGTTCACAGGGATCCTTGACTCTCTCATTCTGCAGCAGTATCTCATGATTTGTGTAATTTATTTATTTATTTATTTATTGCTAAAAATCCAATCTGCCTGTCGAGCTCAGCGCATGTAAAAGTGTTAGTACATGGCTGTACGTGTCTTTTCTTTCCAAAAAGAGAGCAATCAAATGTAGATCTGCATCACGACTTTAAATTCGTTACTGATTGCTCTGTTTTTTTTTTGTGTGTTTTTTTTGTACGTGTTCATGTCGCTTGGTTTATTCTTAAAAAGCCATTTCTCTGTTTTCAGCTTTTTTTTTCATCTCACACATCAAACGACTGGGAATCAAATCCCTGCTGGTCCAAACAGGACACACACTTTATCCAGAGGCTGAAACACCACACACAGAGCAGAGAGCCTTTTGCTGAGCCGAGTGAAGAAAAAAAAAAAAAAAACCTCAAGGCTACTTCAAAATCGAAGTTTTGCTTTTGATCAACGATGACAATAAGCGCTGCTTTAATCATGAGGCTTTTTTTTTTTTTTTTTTGCAGGCGAGCTGAGGAAAGGTGTACACAGAAGGCAAGACGTAAAAGAAGCCTAATCCTGTAGAACATTAAGATCAGAAATGCGATGTTTCACGTCTGATCTGAAGTCGGCTCTTCTGTCTGTTCGTATTATGTTCACTAATCCAGCCTGAGGATACACGAGCTTCAATTCCACTTATCTGCCTCATTTCAAAAACCATAACTAATCCAGTTTGTGTGTTATTTCGCCTCTCTCTGTTCTAGCTCCAGTTTAATAGGACGTCCAGCAGGGTGATAAAGTGTAGCTCGTGCGATTGAGTCATTCACTGAAGAAATTTACAGAAATGGTGCAATAATATTTCACAGATCACACTGTTATAGTAATGTGCACGGAAGAAGGGTACATGATGGCATTTCCGTTCATTACGTGGGCGCTAAATCCTGGAAATACAGACATATACTCTACAGAAACAAAATTTCATGATGTCTACGTTACATCCATTAACGTCCATCAACTTCTATTGTCTTTTTTGTGTCCAAAAGGTGTTAATTGTACTTAAAAATGATTGTACGACTCTGTTCCGTTAGACGGTTACCCACACTTAAGCATTGATGTGAGCATTAATGAGCCGTTTTATTTTGCTTGGCTAATACCACAGTGAGTGGTTGACCTCTACTTTATGTCCTTCTACTAAACCCGCTGGAACATGATGTGTTGTTTGAGTAAATGTAAGCACCATGCTGTTTTAGATCGATAATAACACCACAGCAGTCATAGAGCCGTTCACTTTGTTTAAAACAAAATCAGCGAGGTTGTGCTAATGTGCTGTAAGTGAATGAAAATGTCTTTTAGGTTCATGTCAAGCTCTGTTAAAGCTTTAGTGTTAAACAAAAACATTACACTGTGCATTCCTGGATACCAATGATAAAATAATCTAGACTGCAGAGCCAAACGTTTGTACACACCTGACCATCAGGATGACATGCTGGATCAGGTTGACGCTAGAACACGCATGCTAGTCACATTCTATACAACTGCATGGTTCTCGTTTTGCATGAACAGTTTGGGACTGAACCACATACGAATGTTATGGTCAGGGGTGCACTTATCGTTAACTATACCCTGTGACAACATAGTGGGAGACATACTGTAGAAGTGCATTTCAAACAATACACAGGTATTTGCTCTCATCAGCACCTGAACCACGGATGTCTATATTATAGACAAAAAAAATAAAAAATACAAAAATGACACAGTGACCTGGACTGAGAAAAGGACAAATATGTAGTTTAATCCAAAAGCAATTATTTTACGTCTAAGGGCAGTCAGTCAATAATGTTTTATTTTACTGAAACATTTATTTGATATTAAGCAAGTTCAGTCAATAAACGCTTAAGCGACTTCTTGTTGTAGGACGTCTTGATGGATCCTTTGGAGACATTTGATCCTTTTAGAGACGGAGCTCCATTTTCAAACAAGAAAGTGGTGTATAGATAGTGCAAACCCAACAGAAAAGTAACCAGAACTACATTTCGACCTGCCCTAGTACTGGAAAGTAAATTCAATTAAATTCAATTCAGTTTTATTTGTATAGCACTTTTATTTAAGTTTGTACGAGATGTGAATGTGTATGAATCAAAATGATAAGACTGTCCCTGATGAACAAGCCGAGGACGGCGGTGACAGCGGCAAGAAAAAACTCCCTGAGATGGTGATAGAAAGAAACCTTGAGAGGAACCGGACGCAGCAGGGAACCCATCCTCATCTGGGTAAAAACGGATAGCAGGGATTGATCAGCATTCATACTGTGTGAGATTGGAAGTTCAGTATAACAGGAGATGTGTTTAAGTTAAAATTGAGTCCAGGTCGTTATTGGAGGCTCAGGTAGACTGTACAGTAGGAAACTCCAGTCCTGAATAATCGAGTGACTGAAGTCACAAGTCCTCAGAGAACAGCTGTCTGCATCAGCCGAGGACAGAACCGTCTTCATGGAAAAGTGGAACCGTCCCCAGTCACCACACGGGGCATCCATGCGGCGAGATCTCGAACCAGATGCAGGACACCAGGAAGAGTCAGACAGCTCCAAAGAGTTCTTAATAAAACTCTATAATAAGGCATCTATCTTCTTAAAACCTTATCTGTCCAATTTACTAGCTGTGATAAAGATACTATCATCATTGACTAATCGAACTCAGCAGTAGCCATTAGCTGTCCGTTATAAATGAGTTACTTAGAAATGCACTTTCTGCTATCATTTTCTGTAAATAGACATTTGGTTGGAAATACAGTGGAGTACTCTGTTACTGAACCCTCTTTCAAAATCTCTCTCAGTCAGTCACATTATCGAAGCATGTAATTGGACATTCTGAGATTTTGCACTCTCAAAATGATGCTGCCAAAAACATATGGAGTAGTTTGTCGGAGCAGACACGCCACTTTAATCCTGTTTTAATAAACTCTGAATTACGTCACACATGGCAGAGATGATCAACAGGGTAAAGAAAGGAAGAGTGGAAAAAAAATTACTATTCTGACTCAACGTAGTATGTAATACACTGCCTCGCCAAAAAAGTCTGATATTTTATTCAGTCGCCTTTAGCTTTGATTACCACACACAGTGGGGTGTCTAGTTCACATGTGAAAATGATTCCTCATGCTACCAGATCATAACAACTTCATCAGGTGCTGCAGCATGATGTAGGGATCGTTGACTCGGCCCTTGATTGGTTTTCGATCATAACTGACTGACCGTAGTTTTTTAGTGGAATTTGCTGAGAAAAGATCATCCCCTCCTTGGGGACTGTGGTGTTCCCCAAGGCTCTATTTTTGGTCCATGTTTTTTCTTTGTAATTGCTCTCTCTTGGCTGGATTATTCTGAAATTTGGGTTTTCCTTTCACTTTGCTGATGATGTTCACCTACCTCTAAAAAAAGTTGGCGACCCCAACAGCAAGCTGTTTCATAAACCGCTTATTGGATTGTTTGGCTGAAGTGAAAGATTGGATGTCCAGCAAATTCTTATGTTTCAGCCATTGAGAAAAAAAAAAAACAGAAATTATGTTATTTCGGGCAAATGGTGATAAGCACCAAAATTATGACATGTCGAGTCTGGGTACTTATCTTACTTCTGCAGCCAGGAACCTGCTGTTTATAGTGAACAATGAATTGAACTTTGATAAGCAGTTCAATTATGTAGTCAAGTCAGGTTTTTATTCACATCTTCAGCAAATATCTAAGATTAAATTAATCTTACAAAAGAAGGATTTACATTAGGCAGTGCAGGTCCAGGGGACAGAACAAAAGATATTCACCACCATAATCATTGGCTGCCATCTGGTATGAGACTCCGCTTACTCAGGGCACGTACGGAAAGACTGAACAGAAGCTTTTTCCACCAGGCTGTAAGGGCATTAAACACACAACCTCACCAATGAAAGACAAATTCAGCGCAGTCAGTTTATCAAATATCATTTCATTTGTTTCACATTTTTGCAACACAATTCATTATAATTTTATATTTATGCTATATTGTATATAATTTTTTTATTGTCTCCTTAGCCTATTTTTATTATAAAAATAAGATTCTTTTTTGAAAAAAATTATACATACTTTTATTACCTGTAGACTTGACTACTGTAACTCAACATACTTTGGAATTGTTCAATGTGCAGTACGTAGCTTACAGCTGGTTCAAAACGCTGCAGCTCGTCTCTTGACCAAGATTCGCAAGCATGAAGACATCACCCCAGACGTACACTCTTTGCACTGGCTTTCAGTCTATTTTAGACCTGAATTTAGGATTTTACTTTTAACCTATAAAGCGTTACGTAACTGTGCTCCTGCCTATACTATTGAACTTTTACAACCATATTAACCAATTCGAACCCTTACAGTGGGTCCAAGGATCAGCTTCTTCTCACAGTCCCTAAGAGTAAGTTAAGAAATCGGGGAGTTTGCGCCTTCTCTGTGATTGCGCCTAAACTATGGAATGAGCTACCTCTCCAAATCACTTTTTAAAACACACACTAAAACATTCCCGTTTGACTTGATAAGTCTTTCAATCAAGACACCTTGCTTTGTGTATGCTGTTTGTTTTATTTAAACGACGTGGACAGCCACCCTTGTGATCTTCGTTCGCGAAGCCAAGCCATGATGATGATGATGTAAATGATTAGTTTTGGTTTTATCATGCTTTATACATATTTATTTTATTTTACCACATTACATCTTTTAATCATTGTAAAGCACTTTGGAAACCTGGTTGTAAATGTGCTATAGAAATTGTCATGCCCACTCTCACCGTGGCCGGCACTACTTCCGCGTTTGGGTTTACCGTCCACGCTACAAGGGCTAACTGCTAAATCTTCTGGTCCACCGCCAATAGCCTGTGACATAAATAAATTTACGTTGACATAACACTGCCTCCAGGGGCTTGTACAGTGGACACTATGCTTCCCTTCTTACCCTGAAGCACCCATCACTCTGGAATAGGCTCAATCTGGACTCTTCCATATGACCTTTTTCCATTGCTCCAAAGTCCAATCGTTAAACTCTCCAGCAAATTCAAATTGTGACTTTCTTTTGGCCAGGCAGTGTACTAACCAAATATTATAACAGACATGTTGATAATTATGGTCTAATTGGTGTATCCTCACCATTATTATCTATACCGCTTAATCCTGTATACAAGGTCATGGGGGCACCCTGGACAAGGTGGCAATCCATCACAGGACACACACACACACACACACACACACACACACACACACACACACTCATTCACACACTATGGGCGTGAGAATTAGTGAGAGCCAATTAGTCTAATCTGCATGTCTTTGGACAGTGGGCGGAAACTGGAGCACCCAGAGGAAACCCACCGACCACAGGAAGAACATGCAAACACCATGCACACAGAGCTGGGAATCGAACCCGGACCCTGGAGGTGCAAGGCGACAATGCTAACCACTAAAGCACTGTGCTGCCTTGGTGAAATAATTTCACCCAAATCTCTCCCTTCACCGAACCTGCTGTAGTGTTTACCTAATAAGTAAAAGTATTGCTCATTTACATTATAAAACACATGATGGAGTGTGACACTTATAATAACATACAAGCTCATTAAATGCCTAATCTTTCCCTGGCAGTCTTCCACAGAGTTCTCTTGGCACAAATGCAGCACTCCTTGCATTCAGGATAGACATGTGATCATGACCACATCCATGAGGAACATAATTTCTTTATAAGTTTGATGAGTCCTGAGGCAGGTGGGAGAGAACTAAAGCTCACACTTGGTATTTCTTCTCACCTGGGGGCACCTTTCATAGAGGACATGCATATATAAGCAATGAGGTGCTCTGTATAATATGGCCAAACTGCTGGTCTGAGCAACATATGAGAGGATACTGCTACACATATTGTTATTCTTGCTCCTCTCTGGAAAAGATCATATGTAGCACGTTTTCTAGCAAAGTTCATATTGATATTGATACTGTTATGTACTGTGCTATTTGGTTTTAAACTGCTAAGTATGAACATCATACCTGGACATACTTATACCTCAGTTTGTCCTTGTTCTCCCTCAAGGGTGATGGGTTGCTTTATGACAACTTGACGTTTTAGCCAGAGTCTAGCAAAGGTCCTTATGTTAACATTGGATAGCACTGTCTCCTAAGACTTGGCCCTGTATCACTCAGTGTTTCATGGCATTATCAACCATATCAACGATAGCACCAAACAAAACCATTGGATAGTAAAGCTGAAAAACCCCTCCTAATTACAAACAAGAAGTTCTGAAGGCATTGCTCAATTTTCAGTACTATTGTAAAAATATAATTTAGTGACACTGTTCCAGGAAGCCAAATCTTACCTGCCACGGTTGTTTGATGCAATATTCACACAATAGATTTCAATGTTCAGTGTGGCAGATTAGGCAGAACCATCGGTCCGACCTCTGTCACGGAAAGACCATGATTTATTACATGGTCAATTATAGAACCCATAATCTCTTTAGAGATGACCGATCTCGCTCTCCATCTCTGTGGCCTTTCGCCGCCCCTACACCCACCTCTCTCTTTTTCTCTCCAATATGGAAGCGTCCATATTTCAGTTGAAAAATCAATCTAAAATTGTCTCCTTGTATAGATACAAAATCTTAGTGAGTGAATACAAAAACCTGATATGTGCTCATCTAAAAGGGGGGAAGAGGGTGCTCAGCTGTGGCTTGTGTAATATAAATTATTTAGATTTTCTCTGTATTCCAAAATATAATCCATCTGGAGCGTTATATAAAGTTAAACCAGGATTTTTGTTTGTGCAGAATAAGGGTAAAAACTCGCTTTATTTCTCTATATAATCGCCTGCTACACTAACGCACTTATCCCAGTGTTTCACTAGTGCTTGGATACCATCAAGGTAGAAAGTTTTCTCAGTATGCCCGAGCCATGATGGGGCTAACTGTTTCAGGTTTGAAACGCCGGCCTCCCAGAAACTCCTTTAACAACACAAACATGTGGAAATGGCTTGGAGAGGGGTCAGGAACTTACGGGGGATGTGGCAATAACTCCCAGCCGAGTCCTTGTAATGTGCAAGTGGAGTTGGTGAATGATTGTGTGTACAGTTCACACAGACAGATGCTTCTCTGCCATAAGTCGGTGACAAGTTATTCATCAACTTGGAAGGATCAGGCATTTCCCTTACTGAATGCGCACAGAAATGACTGCAGAAAAAGACTCCTTCCATGAATGTGACATCCTAACATAAAGGTCCCTTTAAAGGAACTATTACTATAAAAGATCTATAGAACAAGCACGTTCATATAAACCTGTGCTCGCAGCCGCACTATTGTCAAAATTGTTGTCATAGAGAATTAATCAACAGCATCTGACCAATCAGAGTCCAAACGTCAACAGTGTTGTGGAAAACAGACGTAATTTCCACAGTAAGAAAAGCCCACAAAAAAGTATTATGGTGTCTCTGCTTTTATGGTGCCGTTTTGGTTACTGGAAGGCTGTTAATTACCTGGATGAATGGCCAAAGGTTTATTTTGTGCTCAGCTCAGTGTGGCCACAGCCAACATGTTTTTTCCCCTGCATTTTGTGTGGAGTGTATTACACGGATAATCGATAATGGGGGAAAAAAAGATTGTTAAAAACAAGATTTCTTCTATTATTTATGAACCCCATAAAAGCCTGCATGATGACAGAGAACAGCAGAAAACAGATTTATGAGGAGGAGTTAGCATCCAGGCTGGGTTGTAATAGCTTAACCATTAAATATGCCACTTGGGATGCTATGACCCTCTCTCTATTTTGTCATGTATTTATTATTTTAAATATTGAGAGTTTGCACAGATCTCCACTGCTTCAGTAGATGTTTTCTTTTTTACTTCGAACAACATCTGAACTCTGCACTATAAAAACAGCTTTTTAGAGATTTTTAAGAGCAAAATAGCAATATGCCTGTGAATCCAGAGACAGCAGCACAATTCTCAATAATTATTGCTCCACTTTTATTTCTGTATTTTTGCTGTTTTTTTTTTTTAATTAGTCACATATTTTCCCCTCTTTTGACCTGCAAGACTTAAAGTTCATTAATTGTACCGAGTCTCACTTGACATTATACTTTCACACTGATAAGGTCTGATTGCTTGCCACATATAAAGCCTAGTTTTTTATTATTTTTTTCAGTTCTTGTTCTTTCAATTTGCACGCAATGACATTAACAAATCATGCAAAATTCATAAGACTGCACACACATCAGCTTCTCCATTTAGGAGATCTTAGTAAATCAGGGTCTTCTGGGTACATTGAAGAATTACACCTCACACACAAAAAAAGAACAGTCTGTTTAGAGTATCTGGGGGATGTTGAAAGAAAAATAATTTAAGATGCAAAATAAGATGCAAATTATCGCAGTTAGTGGTCTAACCTAATCTTAGATACCTGTTACACTCAGGACATCATGTTGTCATGGTAACATTACCAGTAAATACTGCGCTGCGTGTTGGGGATGAATTGTATAAATCTGATTATTACAAAACTTGATATGATAGAACATATGTATAGAACCATATGAAATTAATGTGATCAAATTAAGGAAACATATGTGAAAATGAATCATTTTACACATGCTATGTGAAAAGAAATGAATCAAATTAAGGTATTAAGGACCATGCCATATGAAAGAATTATATGTAAAAATAAATTAATCAAGTGAAAGAATCATATATGAAAATAAAGCTTTAAAGCTTTGAGCGGCCATGGTGAGTTAAGCCACCCCGCCCCTTCAGGTTGTGTGCTGGCCGTGGTGCTGAATGTTTAATTCTCCCGGTGGAGGGAGGAGCGGTCACGCGGTAAGAAGTGCATACGTTTGCTGTGCTTTTCCAGTGAGCATGGGGATAAGAATGATGCTCCTCTTTTGCTTTGGCCATTCTTTTTGTTTGGAGATTTGGAGAAAGATTCCAGGTCATCGTGGGGCACAAGCCTCCTTGCTGGGGTTGGGTAAAGGAACATCCATAAGTCCACACTGCAAGAGTCTGGTGGGCTCAGCTGTCGTAGTTTGTAGTCCTTGGGCTAGATGTTGGAGAAGGGTGCTAGTCTGTCATTTTCCACCAGTATAAAGTTTTGAGCGGTGAAAGCCAGAACAACGAAACTGGGATATAAACAACTACAAATGCTTGAGGCTGAAAGTGTGGAAGCCAAGGAGGCAGCAGTGCTTTGGTGGTGGCACCTTCTCTGAGGTTCCCCCTGGATTTTGGAATCTCTAGAGTAGTCCAAGTCTGGTAAAGCAAATAAAAAGAGAAGAGAGAAGACTGAGGAGACCCCCAGTAACAGGGAGTAGTGGCTCCGAAGGCTAGGGATCTAGCTTGTATATCTGTGGATTTGTGGCCAATAATGTCCACAGTGGGGCTGGCCATGCTGCTGAATGTGTGGTTTGGTTTCATTTTACATGGTCAAGTAAGGAGTGGGCAGACGGTAAGAGGTGCTGGCTTTATGCATGCCGGCACAGAGGCCATGAATGCATATTTGCATATTCAAAACTTCACATGTCACAAACTGCACAAAAGTTACATATGAAAGGCTCCCAAGTAGGGGTAAAGTGCTCGCACTATAATGTGGAGATCACTAGTTTAGTTTAGTTTAGTTTATTTATATAGCACATTTACTACAGCCACAAGACTGACCAAAGTGCTGTACATCCACATAAACGTCATAAAAGAATAAAAGTACACAACTACATCCTAAGTTTTAATTACCGGGTGATGCTGTAGCTTCTCGAAGCCAGGAGTAATAGAGAGAACTGATTGGCCAAGCTCTCTCAGCGGGGTAGGAGGCTGTCGCATCAATCATGGCTTTACAGCCAATCATGGTCATCTGTGAGCCCACGCAAGAGGATGGTACGGATAGCGTTTGTCCACCAAGTGCTTTACACCGCCCCAATGGTACATGAGCAAGCAGTTTGAAAAGATGCAGTTGGTTGGCGTCATGTGGTTTGGACACACGTGATAGTCTTCATGCCTCCCTGACTGGTTGTAGTAGCCTTAATGTGGGAACCCCCTAGTGATGGGTGGAAATTGGATACAACCAAATTAGGGAGAAAAATGGGGAGGTGTGGAGTTGCATTTGAAAAAAAAAACATAAACATACAAAAGAGAACATATGTGAATATAAAAACATATGCACAAGATCAGATGAAAAATCTAAAACGTGAGTAAAGTGTCTAAAACCCACATACAAATGTAAAAAATCATATGGGTTAATTAGAATATTAGGTCATGCCCACTTAAACATTTTTGAGTATCAGCTGTGAAAAGTAGGGCATTAAATATTTATTTTTTTTAAACATTTGTACTACTATAAACACTGTGACGCTAGCTGTTGTTAGGAAGAAATATTTGAAAATGAGTAAAGGTAGAAATTAGGGATAGGAACAAAAATCTATTTCACTGCATGCAGTTGGGTCTTTGATGAAAAGATGTGCTGCACAAAGCAGACCCTTGATTGTCACTAATCTTGAGTTTTAGGCCTCTAATGAGCAGGATAATTGGGAATGTCATTTGTTGTGGTGGGGTTAAAATTACCCAGGATAATAATTGGAATTGGAATGATGGCTTTCACATCACTTCATTTGCTCAAATTGCTCAAAAAGGCTGCAGCCAAGAGCCATGTGTGCCTACTGGCTTCCTGTGAGCCTTTTACAGGAGACAATCTGTGTTCCTGCTGGAATATTAGTTCTAAAGAGTGTTTCTTGATGTGCAAATACATGGAAAATGTATATGGATTCCAGATGTGTGGCATTTTAAAGACGTCTGATTTTTTTCCTTGTACAACTAAATGGTCAAGAACAGTCTGCAATCGATGATTTGGATCAGACTAACATACCAGAAGTATTCTGGTATTACTTATATTCTTACACTTGCACAGTATTAATAGTCCACATTTTACTCTAGTTTCTTCAACAGTTCCAGTCTTTATGAATCAGCCTGCAGTCATCATGTTCCTTCATTCCACTGCCCCAGATTGAAGCTCACCACCACCACCACCACCAACTGCACAGCCTCCTGTTGCATACCCAGTTCACCCAGTCACACCTTTCTGTGGTGTTTGTGTCTGTGGGACCCGTTTTCATGTTTTATCAAAAGAACAATGATACAATTAATACTTTTTTCAAACTCAAATTCATTGGCCTTTTTCTGTGAAGAGCATATATCAGAAAACATTTTCAATAACCACACCCTGTAGACCCCCAAACACATTTATATTACATAGAGGATGTTTGGGTCCACTGGACGCAGGGCTAATAAAAGTGTGAAAATTGTAGGTCCTGTGTACCTTCACTCTGTCCTCCTCCTGTCTGGGTCTGCTGTAAGTACTGTATGTGTGTGTGTGTAATAGAGTCTGAGTTTTTGTCGTCCCGCACAAGGTTGCAAACATTGTCATACAACATTATGGCAAAATTCAAGAACTGACACCTGTCTGCTTTCACATTCCTGCACACTCTTACCCTCTGTTTTATGGGAACCAATCTTTATTTGCTCCTATGCTATTGCATTTTTCATATCACAAATTGGGGACCAGACGCAATAAATATAGCTTTGTGGTTCCTTATCACAACTTATTAAAATGGCCAAAAGATTCTCTGTTCAGAAGACATTGCAATTAAACTTGGAGAGAGAGATGCTTTTGATGATGATGTAGAGGAAGATTATCACATTTCTGAACACTCAGAATCTAACAGTGACTTTAAGGGACAGGTTGAGACTGAGCATTAGCTAGTTCCAAAACAAAGGCGAGACGCAGAACCAGTCAGTCAGCAGCCAGATCCAGAAACAGAACAAGCCCGTCAGTAGATAGCAAGTGAAAAAATATGGATGTCAAAAAATGGTGAAATTAAATGGTCTTCTTGCCATGATCAGAATGCAATCTGGCCCAACGGGGGTGGCAGTTACTCATGTGCAGGACATCAAGTCTTCTTTTGAGCTTTTCGTCCCAGATTCAAGCCAGAAAATTATTCTGGATTGCAATAATTTTGAAGGAAGGTATGTTTTTTGGAACGTTCACTTTTTTGCTCTTATCCTTGCTGGAGTTTTCCAAGCAAGCTGCCATCAGAATGGTGTGGGAAAAGTGGGTGCACCGCCTCCCCCTATTTTACAACCCTGGGCCTATTATTCTAGGTTGCGGCCAGCAACAACAAAAGAAATTGCTGTGAAATGTGTGGACCCAAGATGAACAGAGAAACACTACAGTATGTACATGCATCACGAAGTACTGTACATATTCACCACATACACAGTAAAACTCTGCCCCTCATGTGTTGTATAGGCTGGTATGAAAAGGCAATGTGTTCAGTGGGGCTGATGTGTTGTCTAGATTGACATGGTGCAGCATGTGTTGTGTAAAATGACATGAAAGTGTTAAACTTCTAATTAAGTGCATATAAATCACAATCAATAGTTGCTTAATTTGTAAATCTGTTGATTTTTCGACAGCTGTATTACTACTGCACATGGTTCTTTAACATCCTGATAAATCCAGCATGTCGCCAAGAAAATGTACAGTATCAATGGCCAGATGAAAGAGCAGCACAGCTTTAAAGGATGTTCAAAATCTTGTGATACAGCTGCTCTTTGCTGGATGTCTCTACTGTAGGAGGCAGTATATAATTTTGGAAGTGGCTGCAATCTTGGTGCATTTTCCTCCATTAGCGAGAAAGAAGCAGGCTGACAGAATATGTTATGCTTTTATGCGATAATTGCTTAGCCTTTGTAGGCAACATTTGTGAGCTGACCAAAATTGATGCTGCTGTCTTGAGTGAGTCCATGATAGACCATCAACATCCACCTGTTGGTGTAGAGAATCTATCAGCATGTGAATTTGAACCTCACATGTCCTCCTTCAAAGTAGTGAAACTATCAGCACAAAGCAAGCTATTCGGACGCAAAGGTGACAACAATCTGACGAAATCGATATTGTAGCTTTGTAGCAGTGTGGACAATTGAGACTTCTATTATGTGCAAATCTTTTTCAATTTTTCCCTCAGTGAAAGCCATGAGACTTATTGGGCTTTTAAAATGAGTTCTTGATTACCCGCTCAGAGTTCTCCTGGGAGTTCTGAAGCAGCGCTCAATATGCAGTCTTCTACCGGTAATCTGAAGTATTAAGCAGTTAATGAGCTGGTTAGGTGTAAAGCTTGTTTTCTTCTGTGTTCTTCGGCACTAAAGTACTAAAGTAAGATCACCAAAGAAAGGAGTGGAGACAGTTGCGCTGTAAGAATTTACTTTGCCAGCTGTTGCATTTGTTTTGCCTGCAGAAGAGCACAAACATAATCCTTCAGCTTCCGAATGAATCACCTTCATAATGAACACTCGAGGTCAGATTCTAGACCTGATTTTAAACAAGATGCTTTGGTATGATGTGAAGGGTGAGAAATGCCAGAAACAGTGATGTATTGAAACAGGTTGTAGAAAGCAATGGTTTAACTTCCTCTTGCTCTTGTAGTGGTTTGAGGTTTAATAAAGGTTACTGCTGATCAGTGGTTCAGCTAGTCGAGAAGGACAAGGATATACATATTTGCCACTAGGAAATGCCATTAGAAAAAAAATATTAAAAGCATTTTAAGTATATATTTGAAATATTTGAATTATGAATATTAGTAAATGTCCTTGCTTTGGTATTTGACTTTTATTTTATTCATTTTTTTAATTAAAGAATTAATTTTTTTACGAGTACGTGTGTATTTACCTTGTTTTTTACGTATCATTTTATTTCATTCTTCATTTTATTTGAATTCATTCCATTGCTTTATGTTTAATCAATGTTGTGTAAGAAAAATATTTTATGATGGTTATTATTATCTCTATAATCTCTTACAGACATGCAGGCGACGTTCATCGTGCTGCTGCCCCTTAGTGTGATCGTCCTCTTTGTCGGAGGCATGATGGGCGTTATGAGTATCCTGGCTCGAGCTCATCGTCTTCTTCTCGCCACTGGGTTGCTTCTTCTCAGTGGAAGTGAGCTTCCTCACAATCACAGCTTCTTAACAATGTCTCCATACCACACACATCTCTAATTAAAGTCTCTTTGTACGCTGAAAAAAGCAGTGCTCTGGTGATTATCATAGAAATAGGGAACAGTTAGGGAAATATGAATCGGCGACTGAAAGGATAAATGGGCATACATGAATATGCAAATTGAAAACAGGTCACCTATGTCGCTCTGCAATCCCAGATTACAGAATAAATTTTTACATTATCATAATTTTAGTGATTTATTTCAGAGCAGCCAGACCTGTTAAAATATATTATATATTTAAAAATGGAGATTTGTTGAGTGAGTCAGTTGGGCTTATGTGGGGACCTTTTATGCATGTGTTGTTTAAAATGAATAAATGCAAACTATAAACTACAGTGTATATTTGGAATGAGTCACTGAGGTGGTGTTAATGATTTAAACATCACAGAATTTCCAACAAGTTGTCCAATGTTCCAAATACAGAAGTATGAATAAATTAAATAATCATATGGTGGCATTAGCACAAATCACTACACTTAAAGTAGTTCATCATAACTGATGTTTTTAATTATTGCATTTGTAGCAAAACAAGATAAATCTTTCATGTTTTCCTTACCTACTGTATGTGCGATCACAATTACCATGATTGGTTATAGTGGTATTTTGCAACACAAGGTTGACTTTGACCAAAACAGTCTGATTGGGAACAGTAATATTTGTACATGTGTTTTGGCCCATTACTGTGGTCCCACTGGCTATAGTGGTGTTTTGCTTGGTTATAATGGTACACTCTAAAAAATACTGGGTTGTTTCTGTAAACACATTGTTGGGTTGTTCATGCTGGGTCAAAATTCTGGGTTATTTCGGGGACTTTAAACAGATTGTTGGGTTGGGTAATGCTGGGTCAGATGAGATGTAGTGGGTCATTTACAAATCAACACCTGGTTGGGTTATTTTGACCCAACAACTGGTTTCTTCTTTATTTCTCCAAACGGCAGCCTGCAAAATGTTTGAAATATTACTGTTACTGTGTCACAAAGTGTAGTTTTAAGAGTTGTTTAAGCGAGAATGTATGTGTATACAGCTCAAAACATCAATCGGTTATTAAAGATAGCGTCTATTAAAAAAAGTGCCCCAACGATTTCGGAGGTTTGAGCTCCAGGCAATCCTATGGTGCTCCGCGGTTATGTAGCCGCAAAACATAGCCTCATCTTGGCAGAAACTTCTGAAAACGACCGCTGGCTGTGGTGTCTCTGCAGTGGTTAAAACAGAGGATTTTTTTTTTTTTTTTCATTTTGTGCATTACTAACAGGTATTATTTGGTATAATACGGTTATGGTATAATATATTGCGGCTGTGTGACGCATCCTGTACGCTGCGTTCTATTTGCACTATACCCGGAGTCCTCAAACCCTCGAGTGTGCACTTCCAAGTCAAGTCCGCTCTTTGCGTTTTTGGAATTGAGACACGGCATGAGGAACTTTCTGGATTCTTCACTTCTGAAGCGGGGGGCACGAGGTCACTTAATGCTGACAGGATTTTATGGTAAGTTTATATAAATTTTTACTCAAATTTTAAATTTTGTAGTTGTGCTAGGAGCAGCTCGTTTTCGTGTTTATTCGCTTTTCCGCCTTTTTAGTCGCACTTTGATATGGAGGTGTGAGGAGTTCATGTTTGAATATTCTGTGCCAACAGTCAGCTATAGTGTATTTTATGATAAAAGTGTGTTTGTAGCACACACAAATAAAAAAAAAATGTAATCCTAAATGTAATTGTAGGTAAATTACTAGTAATCATCGCTAAAGCTGTGTGTGTGGAAAGTCTCTTGGCATATTTTATAATATTTAATAGGTGTCAGAAGAAGCTATTGGGATATATTTAATCACAGTCTTAATACAGTATGTCTTCTGATTCTGTCTGTTAAAAAAAGAACTGGTTGTGTTATTTTGACCCAGCAGTTGGTTTATTCTTTGGAGAACTTTCTAGATTCTTTACTTCTGACTGGATCATGCTCAGAGCACTCAGTGTTTTATGGTAAGTTAATGTAAATTTTTACTTTTTTTTTTTTAGCAACTTGTGGTAGAAGGAAGCATATTTTATTGTTTAAAATATTTTTTTTGATATTAATATTGTGTGGAATTAATATTGTGTAGCCTTAAAACAAGCTTTTTCTTTATCCTTATAAAATATTTATTATAAGTTGTAAATTCACCATTAAATATCATATTCATGTAGTGTTTGTTGAGAATTTGAAAAGGGGTGAATGTTTTGTATTAAATCCAGATGGAGCGCTGCATCCTGTTATCCCTCACATGTTAAATAGTGAGGTAAATTATTCAAAAATATACACTAAATTCATGTTCACGTTATGTATTTTTGTGTATTGACAAGAGAAATTTTTTTTTGCATTAAATACATATGTAGCTGTACGTCCTTAATGAAAATGCTTGACATAAATGTTAGTTATATTGCAACACTAAGTGATGCTGTATAATCCATAGGTGGACCAACATGATGAGGATGATATCTGCAAAATATGGAGATGACTGGAGCATTGTTCCATGTTTTGTTCCTTGGGGATGAGACAAGAGGGACCTGACAGACTTTTCCATTGTTGGAGGCAACGCTATTGATACAGACTCTTTGGTGAAGGCTGTGTTTTTTTTTGTCATCGATGTTAAGTGTCTTCTCACCTGGGAGTTTCTCCAGCATACTGTAGCTCAGTGTCACGGCGCGCGGCTGTGATGGGCGTGCGCCCAAATCTATTATCGCCCCTCGCTCACTTCGTAGGCTCCCTAACCGCAGGTGTGCGAAGGGACGGGGCCGCCTATGTGGGCCGGCTGGCATTGATTAACGTTAATAGGATCCCGGTGCACACTTCATTCCTTCCCTTTCTTTCCGTCCTCCCTCCTTTTACCCTTTCCTTCCCCTACTTATTCCAAATAAATTATCCTTTTCCCCTAAGATCTTGCCTCATGCCTGTGTTTCATGGTGCCGCCCATGCAACTTTGGGTCGACCCCGTTACAATCAGATTGATGGTCACGAGTACTCATCTCGTGTCATTGAATTTTTGAGGACAACAGTTTTTTCAGCCAACATTTAATCAATAATATTTTTTTAAAGTTTTATTATTTTTGTTTTTAATGTCATTTTTGAAGGAAATTAAATAGTAATAGTTAAATAACAGATAGTTAAAATATTAAGATGGGAAATATTAGTGCAATGAGGGCATTATAAGATTTGTATTGAAAACTTCTATATAAAAAGTTTTTAAACATATGCAAAATCAAAAATATGCAATTCAAATCAGACTTACAGGGGTCTCTTCTTTTTGAGTGTTTATGTTACAGTACATTTATTTTATATTTAACAAATGGTCAGCTTAATATTATATGGTTTTGTCTGACATTTTGGTAAAAATTAAGTTATTCACATTTTCTTATTCTGTGACTGTCTATTTACATTATGTGAAGTTGTGTACATTTTGTGTCTTTAAAAAAAATAATAAATCTAATGGACTGTGTCAACCCAGCAAGAGTGTCAATTTAACCTACTGGTTGGGTCAAATAAAATAACCCAACACTTTAACATTTAACCCAGCAAGGGTGTCAATTTCACCCACTGGTTGGGTCAGATGAACAACCCAGAAATCTGGGTTAAATGGTACAACCCAGCACTTGGGTCAAAACAACCCAGCGCGCGTTCTGTCCAATAGTGACCCAGCAGCTGGGTTATGGTTGGGTTGTTTTTTAACCCAGCAGTTTTTAGAGTGTATAAAGGTATTTTGGGCAATACGTGACTGGTGGATATACTGATATTTTGGAACTGTGATCTGATTTATTATAGTGGTATTTTGGGCTATAGTGTCACTGATTAGAATAGCATTCTGGGATATTTTTGGGACAGAACATTGGTCATATATTTCTGACATGTTTTTGAAAGATAACCGTGGGTCTGATTGATTATACTGGTGCTTCGAGACATATTTGGGCCATGACTGTGACTTGTATTATGGGACATATTCTAGACCACTCAGAGGCTTAAGGCATCGAGTTACTGAACAGAAGGTCGGCGGTTCAAGCCCCAGCTCCACCAGGTTGCCATTGTTGAGCCCTTGAGCAAGGCTCTTAACCCTGTTTCCCCAGAGGTGCTGTATCCGGACTCTGACCCTGCCCTCTCTGACCCCAGCTATGCTGGGATATGCGAAGAAATAAAGGCATAACTTGTCTGATGGATTATATTAGTATCTGCTGCTGGTCTTTCGCGTGTTCCTGGCAAGGAGTCACCAACAAGTGGACTATCCCGTTTGCACATACAAGCACAGGTTTTATGCCGGCTGCCTTTCCTGACACAACCCTCCTATTTTATTTGGGCTTGGAACCAGCACTGCATCCAGGATTATATTGGTATATTAGGACATATTGTAGAACATACAGTAACTGTGGTCTGTTAGATAATAATGGTAACATGGGACATATGTTAGGCCAGAACTGTGGTTCGATGGATTATACTGGTGTTCTGGGATATATTTTAGGCCATAACTGTGGTCCAATACTTTATATTGATATTTTAAATCCTAACTTTGGTCTAATGGATTAATACCATTTGGGGTATATTTTAGGCCGAACTTTTGGTGCAATTTGTTTAAGTAATAACATGGACATAACAGTAATCTAATTAAATACTAATCATATGAAAACACATTTTCAGGATGCATAAACTATAAATGGATATAAAACAGTTTTGTTAATCTTTGTGTTCTAAACTTTTTGTCCAGCAATGATTACATTTCAATATCTTATCAAAAAAGATATAAAGATCCAGTTGATAACTTTTTACGGATGTCACAAACAGTGTTTTACTTAAATCTGATGATAATAAATGATAGCGGCGATATTTTGAAACGTTGCATCATGATATATCATACTGACGCATCTCTAACAGCAAAAACTCAAAATCTTGTAGAAATGACATGATCGTATGAGTATTGTCTTTTTTCCTAGGTATGATTACATTAATGGGGATCTGCGTGTACGTGGCCTATTCCGCAGCTGCTTTCCGGGAAGCTGAGTGCATCTCTGGACACAAGACTCTGGAAGACATTGAGATATATTTTGGTTGGTCTCTGGCCTTTGCAGCCATGTCCTTCATTACTGAGCTCATTACTGCCATCACGTTTCTGCTCGCTTCAGCTCGCCTGGGCCAGCTCATGCGCCGAGAACAGGACAGGTGCCTAGCAGAGTAAGCAGTGTGAGAGATGCATCACATCCTGGCATTTTTGTATATGTGTAAATTAATCTTTTATATTATTGTTTTCTGGAACTAAACAGGATAAAGCTGTATAGAGCTGATGGGAACAGAGATTAAAATTCTCAGAGGACGGCTGTAATTGCTGTGTCATTACGATGGAGAAAGATGGGGCAGATTGCTGTGGAGGATAACAATATTTTTTGTACTGTAATGGAATTAATGTAATTAATGTCTGCTAAATAAAGTCTCTCGCTAATGTTGTTTCATAAAATTCCAGGCCTATTACCGAAACAGAGCTGTGGTTCTCTCTAGGCTGATTGGATTCACTGGTTCTTCAAAATCTTATAATGAATAAAACAAATAACATTAATACTGAGTAAGTCCATGTTTACAAGTTCAGACTATTTATCTAATGTAGTAATATTTAAAATAGCTGATTTCAGCAGGAACCTTCCCTAGCTGCCACTTCACAGGTGTGATTAAACATCTGTATTGTGTCAAGGTAACAGATATAATACGTCACACTGGTACATGCACTATTAACACCTTTGTACATTTCAACAATATTACGTGTGCTCTGTTTTACAATGTGATACTGCAGTCAGTATGGAATTCTGGGAAAATATTTACAGTACTTGTGGAATATACTGTATTAAAAACCCAAACTCATCTGGCAACTCTTATTTTTCACTTCTTCCATTACTTTTGACAAAAAGTATAGATAAATCTCTATCAATGAAGAGTAAGTGCAGTGAGGTTAAACTGGAAAGCTAGGTAATGTGAACGTAGCTACAGTAGATAGCTAATGTTTGCCTTATGAATTAAATAGATGTCATACTGTATATAGCATTTTTTCTGTTGTATTCAAATCTGTGACTCGCTATTCATTTCATTCATGTTTAAGCAGTGTTGTAACTGTGTATTCTTAAATTGTCATCGTTTTTTCCCATATCAAATGATTTTTTGTTTTTCAACATTTATTTTTAATGTGATTTTTAAAAGAAAATGTAAATGAATAAAATTTTTTGAAAATAAACTTTACATACCGTGGTTGTGGATTGAAATTAAGTTCTTGATAGAAAACATTTTAATCATTTATTTGTGAAAACCTTCGACTCATTCATTTAAGAAGTATATCTAAAAGTAAATGATTTAAAACAATGCAATTGTGTATGAAGTTCTTTTCTTGCTAAATATTTTATTGTTATAAATAAATTGTGTTTCTGTGAAAATGCAGTTTTGAGCATTATTTAAAAATAGCACAGTATGCCACTTTACTCATTTCTAAAAGAGCAAACAGGAGGAAATTTCTAAATGTATTTATTTCAAAAGAATCATCTAAATCTGATAGATGTAAATCTATTTTATTTTATTAACAACAATATATCAATAAAAATATATATTTAAATCCTGACAGCAACCTCCTGCAATGGCCATTTCTCTACATGTTGCTATTGAACACAAGTTCAAGTCGTTTGACTGATTTCAGCTCTTACGAGTCTTCCCGCAATAAACACATTTTTGTTTGACTGTGACCCCTTTTTAATATTGTACATCAATCTTCTGGCACAGCTTAAAGAAAGAAATAGTTTTAAATATACATGATATTCTTTTTTAAGCGTCGTGTTCATAGAGCTGTGTCGTGACATCATCACGACAGACATGAATCTGCATAAACCATTCCAGCGAGTGTCAGCTATTCATTTTTTAGGCCTTATACTGGATGTGAAGATCGGTTCAGGAAAAAAAAAAAAGCAGCTCCCTGGAGAGGTTTCATTTTGATTACTGTATTAATTAATATAGATGAGTCATGTGTCAAATGATCGCTCCCTCATGACTGGTAAACTGGAAATCCAACTATGGAGTTTTACAGGAAGCTATTGCGGTTATTTTGGGCTCCGTGTCTCCTTCTCAGAGACATGGTCATAAAACAATCTACATTTATTGCAGTGTGATATTTCATAATTCAGGAATTCAGTCCAGTGTCAAACTGAGTTGGAGCACATAGTACGGTTATTTGAGATGAACACCAATATAAAATACTGGATTAAATATTGGACAAAACATGTAATCAATCCCTCAAGTATCTATAACGCTAAACCTGTTTAAGGAAACACCAATCAGCCTACCCCACATTGTCTCTGGACTATGGGAGGAAACCGGAATATCTAGAGGAAACCAACAAGCTTAGGAAGAGCATGCAAATTCCACAGACACAGAATAGGGAAGAGATTCGAAAACCCCATCCTGGAGGTGCAAGGATCAAGGGATTTGGGCTTGGGATGGAGGTTTTTCGCCTGCCATGCAAAAGGCCCGGGTTCCATTCCCAGCCACTGCCCAAAACCCCAGTCACTGGATGCAGTGCCGGTCCCAAGCCCGGATAAAAAAAAAAATGGGAGGATTGCATCAGAAACGGCATCTGATGTAAAACCTGCAAAGCAAATGAGGTGTGTTCAAAATAATAGCAGTGTGGAGTTCAGTTAGAGAGGTAAATTATTCTGTGAAAAACAGGTGTCAAGCAAGCTCCCCTTATTTAAGGACAAATGCAAGAAAGGCTGTCCTGTGCATTTCTCTCTGAAAATCAGAGTAAAATGGGTCGTTCCAGACATTGTTCAGAAGAACAGCGTACTCTGATTCAAAAGTTGATTAGAGATGGGAAAACATACAAAGAAGTGCAGAAAATGATAGGCTGCTCTGCTAAAATGACATCAAATGCCTTAAAATGGAGACCAAAAACCAGAAAGAAGTGGGAGAAAACGGAAAACTAAAGCGGAAAACTACCATTCGAATGGATGGAACAATGACAAAATTGGCAAAGACTCGGTCAATGGTCAGTTCCAGCATGATCAAAGAACATCTAAAGTTACCTGTGAGTACTGTTACTGTTAGAAGCAATCAGCAAGAAGCAAAGTACCATTGTTGAAAAAAAGACATGGGCTGAAGAGGTTACAGTTGGCCAAAGAACACACTGATTGGCCTAAAGAGAAATGGCGCAATATTTCGTGGACTGATGAAAGCTTTTTTTTGAGTCTAGAGGCCGCAGTCAGTTTGTCGGACGACCCCAAATACTGAATTCATGCCAGTATTCAGTACTCTGTGAAGACAGTGAAGCATGGAGGCACAAGCATCATGATATGGGGATGCTTCTCGTACTATGGTGTTGGGCCTATTTATCACATTTCAGGGATCATGAATCAATTCGAGTAAATCGGAATATTTAAAGAGGTCATGTTGCCTTATGCCGAAGAGGAAATGCCCTTAAAATGGGTGTTTCAACAAGACAACGACACCAAACACACCAGTAGGCGAGCAGGATCTTGGTTCCAGACCAACAAGATTAACGTTATGGAGCGGCCAGCCCAATCCCCAGACCTTAATCCAATAGATAAACTTGTGGGCTGACATTAGAAATGCTGTTTCTGAGGCTAAACCAAGAAATGTAGAGGAATTGTGGTGTGTAGTACAATTGTCATTCTCAGAAACCATGGTTATACAACTAAATATTAGTTCAGAGATGCACAAGAAAGATTAAACTTTAATTTACCATTAAACAAAATGATTAATCACTTTGTAAAGATGAATGATGACACTATTTGTTTTTCTTCACTTTCTGTAAACTACTAATAAATTTAGCACATCTTCCTTCATGTTGTGATCCAGAATAGAACGTGCATGGTGTCCAATGCATTTGTGTGATTTAAATTAAAAGTTATTATATGGATATGGAGCTTTACTCACTTTTTTCAACACACTGCTATTATTTTGAACACAACTGTATGTGCCGGCCGGATGGTCCGCTGTGGCGACCATTTTCCGGGAGCAGACGAAAGAATATCATATCTGTATCTTTCTATCTATATTTCTAATATATGCAAATTTTGTATGAAAGGTTTAATCTGTGAATTCAACATTAACTCTTTTTTTTAAGCTTAGTAGTTTTTACAGAAAAGATTATTGAATGGGTGCAATTGCCGCATGACAGACTTTGCACTGGAGTGTTACATCGGATGGTGGCTGAGGAGCTCGTTCTTCGACCTCTGGTGAGAGCCTGACTGGGACAAAGCATAAGCTAGTGGCAAAGGAGGCTGCCTCCTCAGGTTCTGGAGAGCGTTGAGTGGGACAGTGTGTGGAATCATGACAGGAGGGGAAGATTCCTTGGCCTCCTGAAATAGCCAGGTGCAGGGTTGTGCTAGGCAAGGCTGCCTCCTTGGCCTCTAGTAAGAGCTTGGCTGTGTCAGGACATGTTCCTTAAATTTTCCCATGTGCTATTCTAACATGCAAACTTACCTATGCTACTCTTTGTTCTTGAAGTGTTTCTTATTCCTTATAAGTTAATTATTACTATGGCTCATCTGTTCTATCTATGCAATTTCACATCTTTGTTTTCCCCAGACCTTAACTGGACCACATTAATAATCTTACAAGACATTTGGCCAAAAACTTAAATACACTGTGCATTCTGTTAATAAACCAGACAGAACATTCAGATACTATAATTCATCCTGTGGGTATGTGTGTACGTCTGTGTCTGTCTCTCTCACTCTCTCCCATCTGGCAAGCAGGGGAGCCGGCTGAAGTGTACCGAAGCACAGCAGACAATTCATCCTGTCTTCCCTCATTTTAAACATAACAATTGAAGGACACAGTCTAGTCTCATTCTTTTATACTTAACATCATGTTGACCTCCACAGGGCACTGGGCTGGAGCCTTCAAGTTTCTTTCTAGGCCAGCTCTCCCCTTCATGCCCCAGCTTATAGTCACCAGACCTCAGGCTGTAGCCCCACACACCAAAAAAGTGCTTGGAGATGCACATACCTGGTCACTGGGACATTTGGGATGTTCATTCAGAATTTCACGGTGGAATATCCTTTTAACCATATCAACTCTCTAAAATTTAGAGTACTCTAAAATTTTACTAAAAGAAACTACATAAAGTTCACAAGTACAAACTAGGGCAAACAGTGCATGACAGCACAAGACAATGAGCACAATTAAGGAAAGGGCAGCATTGAAATTCTATTGTTCGTACATGAGAGAAAACAAGATATTGCAATATATCAATTCCCAGCCAATGGCCAAATCCCTGCTATGGGATACAGTACCGGTCCCAAGCCTGAATAAAGGGTTGGAAGGGTTGCATCAGGAAGGGCATCCGGCATAAAACCTGTGCCAAGCTTCTGTGCGAAATGGATGGTCCGCTGTGGCGACCCCTCAACAGGAATGGCCAAAAGACCTACAACAGTTGAGATATACAGTACAGACCAAAAGTTTGGAAACACCTTCTCAAAGAGTTTTCTTTGTGTTCCTTCCTGTGTTCTTTAGCCCAAACGCGTCTCTTCTGCTTGTTGCCTGTCCGTAGCAGTGGTTTCCTAGCAGATATTCTACCATGAAGGCCTGATTCACACAGTCTCCTCTTAACAGTTGTTCTAGAGATGTGTCTGCTGCTAGAACTCTGTGTGGCATTGACCTGCTCTCTGATCTGAGCTGCTGTTAACCTGCGATTTCTGAGGCTGGTGACTCGGATGAACGTATCCTCCGCAGCAGAGGTGACTCTTGGTCTTCCTTTCCTGGGACGGTCCGCATGTGAGCCAGTTTCTTTGTAGCGCCTGATGGTTTTTAAGACTCACTTGGGAACACTTTGAAAGTTTTCCCAATTTTACTTAGCTGCTTTTTTCTTGCCATAATACAAATTCAACCTCTTTGAATGAGAAGGTGTGTCCAAACCTTTGGTCTGTACTGTATATGCTATTTTGTTGTCTTTGATGATCTCCATGGAGGACTTATTGATGTCCGATGAGCAGTTGTTTTCTTTGCTCTTCTGAAGTCAACCATCTGTTTAGTTTTGTCCACATCCAGAGAAAGGTTGTTGATTCTACAACAGCTCGTTTGTCGCTGCACCTTCTCTGTATAAGCAGAACTGTTGTTACTGCTGAGGAAACCCTCCATGGTTGTGTAATTTGCTGCACATTTGTGAATCAGAAAAGTGAACATCAGTGAAAGCACACAACCTTGGGAGGCCCCTGTGCTCAGTGTGCTGGAGATGCCGTTCCCAATCTGGACTGAGGTTTCCCAGTCAGAAAGTTAAGGATCCAGTTGTATAGGGAGGTGTTTAGGCCCAGTAGGCTCAGGTTTTTAATCTAGTGCTGAACTGAAGTCTATGAACAGCGTTTGAATACAAGTGTCCTTATCGTCTATGCGTGTGAGTGCCAGATGGAAGGTGGTTGCAATGGCATCATCCATTGAACAGTTGGGAAAGTACACAAGCTGCAGGGAGTACAGTAAGGGAGCAGCAGTGTTTTGATATGCCCCAGGTGGGTATAAGTGCAACAGGATGGTAGTCACTCAGGCAAGACACTAGAGATCTCTTGAGTAGAAGGGCGATGGTGTTGGCCTTGAAGCATATCAGAAAGACAGCGCAGTTCAGGGAGATGTTGAAAATGTCAGTGAAAACATCTGCTAGCTGATCTGCACATTCTCTGAGCATTTTGCCAGGAATATCCTCTGGTGCAGCAGTCCTCTGGGTTGACTCTGTATAAAGTTTTCCTCACATCACCTGTGTCAAGACAGAGTACTTGCCAGGAGCGGTGTTTTTCCTCACCGCCATTATCATTCTGCACCTTGAACCGGGCATAGAAGTTGTTCAGTACATCTGGAAGGAACGTATCGCTGTCAGTTTGCAGTCACCTAAAAGCCTTTCCACATGTGTTACAATAACAGTTTCAACTCTTCTGGGGAGCTTTCCACAAGGTTTAGGAGCATGGTAATTTTTGACCATTCTTCCAGAAGCGCATTTGTGAGGTCAGACACTGATGCTGGATGAGAATGCCTGGCCTGCACAGAGTCCTGCCCTCAACCCGATAGAACACATTTGGGATAAATTAGAGCAGAGACTGAGAGCCAGGACCTTCTCAGCTTCTGGTTGCAGGGTGTAGTGATAGTTTTGAAGACAGTAATCATTCATGTGCTTGCTAGTCATATATATATATATTTTTTTTTTTGTTTGTTTGTTTTGTTTTTTTAAATAAATCAATGCTGAACCAAGTGAAAGCTATTGAGGTGATCGGAAATATCTGTACTTATTTTCCTACTCCATTTCATCATATCCATGTTAACAAACGTTATTTTATTTAAAATTACAGGTAACTAATCTTTCATTGTCATGAATTCATGTGGAGTTTTGTTTCATGAGTGAAGTCAAAGCAGTGGAACTGACATGTCACATCAGATTCCAGTGCTTCAGCCTTGAAATGCCTTAAAAGGTGATGAATGGATTCAGAAGACAGCAGTGCTGTGCAAGGAACTGTTTCTCCCACTGCTGAAATAAAAGAAAAAAAGTAAAAGAAAAAAGTGTTGCCTTTAAAAATGAAAAAAAAAAAAAAAAACCAGAATAAAAGAATACACAGTTGTAACAGATTGCCCACCAAGATGAGGTTCAAGTCAGTAAATTATAGCAATAGTCCGGGCGTCCCAGTCTTTTTGTGGCAGGATGAAGATATCCTTAAATCCATAAACAAGGCTCTTGGCCAGGTATAGAAATTCACTGATGCCAATTATCGTACTAATTCTATCAGCATGTCATACCGCAAGCCAATTCTCTAGCTTTAAACACTTCTGTACTGAAGAAGATGACTGCAGAGGAAGATGACAAGTAATTGACAAAATCAATTAAAGTCAAATATTTTTACTGCCTCATTGACAGTCCTGATGGACATGACTACGTTTCTGAAATGAAGATTTTGGATTTAGTAAGCCAGTGCAAATAAGATTCCAATTATAAAGCAGAGAGACCTCTGAACTGATGGAAACAGCGTAAAAGGTAAATGCACTAAAGCTGATATATAAAATGTTGAATGCCAAATAATCATGTGGTTAGAAAAATCAAAGCTGTCTGAATCATGAAAAACGGAGTAACAAAACACTGAATCAGAAATCCATCAGCAATAAGCATCGCAGCTTAACTGCAACTTCTCTTTCAGGCGCACTTTTTCAACCCCAGCATCATGTTCAGCTGCATCTGATCCTCTTTTACAGCTCAGAGAAGCAGTAACAGCTGAGGTCAACACTTACATACAGTACACATGTCCCTTATAGACAGTGAAGAAGAGCCCTGTCTAGACTCGAGTCTCAGCCCAGCAGAGGTGGGCATGCTGGTTTTAAGGGACAAAAGTCCATGACTGTAATAGTACAGAGTATCTGTATTTGTTATAACTGATTTTAGAAATAGTGTACAGTATTTACGTTAAATTAAAACTGAGCCAACTAAGAATCTTTTATTTTAAACTTAAGTGAAGTAGCTTATTTTTAAGGATTAAGTCCCATAAAAATATTGCATTTCTGTTCCTGGCACTGAATCATTTACGTATTTTCATTTATTGTGAGTGTGTGAGAGTGAAAATAAAACTTAGCATTAGATGTCAGGGGTAGCTCAGTGATTAAGGCATTGACCTATGGTTTAGAACGTCCCTGGTTCAAACCCCACAACCACCAAGTTGCCCTTGTGGGGCCCTTGAGCAAGGCCCTTAACCCTTAGATGTACCATGAGAAAGATCACACTGTATAAGGGCATCTGCCAAATGCTGTAGCTGTAAATTGCAAAGAATATGGCAAATACTGAACATATTTACTCTTTTAACCTAGATAAATAAGTTTGAATACTAATAAAACATGTAATATTTACATCCTGCTTTTCCTGTAAGTTGATTTCCCGAGGAGCCTCATGGAGTGGTGTCACTGCTTTGGTGTTTGTGGTCCAGGAGAGAGCATCTGCAATGTGTGTACTCAGGAACCTAAAAGCAGGCTCTCTTTTCACACAGACTCTGTTGCTATATAATGGATTGAGGCCTGCACTATACTTCTGGAAGTCAATCTTTGTTTTTGAGGCATTCAGGCCAAGATTGCTATCTGAACACCACTGCTAGGCTTTGATCTTCATCCCTGTTGGATGCCTCTTCGGCTTCTGAGATAAGTCCACTCACAATTATCTACAAACGAAGATGACGTTATAGCAGGAGGAGTGGGAGCACAGTAATGAGTGTAGACGGTGTAGAGAAAGGGGCCTGATGCACAGCCTTTGGGATGCCGGGTGAAGGAGAGGTGGAAGTCTAGTCTAAGGGTGTTTTCACATTAGGGCTCCGGGATCGTTTACTGTATACAAAACACTTGGGCCTTAATGAGATGAGCGAGAACTCGATTGTTTTACGCTCAGGAACCATAACCGAGTCTGGTGGGAAAGACTCGATTCTCGACTCGAGAACGATACTGCACATTTGAACACGAATCGAATCAGATACGGAAGTCAATCGTAGCTATGAACAGAAGTAGATCGCTGTTTAGACATGAAGTCATCAGTGCCACCCTTCCCGTCTGAAATATCTGTGGGCACAGCCATAACTGATACAGTAGAAAGGCACATGAGAGTGTTACTTGACATTTTTGTTCACGGACATATCAATATTAGCCATAGTGCGAAACTTACGGTCCTCACATCCTTCTTCACGTCTTTAATGGCGGCTCACAAACCAAGTAGGTCTCTTGTAGCATTTTGCCACCTGCTGTATCAGAGAGTGTAAATACGCAAGTGTACGAACAGAGAGAAAAAATAATGTGAACACTGGCCAGTGGGGGAGTGTGAAGGGGGAGCAATCGCTCCTGGGAATGGTACAAAACTATTGTGCCAAGTGTGAAAAACAGCCTAATAGTCTGGGATCATTAGACAGGAAGTCCCTGATCCAGAGGCAGGTAGGTAAGGAAAGTCCTAGGTTCGCATGTTTGGTGTCTGCCAAGTGTATCAGTGATAAAGATATCGAAAAGACCTGAAAACCTATGACGAGCATTAGATAAAATTATATTAAGCCATAAATGCACATTCATGCACGTTATGCATAATTAGGTGTGTGGTCTGAGTGACAGCTGCAATGCAGGTGTCAAACCGCTAGTTGTCTGCTACGCATCATTAACCAGCTAACTGGAATCGTTGTAAATTAACTACAACACAAGAGATGTAATTGTTTATTTTGTGTTTGATGACGGAAGTCAAACAAACACAAAATAACATTAGCATAATTAATATTTTAGTTAGGCTAAAGCTTGATAGCTAGCTTGTGGGGAAAAACTGCGGGAAAAAACTCCGCCTTAAGCGCGGTTAATTCGTAAGTGGGCAAATTGATGGACCTGATAAGGTCTGACTGTTGGTTGGAAAATGCCTACTCAATCACCACAAGCTAGCTCTACATCTTGAGGACTCAAGTCCTTTAATGTCTGCAGCAAGATGTTGCAGATCTTTTTTTGTCTATTGTGGCAAGTGCAATATTCTTTGCTTCCATCTGCTGGAGCAGCAGCATCAGAATCAGTGACTCTAAGAAACTCAACAAACTCATCAAGCAGGCGAGCTTCATACTGGGCTCTCCCCTGAAATGTTTGGAGCTTGTATTGGAGAGAAGGATGTTACACAAACTGTTAACCATCATGGAGAACACCTCACATCCCCTTCACAACCTGCTGGATAAACAGCAGAGCACCTTCAGTAAGAGAATGCTTCAGCACAGCTGTGACAAAGAACACTACAGGAAGTCTTTTGTTGCCGACTGCAATTAGACTTTACAATAACTCTGCTCTGTGTCAAGTGAGGGATCTCCTTCTCTGACAGCTCATATATACTCTGTCTTTAATGCACTATGGTCACATCCTTCATTCATTGCACCCTTTTTTTTTTTACTATTTGCTGGTTATATATTGGCTGGTTCATTCTCTACATTACTACTTGCTGATGTATCTCATGTACAGTTTCATTTCCACCTGTATATACAATCATCATGCATGTGTACGCAGAAGCAGTACTTTCATATTCTTATTGTTTGATAACAGTTTTCTACCTCATTAATGCACTTTAATTGTAAAACTTATTTTCCCCCTCCTCTCTCCTCCCCATTGCATTCTTACAATTCTTGTTCTTGCTTGCTTGTTGTACATTATGTGAACTGGCTGCTGTAACCACACAATTTCCCTTTGGGTTTAATAAAGTACTCTCCCCCCCCCTCTTTCTCTCTCTCTCTCTCTCTCTCTCTCTCTATCTATCTATCTATCTATAAATCATTTTAACATGTTAAATGTCATAGTATATGTTTCTTTTTTAGAGTCTTTACAATTAAAAAAAAAAAGTGAACTGGAAGAAAATAATGTTGAAATTTCATTCTAAAAGCTCAATTAATTAATTTGTTTATCAGTCAGTATATACAATATATATATATGTATACGCAACACTTCTGCGCAAACCTACTGTATATGGTGATGCATCAGAGAAATCACATATTGTAAAAAAAAAAAAATTCCTTTGAGAAACATATGATATTTTGTCATATTGCAGATGCCCGGTTGCCAGATATTTTAGCATCGAGCTTCTAATGCCGATTCATTCCCAGTTGATATTACAGCTTTCTGGACATCATTTTCCTTCATTAAAAAAATAGTACTTTTAACTTATTATGCTAAATTATAGATAGATAGATAGATAGATAGATAGATAGATAGATAGATAGATAGATAACAACACAAGATAAACGTTTATGACGAAGTGAAGACTTAGGGACAGAGTTTGGGCGACATCTTGTGGTTCCATAAAAAACAGCAACTATAAAGTAACACGATATTGCCCTAAAAAACATGAAATAATGCACAGTTTCTTTTTTAACACAACTCTAATAGAATTCTCACCTTAAAAGTACAACCTGTAGCTCCTGGGGATGGGATGTGATGGGATATATATATATATCTCCAGTGTCAGAAGTCTTCACTTTAAGAAGAAGAGAGGCTGGTGAGGAAAAGACTGATAGATGCTATAACATAAGTGAAAATGTTTTATAAATTAAACTATAAACAAACCTCAAACCCCTACTACTGTGGTATAAGAGAAAGAAAACAGTTCTGCCCATATTTTCCTACCAGTACGAGCATTTCTCACACAAAACATAGCAACTAGCACTGAACAATTTAGTTATAAATTAGCCACGTTTAGCTTTAACTAATAACAAAGCTGTACAATTATTAAATTGTTAATCTACAAATATATACTTGCAAATATTTAGGATTAAAGGGTGGAGAGCTGGCAGTGAACAAATGGCAAATATTAATATCTAAATGCTAAACAGCTACGCTCTAACCTACTGAACTTGGGCTCGTGCACTTTTGCTGACGCGATTTAACGACCACCGTTGCAAAATTGGCGCCAAGAAAAAATGGGGGGGGGGGGGGGTCTCTTAAAGGGATACAAACCTAATTTCACCGTGATGGCTCTGTGACAGTAAAAAACAGTAGGGAATGTACAGATCTGAAATTTCTGAGTATTATTGAGAAATGTATTTATTTACTAGTATATATTATTTCTTTAGATAAAAGGACCATTTATTTTCCTGTATTATATTTTAAAAGCTTAGATGAATATGATAGTACCTCGGTATACAAATATAATTAGGTGAAATTTCATATGGTGAAATGTATTTTCCTATAGGAGAAATGCAGATAATCAGTTAAAGCCACCCAAAAATATTATACAATATTATAATATTTCCAACACTATAATCATATTTGTGCATATAAAAACAATTTAGAACAAAACATTTAGAAAAGACATGTAAATTAAGTAAAATATCAAATAAATAGACGCTAAACCTCAAGTGTTCCTAATTTATGATTCCTCTCGGCTGAAACTGAAAGTGTCTCCCTTTTCTTCTTGCTACCGTCCTTGCTAAGATTCTTGCGACCCATGGTGCTATGTCTCCACTAAATTTTGCACAAAATGCAAAAAAAACACACTTTTTTTTTTTTTTTTTTAACTCGCATCACTTCACTTTCCACTGATGCAAACAAGTTCGGCTCAGTTCGGTTGCTCGTATGCCGAAAACGCTTCCTATGCAGAGGCCAATATCTTGCAAGATTTCAGTCCTTAAGACGTAAATTCGTGAGGCATATGCCGAGGTACCACTATAGTCCATTTCTCAGGCACAGTGGTAAATAACGCCTTAATTTTTTTTTCCTTAAACACAAAATCTCTGAGGAAAGTTCATTTCCAGTGGCCTCCCAAGTCCTCTTTAATCTCTCGCACTCTTTTGAAGAAATGCAAATCTATGAAAAAATGTGCTGCTCTTTATTTGATATTTCTTGTCTTATTTCTTCCTTTGATCTCATACAGTAAGAGGGACTGGGTATAATGTACCCAGTATAAGATGTAGTTATTTTGAATAAAGATACTTGTATCTTATTCTTTAAAAATCAAACCCAAACTTTGTCATAAATATATCCCATGAAAGATTGGTGGGATAAAGCGGAGCTAGTTTGGTAACCCTGAAGTTGATTTATTTCCTATATTATATTCCCATACCATAACGCTACATATAACTCTATATACGTGTGTGTGTGCGTGCGTGCGTGCGTGCGTGCGTGCGTGCGTGTGTGTGTGTGTGTGTGTGTGTGTGTGTGTGTGTGTGTGTGTGTGTGTGTGTGTGTGTGTGTGTGTGTGTGTGCTTTCTTGCATGTGCTCCGGTTTCCCCCAGTCCAAAAAACATGATTTCTAGGCTGAATGGAATTTCCAAACATTGCAAGAAGTGACAATGTCCCCTTACAGCAGTGACCGTTGATGTCAAGTCATAGGCTGTGGCAGTCAACCCTTTTTCATACTGAGAGCTGAAGCATGATTTACAAAGATGTGTTAAGGCACTAATTTTCCTTCACATTAATAATGCAAGAAATAACAGGACCTTTAAGTCTATTTGCGCAGACAGACAATGATAAAAACATATCCATGTGGAAAATGTTTCTAAAGATTAAAGATGGTTATTTCTTTGCATTCAAATGGTTATAAAAGCCACATACAGTGTTCATATTGGAGTTCTGCTGCTGCTTATGCTTCCCTGAGAGATAAGAATATTTATAAAGCATTTTAGTGATGCTCCGGAAGTGGCATCGCCTGCATCAAGCAGTTTGCAAATAAGCTGAGCTGCTTCTCTCCTCGTAAATCCTGGACATAATTACGCAGGCTGCAGAGAGAGAGAGAGAGAGAGAGAGAGAGAGAGAGAGAGAGAGAGAGCAGGTGTTACTGATCCAGAAAAGCCACTCAGACTGCAGACAAACTGATTCTGATTAAATATTAAAGAGGAGAGCATGAAATCAAGTACTGAAACAGAGGGAGAAAGAAAGGAAAAAAAGTGGTTTGGGTGCTGATTTATAACTCATGTTATTTATTATTATTATTATTATTATTATTATATTATAATACAGGAATCTATGGAAGGCCATGGAAAACTTATTAAATTATATATATATATATATATATATATATATATATATATATATATATATATATATATAAAACAGCAATTTATTGTATGTAGTAGACCACTTTTTTTGTTTTATATATACCACATATATACACTATATTGCTTAATGCTAATAAAAAACAATTGAATGTAATCAGATCTAAACTATATGTAAAATGACATGCTTATTTAATTTTGGGAAATATAGGACTCAGAAATGTGCAATGGAGTACTCAACTTTCTCAACTAAACTTTATTTGTATAGCATTTCAACAAGTGCCCCAAAGTGCTTTACATATATAATAATACATTTTAAAAAGACATAAATAAAAATCACATTACACACTTATCTCAAATGCAAATCAAAATAGTAACATCTTTTTTTTATTAATTTTTAGCACAACCTAGGCAATAGGTTAATTTGAAACAAGTATACACACATGACTTAATTAAAATATTTATAAGTAGATCACTTACGCAAAAGATTCACAAGATTTGCACAGATTCACAAGATCACATGTTTTATGGTTGTTTCTTCGACCAATAATAATAATAACATTAATAATATACACATGTTGTGAGTTCTGCATTTTTGTGAAATCATTCCAATATTATGCTAGCAGTAAAATTTACATGTTTTAAAAGTAATTATAACTTTGGTTCTACATGACATAATTAAAAAAAAAATGCACAGTACAATGTTTCAAGCCGCCATGTCGATAAACATCGGCAGGACTTCCATCTAAGCGGTGCTGCTTGAGTTTTAAGGCTTAATCTTTCTGTATTTTTTAAAGAAGAAAAAACTTGTGAAACTACAGTATGTTACTCTACAGAGTATGCGCGACCTCTCCTGTTCCTGTTTATTGTGCTAGTGTGAGAGCAATGTAATTGATTACAGAATGCAGATAAACAGATTTTTAAAAACAAGGGGTTTAAAAACAAGTGTTCAAGGATTGGCAAATATACTAGGGTGGGAAACACTTGTCTTGACCACAGCAGACCAGGAACATCCCACAAAAAGTGGAGTTTTAGAGTTGCTTTGACCCATCACATCACCCATCACAATTTGGCTCTAGCCACAGTACGGTTATAATACAGTATTCTGTTACCGTGGTGCCTTAAAGTGATGGAAAGATATGAGAGACTTTGACAAGGGCCAAATTGTAATGGTGACAGTATTTAACTGGATCAGTGCACCTCCACTGTTGCTGTTGTAGGGTGTTTCTGGTCTGTAGTGTTCAGGACCAACCAAAAGTGATTTAAGGAAGGAAAACCAGTAAACTGGTGACAAGGTCCTGGGTATCCGAGGCTTACTGATGCACATGGGGAGTGAAGGCTGGCCCATGTATTCGGATTCAATAGAAGAACTAGTGTAGATCAAATTGCTGAAAAGCTTGATGCTCTTACCATAAAACACCAAGCACATCACTGTTTTGGTGGCAAAAGGGGACCTACTCAATATTAGGCAGGTGGTCATAATGTTGCCGCTTATCGGTGTACATCCATGCACAGATCATTATCTCAATGATGCTAAAAGTCCCCAAATTTCTTTTATTAAGCTGAGCCAAAGGCCTCTCAACTTCCTGTTAGTAATTATGATGTGATTATGACTCCAGCTGGTAGGTTCTCTGTGCCAAATAAAAAGGGTTTGATTGACAGCACTCACTGGATTTACCAATCCAAACAATTGTACATGAGTACATAAGTTTTTGACAAGGTCTGAGACCCAAATTGTCAACCTCAGCTGAGAGGAAATTGGTTTGGATGGTCAGGAACATCTCAGGAACCACCAAGGCCTGCCATGAACTGGAAGCTGGTGTTCAACCAGAGTCACCGCCTACACTCAAGCCAGTGTTCAGGTCCTGGGGCTGAAAGGCTGGAGACAGAGGAAGAAGTCCCTACTCCGAAATCCAGAACTTCAAGCTTGACTAAATTTTGCAGCGGAGCACATTGACAAAGAAAAAGGTTTATGGAGGCAAGCTTGTAGAGAAGAGCTACAGTATGTTTGGAGGATTAAAGGTGAGGCCCTGTAACAGCTGTTAATCATAGTGGAGGGAGTATCATGTTCTGCCGCCGTTTTGCCAGGGGAGCCGGTGTGCTGCACAAAGTCAATGGACGAACTAGGACTACCTCAGAATTCTTCAGCAGAACTTTAAATCGTCAGCAAGCCAGTTTCAGCTTGAACAAAATGGAGCGTTCCACCCACACAATGACCCCAAACACACACCAGAACTGGATGTGGAATGGATAAAGCAAGCTACCTTTAAGCTTTGTAGACTCAACCTTATTGCAGGTCTGTGCCAGAAAATCAACAGCCAGTTCTGGAATAAAGAGCAGTCAAATATCCAACTAGATGCTGATGGGCAACGAAAGTATCTGCTAAAGGAGTCACTATCGAAAAAAAAAACAATCAGGTGTTCTGTACTGTACTGTATGTATAATTTTTATCCTGTGTTGACATCAGAAAATCTCACATAAAATAAAATTTCATGTTTGCTCCAAATTCTTTCTCAATTCAGAATTCATGACATGCCCAATTTAGCTATGACATTCATGTTTATATGAGGGTAATTAAATTCCTGATGGGAACTATAAATGCTCTAGAGTGAGTAAACAGGTTTCTAGTTTATTTGCTGCCAGGGAAGGCTACTGAAAACAAAAAAATGAAAAAAAAAAAAACAAAAACAGGAAGTAAGGCCATATCTCAGCTAGGGGTTGATGTTTTATCTTTGAATTTATAGTAGTAGATTTTTCTTGTAAATACTCAACATCCTGGTAGTTTTTGGTCTATAGGTGCAGCCAAAAGGTGCTTGGCCCCCTTACTCTTTGCTTGTAGCTACAGTATACGTGTTACATTTAAAGTTTACACGATGCCCTAAGAATGTGGGCAAGATTGTTTTTAGGAAAAGAAGTCTACTGTATTACATAAATTTGCTATAGAAATTCTCTTAGAACAAAGAAAACGTTTTGTTTGTTTGTTTAGTTGTTAAGTCGTGTCTGACTCTTTGTGACCTCATGGACTATAGCATGCCAGGCCTGCCTAGATGCTGTCCATGGGGTTTTCTTGGCAAGGATAATGGAGTGGGTTGCTCCATTACACATTTCCTTCTCCAGAGGACCATCTACAGGCAATTTGGAAACGCCAATTAGCC
The DNA here is from genome assembly GCA_013621035.1 of Clarias magur. NCBI lineage: Eukaryota > Metazoa > Chordata > Actinopteri > Siluriformes > Clariidae > Clarias > Clarias magur. The sequence continues at coordinate 337,578 of QNUK01000335.1, forward strand.
TAATCCGCATGTCTTTGGACTGTGGGAGAAAACCAGAGAACCAGGGGGAAACCCACCAAGAATGGGAAGAACATGCAACCTCCATGGACACAGACCTGACGTGGGATTTGAACCCAGGAGCTGGTGGTGCAAGGGGATTATTTATTATATAAACTCAAGGTAACTCCCTTATGAGTGTACGTTTTGACAAAAAGGAAATTTGAGCTCCTAAAATATTGAGTAAAACACTGCAGAATCCAAGCTTTCTCGTGTGTGTGTGTGTGTGTGTGTGCGTGTGTGTGTGTGTGTGTGTGTGTGTGTTCTGTTCAACCAGCAGATGACAGCAAAGCCTCAAGAATACAAGACAAGACAAAAAAAATCACATGAAGATATCTTTTATATAAGATTATGATTCGGCACACATCTGCATCTGAGGTTATTAGTGGTATACAGTGTATTCAGGAGAGTATAATTCATTTCAACATATAGCAATATTACAGAAGTGTGTTGAAACATTTCTTGCAAATTCTTTATGAAAATCACAGCCAATTAATCACGTCATGACGATGAATAATAAACAAACAAGCACGCAGTACTGTATATAACCAGAGAGAACAACAGAGAAGTTCAAGATCAGAGTGAAAAAAAAAAAAGATCAAGGGTAACTCTGAAGAAGTTGAAGAGCTCCATGTCTCAGACAAAAGAAGCTGTTGTTCAGTGACTAGCAAATATGAAATCCTGTTTGTCTCCAACATGCTTTTCAGCAAACAAGGAAAACAGTTCTCTGATCTAATGAGACCAAAACAGAACATTTTTGGCCTTGGCACAGAGCAGAATGCTTGGAAACAAACTCCATACTGAAAACACAATCCACAGTGTAAAGCATGAGGGTGTTAGCATCATGTTAGGAGACACCCAACGTGTCGGCGTGCCTCTTTCGCCACCAAAACACTGTTTTGCAGGGTGTTGCTATGGTAAGAGCATCAAAGCTTAGTCCTAGTTCGTGCCTTGGTTTTTCTGATGAAGTCAATATTTGTTTCCTTTTTACCTGTTTTACTCATTTCCCAGTAAAGCGTGTCATCCGTCTCCACGCCAGTGACTGTGCGGTTTTAACTGGCTGGTGCAGCTTCAGACACCGAGCTTTCAAACAGACTTATCTGTAATGAAAACTAATGATGGCAGTCATTACAGCACCGGTCTTAGCTTTAACAGGAAGCGATCAGTCAGCATAGACGTGCCCTTTACACTCGACACCAATTAGACATTCCCTTTCACCTGACGCTTAAACAATAAAAAAAACGAGCCAGCTTCTGTAGGCTCCTCGTGCAGAACCATCAGTTCTATTAGGTTAAAAAAAAACACACCAGGGAAATAAATCAAAATGAATGAAAATCTAAACAAAAACAACAACAACAACAACAAAAACAAACAAACATGAGGCTCATCACTGTATTATTGTGATATGATGATTATGATATGATATTTTCCCTCTTTCCTTTTTCTACCTTTTGTATGACATTTATGAACACTCACAAAAAAGATAAAAAAAAAAAAAGATGCTTAACGTGCTAAGAGGAGGATACTAAACATGTATCATCTTGTTGAACACCTTAGCGCAATTTGTAGTCTGGAACATATAATTAAGCAACATCATACGAGAGGGAGTGCGTTACTGCTGGATATAGCGTGGCTGCGGTGCGGTCGTAGGCACGAGGCACGATTTCAAAAATCCCCCCACACTGTAAAATACAACAAAGGAATAAAACCCATGTTTCAGAGAAGCACTCTGGGAATTAAACAGCTCTGTTCCATGAGCCTACAGCTGCAATACACGATAGGAACGTTCATTCTCCATTTTTTTATTTTAGTCCAATGTACATTGTGCTCATTTGATTTTCATTTAAAACAAAGTAACACTTTCCATGGAGGTGGAGTGTAGAATAGAACTTCGTATAGAATCATAAGCCATGACATCATGCACTCACTATCCTTTTTATTAAGAACAAGTGAGCACAATTCTGTGCTAGCAGCATGATGCATTTCAGATCATTGCCTTTAGATAATGCTCAGGACTAACATCAGAATAAGGGGGAAAAAAAAAAATATATATATATATATATATTTCGATGAATTTAACAGTGGCATGGACGTTGGTGGCAGACGGACTGGTTGTCTGAGACAAGGTGATCTTTAACTCTCTTCGACTGTCTAGTCTGGACACTCTAGTGCCCATGACGGCCTCCGGTTCCTGTTCTGGTCTGACAGGAGCTGATGAGACAGCGACTGATGTGCTCGTCTGCTCTTGTGGTTCATCCACCTGAAGGTTCGCTGTGATCTGCAGGCTGAAATGCTTTTCTGCTCACCACGGCTGTGAAGAGTGATTATATACTGTAAGTTACTACACCCTCCAATAAGCTCTAAACCAGTCTGGTCATTCTCCTCTTATCTCTCTCATCAATAAAGCATTTACTTGCACAGAACTGTCGCTCTTTTGCTTTATGCTCTTTTGCACTATTCTGTTCTCAAGAATCTGTTGTGCATGGAATATCCAGGAGATCAGCAATTTCTGAAATACTCAAACCAGCCCATCCGGCACAAAGACCCATGCCACGGTTAAAGACACAAAAATCGGGCTTTTTTTCCCCCCCATTTCTGATTAACTGGAGCTCTTGACCGTATGATTTTATGCATCGTGCTTCAGCCACATGATTGCCTGCATGAGTGCGCAGTTGTATTGTACTGTATATTGAAGTTCATAATAAAGTTGATAGTGAGTATAAACATAATTATTTATGAAATCACGTCATTAGACTTAAATTATGACATTGGTAGTACTAGCAAAAGAGGCGGTGCCTGACAGTCTCTGTGATACATTTAACACACTTTAGTAAATAGAGTATTAATCTGTTTAGGCAAGAGCGCATTATAACCTTTATGCAAAAGCCTAAATAAACATTTTGAAGGTCTAAAACAAGTAATTTAACCTAAAGCTATTGTATTTCCATTTCGTTTTTCGGGGCTGAAATGAATTAAGGCCTATAGACCACCTCAGTTCAGTTCTTTTCCTAAAACAGCAGCTCTCGTATAAAGAGGTCAGCATTAGCAAAAACATGTACTGTAGTTCGACCATGCATGTTGAGAAGCAAAACTCAGCATCCAAACAATGCGTCTCTGAGATATCGTTGAGGAAGCCTCCCTTTAACTGCAATAAAATGGATTTTTTTAGCGATGGATGGCCACGTTCGGTCCCTCGGTCAGATGAAAATGGCGCTGCTGAGCGTGGATTCCACTGGGCCCTCATTACTGCTGAAGGTCGAAACCCAAACAAGGATCTAGAGAACGTGGCGTCGTGTGACTCCTGCTCATTTGCCGAACCGAGGCCTCGATGAGTCATGCGGCGGCTCGGCAAAGGCCATGCAGGAGAAAGACTGGAGTGCTCGTAGGGAATGTTTATATCACCATAATTGCATCACTGTAGGACTTTATATTATTAGCACAAATCTGTAATAAAAACGAGCAGCTTTGGCTGCGTGTTACATAAGCATGCGAGACTTGAAATTTTGCTACGCTGGAAATACCCAGTGTGTGCAAAAGTTTGGGCGCCCCTCAACTTGTCTGTTTTTATTTATTTATTTATTTATTTATTTTAATGAAAAGAACTAAAAACACAAAAACTGTGTTTTTATAAAACTGCCAAAGTTTTATAACAGACGCTTTATAATTCATGAACGTGAAAACGGTGTTACAGTAAATTATAATATATAATCGATCATACTTGTCATTTTCACCAAGGGTGCACAAACTTTTGCACACACCTTTGCAGTATAAAAGACGGAGACAGTCTGCTGTTATGTATTAAGCTTATTTAAAACAATCTTTGCTGTTTTTCATTTTCAACAGCTCAGAGGATTTCTTTCATTGTACTGTATGTATAATCCTGTTTAAAACACAGCGCTGTTAACTTCTGGATTCTCACTGGTGTTGATTCATTTCCGCTAACAGCAGCCCTTGCAGTCATGTAGCAGCAAACAAGACTTGTATTAATTACTGTTAATGTCCTTTCTTGTTTAACATCTACGAAAAGATGTCTCCGGTGTTAAAGCTGGTAAAGCTGCAAGTTTTTGTTTTTTTTTCCTGACAGAAGAGAGTTTTACGCTTTTGTGATTTCTTAGTAACAAGTTGACAAGCGTTTTTTTATTTTATTTATTTTTTTAAGGCTCATAAGAGAAAATGCAGTTGAGAGAATGACTGCTATATCTTGTCTCGTGAAAGTCGCACACCATTACATTTAAGTACAAACTGATGAAGGGACACGTCGACCTTTAATTAGGAAGAAGCCGTAAGATGAATTGATGGGGTGTAAAAAGGAAAAGTTGGTTAATTTTTTTTTTTTTTTTTTCCGTTTCAGAACAACAGCAAGACACCGAGTGTTGTATTCCTTACGTGTATAATAATCTGAATGCAAGTGTAGGGAATAAGTGCAACATGTTCTGGCAAGACGGATGTGCAGCAACCTACGGTATTCATGCAAATACGTTTTAGGTCTAATCCTGATTTACATTCTCTCCAAGGCAGAATTATTTCACTTACCGTCTTTTAGACCTTTCAGACTTTTTCGCCATCCCTACTTTGACGGAATGCCAGTCTTATTCATTTATTTATTTATTTATTTATTTATTTATTTTTTACTCCTTGGCGGTCAGCAGAAGCAGGACCCCTATTTCTTTTCCCCCCCTCGGCTGACGTAATGGAGGCAAAAGCCTGAACAGCTCGTGGAAAATTAAACGTTTTTAGAGGTTTAATAAACCCAAGGGCTGGTGGCATGCCTGATTTGTAAGACTCCGGAGCGCTGAAGGGATGAGGGAAAAAAAAAAAAAAAAAAAAGCAGGGGGGAAAAAAAAGCGACGGCTAGCTAAGGGCGAGGAAAGCAACCATTCACACACCGGCTGCAATTTGCATGATAATCAATCCAGGCCCATTCAGCGACTCAAACAGAGCAAAGAGACCCAAATTACTTCATTTAATACTTGATTTAATTCCGAAACATGTATCATATTATTACTGACAGGAGCTGCGGGAGGCGAGCGCGGGAGCGCCAGGGCGCGTGAAAGGACTGCAGGAAGAAACAGAAAAGACAGCCGAGGAACCGAATTAAAGAAACGCGGAGGCCTGCTTCGAGTCTCCCCGAGGAACCCCATCTTGAGAGAAAAGGATTTTTTTTTTCTCCCCCTCTCCTAATATAATGGAATTAATAACCAATTTTAAATTACGCTCCCCGACACGTGACCCGAGACGCGTTAATTATTGATCACCCATTTCTGTGAAGATGAGTTGTAATTACCTAGCATAATGCGACTCCTTCATCACGTTTAAACATTTATATCGCTTATCTTGCCACGTATCCGCTGGCTAAGTTTTTCTAATTACGCAGATCGAGTCGAGAACAGGAGGCAATTCGTCTCGGCTTCAATTAGAACTATCTGCAGTGCGCATAATTTAGAAAGTTCCAGCACACCTTGATGATATGCGGCCGCCGTAATATCCAGGTCTACTTTACAGTCGTGATGGAAGGACACGTTCTCGACTTCTCGCGGGTTTTGTTCTATTTCTGAAATACGCACTTAACAAAGTTAACTTAACTACAGAGTTTTCGTTTTTCATTTTTTCTTCACGTTCTTTTCTTCCTTTTTCTGTACTTTCCTTCGTTTTCTTTCCCACCATTTTGTCTTGTTTTGTCTTGTTTTTATCTTTGTAAAGTTTTTGATTTTTGAATCATTTTCTTTCCTTTTTCCCCCCATATTCTTATCCCCTTTGCCATAATTCACTTACGTTTACATTCTAGTCATGTTCCATTTATCTTTATCTTTTCTCCTGTTCTTTTTTAAAACTTTGAATACTTTTCTTTGTTACTGTAAGGTTATTCTTCCACTTTCTTTTGTTTTTTAATCTTAATGAAATTAAATTAGATTAGATTAATAAAACGAGCCTCATCATGCTCGGAAATCAAAATTTTTTGCACAGTCTGATGGTAACCCTATTTTCCCCCCAGAACAGTCAAAATAAAAGCTATTTCTATTGTTCCAACTTTTTCCCCCATGTTTATATATATATATATATATATATATATATATATATATATATATATATATTTTTTTTTTCATTATTACTTTCTTCCTAAACTCTCCTGACATTTTAAAAATGTTAGTTTTTAGCCTTAAATAATTTTAGTGTTTTATTTAAAAAAAAAAAAAACTTCCCTCTCGTTTTTTCTCTTTTACTTTCCATTTTCATTATTGGTCCAACTTTAGAGCGTACCACACTGTAGCTGGGCGGCACGGTGGTGTGGTGGTTAGCACTGTTGCTTTGCACCTCCAAGGTGGAGTTTGCATGTTCTCCCCGTGCTTGGTGGGTTTCCTCTGGGTTCTCCGGTTTCCTCCCCCAGTCCAAAGACAGTTAGGTTAATTGACATTCCAAAATTGGGCGTAGTCTGTGAATGAGTGTGTGTGTGTGTGTGTGTGTGTGTGCTCTGCGATGGATTGGCACCCTATCCAGGGTGTACCCCGCCTTGTGCCCCAAGTCTCCTGGGATAGGCTCCGCCCCTTGACTCTGAATACAGGATATTCGATGATAAGTCGATGATGAGTGAGTGTATATACTCAGGCCTCAACATGCCGGGATTAGAGCGCTCGGTCTAAACACGTTTTCATTACCATCCTGTTTCGTTTTTTATTCTTTTCATGAATTTCCTGTCCTTGTCCTTCCTTCAGGCTTGATTAGAAAAAAAAGTTTTCTTACACAATAAAATAAACCGAGCGATATTTTTAGCAAAGTTCACTGCTCTCGGTGAAAATCACCTCCCACACATCACCCTGTTGTTGTTGGTGGTGATGGTGGTGGTTTTATTTATTTATTTATTTTTATTTTTTATGAGCTTCCCAAACGCTTCAACCTGAACGATCCGGCTGGAGATCCGTTTCATAACCTTTGTGTGCCGGAAGCCTTGAAGAAAGAAGCTGCACCCTTATCAGATTGCATCCTTCTTACTCGCCTCCGCATCGTTCCCCGGCTCCAGGGGAAGAAGAAGGAAGTTTAAAAAAAAAAAAAAAAAAAAACCTGAGGGATGAGCACATCGCTTCTGGAGGCATCAATTTTATCCGAGCTCCTTGTGCCTTTTAAATGCAATTTAGCTCGGTCGGAATTGAATCAGGGGGGGGGGGGGGAAAGACGTACTCCATCACTGAGAAACACGATCCACTCGCTATAGTACTTTATGAGTTTAAAAAAAGAAAGAAGTAGAAGAAGAGGAAGAAGTAGAAGAAGAAGAAGGAGCAGGCCATGACGACTTCTCCTTATCTTGAGAAACTTTATTGATGGTTACTGTTATGCGGATCATAGAGTGCATGCACATACAATGACAAGGAGAAAAGGCCCGTTTCACAACACCTACTGGAAGCAGAAAAGTATAGCAGAGTTACAGCAGTGGAATATGATCAGAGTTCTCGCCCCGGGTGTGTGACACACACGCGCGCGCGCACACACACACACACACACACACACACACACACGAGAGGATATTTGCAGCCGGATAAATTTGAGCTGCTGCCCTATTTTATTTATTTATTTATTTATTTATTTATTTATTCATTTTCATTTAAATTTTTTTTCTTTTTATCAACGTATTTAGAAGTTTTTAAAAAACGAGATATGTGACAAACATCTCTAAGTAGATATACTTGTAAACAACAGGAAGGGAAGTTTTTCTTCGTGTATGCACAGCCAAGTGGAGCACTTGGATTTATTTGTGTAGCACTTTGAAAATAAAAAAAGAAGAAAAAAAAATGACATAGTGATCCTTATTCGTATTTACATATAGATATCTTGTTTTTTTTTTTTTTGCTTTTTGTTCATTTTTTTTTTTTTCTCAACAATTCTCAGGTTTTTCCCGGATGGTTTTTCAAAATGGAAAGGCTGCGTCTCTAGAAAAGAACCGTACAAAGGATGTCACCTTACAAATGAACTCTGGAAATAATAAACGCTAATTAGTAGTAGTAATAATAATAATAATAATAATAATAATTGTAAAATGAATCATGAAATAGAAAAAAAAAACAAAAAAAAACAAAAAAACAAATGCAGGTCGCGTGTGCAAAATAGTACAGACAAAAATATCCATCGTATATACAATAGTGATTGCATTACTCAAGTGATAGAAATTTGGAGTATGATTTCCATAAAAAAATAATAAAACAAACAAACAAACAAATAAACAAAAACAAACACAAAAAAAAAATCTAATAAAAAATCAAATAAACGAGACACCTTCTTCTAACTACTCTAATATCTAAAACGTTACACAGCTGTGCATTTCATAAAAGAGAACATTTTCCACTGAACAGCTCAAATGTACTGTAATATAGTTTATCATCTGTAATATTATTATGATAAATTATTATAAGTATTATTATAATTCATCCCTCACTTTTATCCGGTAGAAACAATCATTACTTTTGGAAAAGAAAAAAAACAAACAAGAAAAAATATAAACACCAATACCTTTACAGATTTTTTTAAAAATCTCTTCCATAATATAAATGTCAGCAAATCAGTCAGTATAGTGGAAGTACCGTAATTATGTATGTATGCATATATATATATATATATATATATATATATATATATATGAATATGTATGTATGTGTATTTTACATTTGTGGTTGGCGTGAACTAGTCAGGATCTAAACCTACGAACTAAATATGAAATACTGTCATGGTGAAGTTTTGGAGTTACTCTAAGAGCTGCTTCTGTTAAACACGTAAGGAAAAAACAAAAGAAAGGTAATAAAAGTAAACTTTGGTTTGGAGTAATGACTGGTATCAGACGGAGGAAATAATCAAAGCTTTAGTGGTTTCGCTCCTCCCATGCTGTGTCTTCGTGCCACTCAGGGCGGGGCCGGTTTCCTTCCTGCCCCGTCCTGCTGCTGCTTCCGTGGGTGTCTGGGCCGTTAATCCACCATAAAACCCCCCCCCCGAAAAACAAAACAAAACAAAACAAAACAAAACAAAAAAACTAACAAAAAAACTAAAGAAGAACCGAACAACAAAAAGCAGAAATCCAGTACTACTGTAGTCACTTACAAAATAGGATCACCCCAAGGGACTAAATATTTATCATACATAATCCATTTACATAAACAATAAAGCCCTAACAATTTTATTTTCCTTTAAACATCTTCTTCTTTTTTTGTTGTTTGTTTGTTTTTTGTTTTTTTAAATCTAGCAGCTCTCTAGATCACCACAGAAACCTCTACAGCCAACGATTCTATGTTTTAGAAATTAAAAACCCACAATATTAAAATACACAGCACAAAATATCTTGAGGTATAAGATGAAAAATATCCGTGTGTGTTTCCTTTTTTTTTTTTTTTTCTGTTCTCTCTCTTTTCTCCGCAAGAGGTGCTGAAAAATGATGCACGACTGCATTGTATTGCAATACCCAGGCCTCGGAAAAAAAGTGATTCCCTCTGTACCACCCTCGGGAAGAATTCGAGTTGAGTTGAGTTGAGTTGAGTTGAGTTAGGTGTGTGTATTACATTTCCTTTTATTTTATTAATTTTTTTTTAGTATGGAGCGAAACGGCTGTATCCGCCTCGGTATATACTAGCCTGCAGCGAAGAAAGAACGAGACCCACGTCGTCCGCGTGGCTCCTGGTCTTGGCGTCGGTCAGCGGTGCGAAAGCGTTCTGCGGAGACAAACCGCCAGCGTGCTGTGTTTTTTTTTTTTTTTCCCTTCAACAATTTAAACACAATCGACGTTCGACATGAAGACGGCTGTTTTTTGTTCCTGTACCTGTACGACGATCCTCATGCAGCAAGCAACACCGAGATACCGCATGCCAGAAACGTGCTTAGCTACTTCAAATAAAAAGATGAGCTAAAAAAAAAAAGATGAAACAAAGCCGTGAATGATGTCATGCACTTCACGGCATCCGTTACAGGATTACACTACATGCATTACGGGAAGTCCTTAGCTTTGGGACCAGTTCTGTTTTTAAGGGTGTTTTCATGCTAGGGACTCGTCACGGGTTCCAGTACACCTGACACAATGACGAAAGCTGACTTCACCTAAAAGACGGAAGTGGACCTCTGTTTAGAATCTGCGCAGTGATCTCATCCGTACATTTCTTCTTTGTAACCGACCACATGCACGCTGCCCCCTACAGTATTGCCGAGTATAAATACGCGAGTGCACTCGGGTAGGTAACGATATTAGTAATGTGAAAGTAATGTGAAAGCACGGATGTTGGCTATACGAGTGACGCATGCGCACCAAGACTGAGCATGGGAGGCGATTACCGACAATCCCGCCGCGCGAGACAGACAAGAGCCGCTGGCTCAGGCGTGATCATGTGACACTCAGCAGACAAAGCGCATGCGTACTACTCATATGTCAGGACCTCGCTCGTTTATCAAGTTAAAATGTAATTAAAATTTTTTTGCGCTCGTTTTGCGAAACGCTCGCGGGACGAGTTACTCGATCCAAGGTTCCGCGGTGAATCAAATTTGTAGGTACGTCAGAACAGGTACGTACTGTATGGCTTTCATTTCCTGTCAAATCTTAGTGTTAGCCCTACTCTGCCGGCCGGATAAAACACATAAGATGGTGAGTCCTTAACTCCAGGGACTTCCTGTGCTCTTATGATTATATTATAATAATCCATACAGTGGTATGAAGTTAAATAAAATTTGCATCGTGATGGAAATCACTGGACGCCACAGGCTAATTCCGGCTCACTCGGCTCGATGCGTTCGCTCTCATTCTCCCTCTCCTTCTCTCAATCAATCTCCCCCCCCCCCCCCCCCACACACACACACTTTTTTTTGTGCTCTCGCCGCCGCCACCGCCGCCGCCGCCGCGCCACTTAGGTGATGGATTCAATTATCAAAATGACTAATTATTCCATTAAGCCGCGCGCTCGGCTAGGTGATATTCGCAAAATTAGAAATATAATAACTAACACGCACTACACTGCCAAGAAATTAAGACATTCATCACGTTTACCGCGAGGATTAATGTGGCATTTCGGCTGCCGTTAGCACAAAAGACAAATTCAATTAAGTTTAAGCGAGCCGGTGTCAGCTGTACTATAATCCATGCACTGGTTCGGGGGGAGGGAAGAGAAAGCGCTGAAAAAGACAACAACAACAACAACAACAACAACAACAAGCAAATGATGCCCAAATGGAAAAAGAACTAGAGAGGCGAGAGGCCGAGCCGAGAGACGGGAGGAGGAACATAACGAGGGCTCACCATGGCACCAACGCTGTATGTGGCTGCTGGAGCAAGTGCGTGGTTGTAGGGGTCGGCAGCATAAACTCGTCCGTAACTGTGAAGACAAAAGAAGCACAAGCGTGTCACGTTCACACTCTTCTCTCACACACACACACACACACACACACACACACACACACACACACACACACACACACATACCCATACATATATACACACCTTCTGAGTGATGAACATGAGCACACCAAGACAGAAAGAAGCGTTTAATCATACACAAGCGCACACCATGTTAAAGTGTTTGCACGGTGACAATCAGATGGAATCACAGAAAGAGGAACGGCGAGGCGTTCTGCCGTCATGCTCTGGAATGCAGAGGAACATCGCTGCTTACAATCTTAAACAAAAAAAACTAAACAAACATAAATAATAATAAAAAAATAAAAAAAACGCAACCAAGTATGACAAGAACCATGCAACGCGAGAACTGAGATCATTCTCGTCTGGCTGAAATAAACGACGAGTGTGCTGAGGGGAAAAAAAAAAAAAGATTAAAATGATTTCAGACAGTTGTTCTTGTCTTAAGTGGAACGCCGTTATCAGGATTTCACTTCGGACAGACACACAAGCACCTCCTGCTGCCCCGGCTCTGTGTGTGTGTGTGTGTGTGTGTGTGTGTGTGTGTGTGTGTGTGTGTGTGTGAAATACCCTGAGGCGAAGCAAAATAATCCAGGTTCTATCTGCTGCCCTCGTTAAAGACCAGAGGACTGGACCAGATCGAGCCAATCAGGAGGCAGAGCACGACCTGCGAAGGATGAGCTCGTTTGCATATTCGCATACCGGATCAAGATTAAGAAGTTAATCTAAATTAACGCGTTATTCCTTTTATTCGCACTCGAGCGATTTATACCAGCCTGTTTACGGGAGATAGTTTTAATCTATATGAACCAGGGGGCAGGAGGTCACACACTCTCAGAATGGAGGAAAAAAGGAAAAAACACTCTCGGGATGCCAGGTCTGCTAAATTAACCCCGGGAAGGCTGACCAGCTGTGATTTGAAACGGAGTCTGCGAGTCCATAAAGTCTCGATCTAATGAGTTTATTTCATCAGTTATGAGAAATGGATTATTAATTATAATCACGATTCTTGAAAATGAATGAAACAGAGTGTTGTGTTGAAACAGAGTCTTGAAGTCCGTCGAGATTATCAAGCGAAGAATAAAACACTCCGTTCCATTCTGTCAAGGGAAAAATGCAGTAATCGACCACTAGGTGGTGTGATGACGCGGAGCTACCGCAGGTGAACGAAAGGAGTTTGATTCCCTCTCCTCTCACAACAGCCAATGAATTATCTACAGACTTTTCATCCATGTTTAATTTTGTGGTGCGTGATGATCACGAAAAACAAGTTCACCCCGATGTCATTAAATAAATAAATAAATAGATAGATAAATAAATAGATAGATAGATTGTCCTGACCATTTCACAAAACATGACCCTGATACTGGAGACTCCTTCCAAAAACAACCCTGAACAGAAACATCAGCTTTATTCCAGGCTGCATGCTTTCCTGTCCTATTGCAAGTTGTTGCTATAGAAACGATCCTGTATCAGGTGTGTATTGCTGGCGCCGATATAAACCTGCAGCTGCACTACTACACCTCATGACCAATCGGAATCCTGAATCCAACACAATATTTTACGATTTAATGACCCTCACTAAAGCATCTTTTAATCAACTGATGAAATAAAGCCAAAAGAGAAATAACGGCTTGAGCGTAAATGTGAACCGAAATCTCAGGAGCGCGGGAATGATCCGAGATCGTTATCTCTTGTAGATTCTCCCGTGTGACCTTTCAGGATTTCACTGACGTAGGTCAAAGGTGAAACAGATTCACGCGAGCGCGCTTGCTAATTAATGCCGGCGACTACTGCATGCCCGAGGTTACTGATAACACGCGCTACACTGACGGTGTTTTTTTCTTTCTTTTGTAAATGTCTTAATGAATTTCAAGGCCGTGTCCGGAGGTTAAAACTGCAGTTCTGGGGGGGTTTTCAGCTAGTCACTGAGACAGAACGCTAAACACCGAGCTGTTATGGAAAGCACTTAAGCTCACACCGGGGTCGTATAATTTTCCGCACTTGGCTCATGCGGCTCAGTCGCTCGTCCGAGTTCGAGATTCGGATTTCCACAAAACGGCTAACGTCGTCAGAAGCCGCCGTCCTGTTAGCATATTAGTTTGCCCTTGGTTAACAGGAAAGCAGTCGTTAAAGCAAAAAAAAAAAAAAAGAAAAAAAGAAATCAATATGTGGATGGATGGACAGGTCAGTTTCTCTTCCAACACAATGCCTCAGGAAAAAAAGAAAGAAAGAAAGAAAGAATGACAGAAAAAAAAAGAAAGCAAGAACACATTCGGACGTCTAGCCTCCCTCCTACAGCCAGGTGTGCAAGACGTAACAAACCAAGCGAGCGAGCTTTAACATGACAAACACACCACTACCATCATCACCAACACACACACACACACACACGCACACACACGCACACACACGCACACACACGCACACACACGCACACACACGCACACACGCACACACACACACACACACACACACACACACACACACACACACACACACACACACATGTCAAACCGAGATGGAGATGCTCTGACAAGGAGTAAAAATCGATCACAGAAAGGAAGGAAAAGGAAATAAACCCCAAGACACACGCATAACCGTATACACACACAAACACACGCACGCGTGTTCATTTCACTCCTGAGAGGGAACGCATGCACTGTCGGAAAGCAGTGCCAGTTGCAAAGGAAGGAACCAACAGAAATAAATAAATAATAATAATAATAATAAAAATAAAAAAAAACGGGGTTGCAATGTCTGCCGGCTGTCCTCATGCAAAATGCTACAGTACGACTACTTCACTCCGTCAAAAATGTGCATTCAATAAGGAAAAGAATAAAATATATATAGATATGAATAAATATAAATAAATAAAAAATAAAAACAAATAAAAAGAAAGTCAAATCTACTAATTGAGGGGGCGGAAACAAGAGAGAGGCGAGCAATAAAAGCACTCACTGTCGAGGTGCATAAAAAAAGGATATGCCCGCTCCCTCGTGGGTGCATCGAGAAAGTGAGGGTGAGCTGTTATTCATTTTCATATTTTATTTATTTTACCTGAAGAGGTGTTACAAGAAATTTCATCTGCCGCAACGAGGACGAAATGATTTCTGCAAGAGAAGATAAAATTCACAATGCCGCTTGCTGACTGGCTGTATGGGCGGTAAAAGTGAGAGGAGGGGGAGAAAAAGAAAAAGAGGGAGGAAAAGAGCAGGTGGAGGGTGATTTATGGCAAATGGGTTTCAGTTCACACACAAATAAGAGCGTGGTGCGGTCTTGCACTCGACATAAAGCATGTAGCATGCTGGGAAGAAAAAAAAAAAAAAGGGTGGGAGGAGGGGAAGAGATGTGTAATACAGCAGGGTCCGAGAGCGTGAGACGCGAGGTTATTTATGAAACTTGTCAGGAAGGTCAATTGGGGTTTGAAAAGCATCGGGGAAAATTAGGAAACCCAGTAACAATCAAGAGTTACGGCTTACAAGTGCGGTGGGATTTAAACTCTCTCCATCTTTTTTAAATGTTTAAAATGTCTCCGTCTATATCTCACCAAATGACCCTGCTGTATATATAAATATATATAATATATATGTAAAATATATATAAAAAATCTAAATCACATGACAGATGAGATCAAATCAGAAGTGAGGCACGCAGCGCAGCACACATGGCTTAACTCAATCCACACGTCCGATTCAATAAAGAAGTGCGAAGTGCGCTCTGGCTCGGTTCGGCTCTCGGGCATCTGCTCTTTTTAAACCGTGCCCTTCTCTGGAGGGATTGTGTTGGCCTTAAGTCTATTCCTGAGCGTGTCAAGGCTCCTGAAACCACTGCAGGCATAGTGGCGTAAATCAAAGCGCTACCAGATTCGGAGCGTTATATCGAACAGAAGAAAGAAAGTAATAAATATAAAACTGAGACATGCGTAGAAATGTGTACGCCACGGGAAAACTAAGAGAGAAAGGTAATGCTTTACGCTGAGGTTTGTTTGGTAGTTAAGGTGAATTTTGGGTATTGAATAAAACGACAGTGAAAATAATAATGTAAAAGTGACACGTTTGTTAGTCGCTTGTTGACTTTATTTAAAACAAGGACACTAATTAAAAATAACCAGGTCGACAAAAATCCAACGATTCATTTAAGTAATTGCTGAAATTTACAAGAAAACCAAATACGTCTATTTTTTTGACATGCAAGTTAATTGTTAGAATTTTGAAGTGCAGTCTCAACTTGCTAAATTTGAACAAATGTCAACTTTGGTATTTGACGTAAGGTTTATTAATGCTCTTATTAAGCTGATCATTTATACATACGTTATTTAAAAACCCTAATGTAAAGCATTACCATAAATAAATAAATAAATAAATAAATAAATAAATAAATAAATAACAGACAGAATGACATTTTGCATCTGCATACATCCAACCACACTGAATCACTACAAAGTACTGAATGGTAACATCACAGTGTAAAACACAATGTAAGAGGTTATGGACTACACATCGTACCCGGGATGCTTGGAACGTTATGGAAGATCGACAGTATCATAACCAAACAAAGCACACGTATATCAGGTATAACTCAATCCTTCGGCAACATTTCAAATACAGCATGAAAAAAGAAACACCATTCATCACTTCACCAGCATGAGTTTGTAAGTCTTGTAAAGATTGACATGTGATAATTTTTTTTTTCCTTTGTTACTTTCTAATGAACATATATGATCAAGGTTTTAAAATAGTTTATGTGATGTCATATAGCATTTTTAATGTTTAGCATCATAACCGTGATTATTTGGGATTCTTTTTTTTATATCATTTTCCACCATGCAACATTGCCACACCTCTTACAGTACAAGATGCTGAGATTGATAACTACTAAGTTAAAAATAGAAAAGAAAAGCTAGAAAACTGATTTATTTAATTTAATATGGACTAATTCATAATACAGGATGTGGTGTAATAGGGAATATTTATTCAAAATAGACTGATATGCATATATTCCCACTAAAGTCACAGTAGATTTAATGAGATCAGCAGCAGATAAATGAAATTTGGAGAAATGGGGGGAAAAAAAGAAGAAGGGAAGCCTATTTGACTTTTTAAAGGAATGTACAAATCATTATGAGCTAGCCATCCATCTAGCCGTCACTCAGGGTGGCTTCTATGGCAACCGTTTCTATTTGTGGAGGAAAAATAAAACGGAAGGCTAGCATCTAAAGGAGAACTGTAAAACCAGCAGCCAGGAAAGGAGGGAAGTTCATGTCTAAAGGAGAAGCAGAAATGCAGGGGTTCAGGAAGGAATGAAAAGGCAGCACAAAGGGAGAGTTTGTAAAGTCAGCATTTACAGAAGGGGTGGAGAGATAGTGTATAAGAAGGGCAGTGTATAAGAGAGGTAGTGTATAAAAGAGATAGTGTATAAGAAGGGCAGTGTATAAGAGAGGTAGTGTAAAATGGAGGGAACCTAAAGTCAGTCTTAGAAGAGCAAAGTCAGTGTCTAAGGCAGGAGCAAAAAAAAAAAAAAAAAAAAAACAGTGTCTAAGGCAGGAGCGTAAAGTCAGTGTCTAAGACAGGTGGTGTAGAGTCAGTGTCTAAAGCAGGAGCGTAAAGTCAGTGTCTAAGGCAGGAGCAAAAAAAAAAAAAAAACAGTGTCTAAGGCAGGAGCGTAAAGTCAGTGTCTAAGGCAGGTGTGTAAAATCTGAATCTCGGGCAGAGAGTGTAAAGTCAGTATCTAAGGCAGGGGGTGTAGAGTCAGTATCTAAGGCAGGAGCGTAAAGTCAGTGTCTAAGACAGGTGGTGTAGAGTAAGTGTCTAAGGCAGGAGCGTAAAGTCAGTGTCTAAGGCAGGAGCAAAAAAAAAAAATAAAAATAAACGGTGTCTAAGGCAGGAGCGTAAAGTCAGTGTCTAAGGCAGTTGTGTAAAATCAGAATCTCGGGCAGAGAGTGTAAAGTCAGTGTCTAAGGCAGGGGGTGTAGAGTCAGTATCTAAGGCAGGAGTGTAAAGTCAGTGTCTAAGGCAGGGGGTGTAGAGTCAGTGTCTAAGGCAGGAGCGTAAAGTCAGTGTCTAAGGCAGGAGCATAAAGTCAGTGTCTAAGGCAAGAGCGTAAAGTCAGTGTCTAAGGCAGGGGGTGTAGAGTCAGTGTCTAAGGCAGGGGGTGTAGAGTCAGTGTCTAAGGCAGGAGCGTAAAGTCAGTGTCTAAGGCCAAGAGCGTAAAGTCAGTGTCTAAGGCAGGAACGTAAAGTCAGTGTCTAAGGCAGGAGCGTAAAGTCAGTGTCTAAGGCAGGGGGTGTAGAGTCAGTGTCTAAGGCAGGGGGTGTAGAGTCAGTGTCTAAGGCAGGAGCGTAAAGTCAGTGTCTAAGCGAGCGTAAAGTCAGTGTCTAAGGCAGGTGCGTAAAGTCAGTGTCTAAGGCAGGAGCGTAAAGTCAGTGTCTAAGGCAGGGGGTGTAGAGTCAGTGTCTAAGGCAGGGGGTGTAGAGTCAGTGTCTAAGGCAGGGGGTGTAGAGTCAGTGTCTAAGGCAGGAGCGTAAAGTCAGTGTCTAAGGCAGGAGCGTAAAGTCAGTGTCTAAGGCAGGAGCGTAAAGTCAGTGTCTAAGGCAGGAGCGTAAAGTCAGTGTCTAGAGCAGGAGCAAAAAAAAAAAAAAAAAAAAAAAACGGTGTCTAAGGCAGGAGCGTAAAGTCAGTGTCTAAGGCAGGTGTGTAAAATCAGAATCTCGGGCAGAGAGTGTAAAGTCAGTGTCTAAGGCAGGGGGTGTAGAGTCAGTGTCTAAGGCAGGGGGTGTAGAGTCAGTATCTAAGGCAGGAGTGTAAAGTCAGTGTCTAAGGCAGGGGGTGTAGAGTCAGTGTCTAATGCAGGAAGGTAAAGTCAGTGTCTAAGGCAAGAGCGTAAGGTCAGTGTCTAAAACAAGAGCGTAAAGTCAGTGTCTAAGGCAGGGGGTGTAGAGTCAGTGTCTAAGGCAGGGGGTGTAGAGTCAGTATCTAAGGCAGGGGGTGTAGAGTCAGTGGCTAAGGCAGGGGGTGTAGAGTCAGTGTCTAAGGCAGAGGGTGTAGAGTCAGTGTCTAAGGCAGGGGGTGTAGAGTCAGTGTCTAAGGCAGGGGGTGTAGAGTCAGTGTCTAAGGCAAGAGCGTAAAGTCAGTGTCTAAGGCAGGGGGTGTAGAGTCAGTGTCTAAGGCAGGGGGTGTAGAGTCAGTGTCTAAGGCAGGAGCGTAAAGTCAGTGTCTAAGGCAGGAGCGTAAAGTCAGTGTCTAAGGCAGGTGCGTAAAGTCAGTGTCTAAGGCAGGTGCGTAAAGTCAGTGTCTAAGGCAGGAGCGTAAAGTCAGTGTCTAAGGCAGGAGCGTAAGGTCAGTGTCTAAGGCAGGAGCGTAAAGTCAGTGTCTAAGGCAGGAGCGTAAAGTCAGTGTCTAAGGCAGGAGCGTAAGGTCAGTGTCTAAGGCAGGAGCGTAAAGTCAGTGTCTAAGGCAGGAGCGTAAAGTCAGTGTCTAAGGCAGGAGCGTAAAGTCAGTGTCTAAGGCAGGAGCGTAAAGTCAGTGTCTAAGGCAGGAGCGTAAAGTCAGTGTCTAAGGCAGGAGCGTAAAGTCAGTGTCTAAGGCAGGTGCGTAAAGTCAGTGTCTAAGGCAGGTGCGTAAAGTCAGTGTCTAAGGCAGGAGCGTAAAGTCAGTGTCTAAGGCAGGAGCGTAAGGTCAGTGTCTAAGGCAGGAGCGTAAAGTCAGTGTCTAAGGCAGGAGCGTAAAGTCAGTGTCTAAGGCAGGAGCGTAAGGTCAGTGTCTAAGGCAGGAGCGTAAAGTCAGTGTCTAAGGCAGGAGCGTAAAGTCAGTGTCTAAGGCAGGTGCGTAAAGTCAGTGTCTAAGGCAGGAGCGTAAAGTCAGTGTCTAAGGCAGGAGCGTAAAGTCAGTGTCTAAGGCAGGAGCGTAAAGTCAGTGTCTAAGGCAGAAGCGTAAGGTCAGTGTCTAAGGCAGGAGCGTAAAGTCAGTGTCTAAGGCAGGGGGTGTAGAGTCAGTGTCTAAGGCAGGGGGTGTAGAGTCAGTGTCTAAGGCAGGAGTGTAAAGTCAGTGTCTAAGGCAGGAGTGTAAAGTCAGTGTCTAAAGCAGGGGGTGTAGAGTCAGTGTCTAAGGCAGGGGGTGTAGAGTCAGTGTCTAAGGCAAGAGTGTAAAGTCAGTGTCTAAGACAAGAGCGTAAAGTCAGTGTCTAAGGCAGGGGGTGTAGAGTCAGTGTCTAAGGCAGGGGGTGTAGAGTTAGTGTCTAAGGCAGGAGTGTAAAGTCAGTGTCTAAGGCAAGGGGTGTAGAGTCAGTGTCTAAGGCAGCGGGTGTAGAGTCAGTGTCTAAGGCAAGAGTGTAAAGTCAGTGTCTAAGACAAGAGCGTAAAGTCAGTGTCTAAGGCAGGGGGTGTAAGTCAGTGTCTAAGGCAGGGGGTGTAGAGTCAGTGTCTAAGGCAGGAGCGTAAAGTCAGTGTCTAAGGCAGGAATCTAAAGTTAGTGTCTAAAACATGGAGTGTAATATGTATTGACGGAGTATATAGTCAGTGTCTAAGGGAAGAGGGTAAAAGCAGTTACTAGGGAGTGAGAGCGTAATCTAGCAGTTAGCATGCTACATAAACAAACACTGTGAATGCGACCCGCATCATTTGCTGCATTACCCAGCCCACATGACTCAGTGCACAGGTGTGACAAATGACGCATCGCGACCCCGATCTCACGTCTAATTAGGGACACAGTCTTAGCAGCCATCTTGCAGGGCTCCTTTTTAATTGCTGCTCGCAGCTATATTTAATAACTTAATGAATCATTCATTCGCTGTGAGTGTTTGTATAAAATCAGCCCTCTTAATCACATTAGTGGACTTGTTTTTTTTTTGTTTTTTTTTAAGTGCACGGCGATTCAACATGGCACTATTGACCGGAGGGAAAATAAAGCAGCTTGTTGCGGGCACGCAGTCGAACAAATGAACCGAGCAGCAACTTTTGTTGCGCTTTACAAAAGCGTGATGGAAACATGACCCTCTACATAATGCTGCGGAACACAAGCGTTAACTGAAGAGTCAGTTAGACGTGACTGAGCAACAGCGTGAAAACACTTCTGTAATTTTTTTGGGCACAAAACAGGACATTTAACCTTCGAACCAGCAAACAACTTCACTTTGTTATCGTTTATTTGTGTGCACTTAATAAGAAGCTTCACGGTTCATGAATGTAAAGGAGCATAAAAAGTTAATAGTAGTGAAGTAATTATTTAGTCATTAGCATAGAACAGCTAGTTCAAGCTTTCTCAGTCAAGCAACAACGGCAAGGTCAAGCACAACAAGCTGTTTCGTATCTGAGCAGCCTATTCGACACGGACAAACCGAGGAAGTGCTTGTGGCGCGCAGAAACACAGCTGGCGTGTTCGCCCGTGGATTCTGGGAGCGCCGGATAACCGAGAGCATGAACATGGAACGTCAAAGGTCACAGAGTTCAGTGGGCTAATGCAGGCATCGAGGCTGGACTAGAGGGCTTTGTGAGGTGAAGAACGGCAACATGCTGTCCTGACCCATCTGGCCTTGACCTAGGGCACTCCAGATGGCGTGATCAGAAATTCAAATCCCTTCCACCTGTTTCCTATGAACACTGAATTCACATTTGAGAAATTTTTGTATATAATGAACCACACATGGCTGGAAACAATAACTTTAACACGATTTATAGCGCATTATATATCATATAGGAAGACATGGGCAGCGAAGGCTCTAGGTTGATGGTTTGGGGATCCGAGGATCTGGGTTGCCTCACCCCCATACTACCCAGCAAAAATGGGAGGGTTGTGTCAGGAAGGGCATCCGGCGTAAAAACCTGGGCCAAGTTGTTGCGCGGATTGATGGTCCGCTGTGGCGACCCCTCAGCCGAAAGATTAACAACAACATGTTATACAGAAATTGATGATAAATCTATTGTAAAGTTTTTATACTTGGCACACTTAGCAGCATGGAAACTGATATATTACTTTTTTTTTTTTTTTTTTTGGATTTTTCCCCGATTACCTCCCTAATTTAGTCGTGTCCAATTCCTCCCCGTCACTAGGGGGCTCCACATTAAGGCTACTACTACCACTCAGCCGGGAGGTCCGAACCACGTGACGCCAGCCGACCGCATCTTTTCGAACTGCTCGCTCGCGCACCGTTGGGGGCGGCGTAACACACTCGGAGGACAGCGCTATCCGCTCCCTCCGCTGCGCGAGCTCACAGACGCCCCTGACTGGCTGTAGAGCCGTGATTAATGTCGGAGCACTAAGTACCTCTCATCCCTCCCCTCTGAGAGAGCTCGGCCAATCAGCTCTCTCTAGACCTCCGGCTGCGAGAGGTTACAGCACCACCCGGGATTCGAACTCGCGATCTCCGGATGATAGGGCGAGCGCTTTAACCACTGCGCCACTCGGAGGCCCTGATATATTACTTTTATTATTATTAGTAGTAGTCTTGCTAGTCTGGTATACTTATCAATAGTTCTAGTCACAATCCCCACAATGCACTGCGAATCTATCCATTTTCCTCCAGAGAAACAGCGGCAACCATTGAACCATTTACGAATTTACCAATCAACAACATACTGCGCAGGGCTAGACATCATCGGAAAAATGCACATCCAAAATCATTCGCACCCTTCCCGAAAACAAAGAATCTAAAAATGAGCACTAATCTAATCACTAGCACTAATGTTCTAAAACGATTCCATGTTTACTCTGCACTCTGCCGTAGACACCGAACAAAACACCACCGCACAAACCTAATTAAAAGGTAATTGTACAATAATATATATATATATATATATATATATATATATATAAAAAAGCATTTCTAAATGTTTAGTTCACAAACTGTTTTTACTTTTTATTTATACATTTATTGTTAATTTAAAGGGTGTCAGTATTTTCCGACCTGATGCTGTGTACTGTAGTTTGATTTGGGAGCCTTGCTTTGGTTGTTGTTAGTTGCAGAAATGTATCTAGTATAAAGTCTATGAGCATGAAGTCTATTTTATCATGAAATCCATCTTGCCGTCTTCACAGTCGGTATGCTCTGATCATCACTTGTTAGATGAAAATGAGTAATTTTTAGATTCTCAGCACTCTGACAAACGAGATCTGTCAGAACAGAGAGAAAAGTGGCCACAGGTCGACACGCCAAGACTTGGCAAAGATTAAAACCTTATTTTCTTAATGTCTAATTACGCTTGATTTGCAGGCAATTTCACATCTGTTCTTCGCCATGAACGCTTCTCCGTCCTCGGCGGCAGGATGTGAATAATTAAATCCGGACGATTACAGTGCTCAGCAATTTGTTTTTATTATTTAGTATCATTTCAGAAAGTTTGACGTTGTAAAACAACAATCCATCACGGTGTTGTTTACCCAAAGCCAGGGTTCAGACTTGCATCAGTTCCGTGAAACTTCACTGCTTGGTGATCTTACAGCGAGTTTCATTTTCTTAAATAAAAACTATTTTTTTTCGCCGCCGCGGGCAAACAGCAGAGCGGGATTGTGACTGAGCGCCGAACGATTTGCGTAAGAAATGTGATGTAACATCACAACATTATTTTGCAGGAAATCATCTCAGGGCGAAAATCTATGATATAACATCATAAAACACACAGTATATCTGATCACGATACAAACATCTACTTTCATCCTAAATTCTAATTATTTCTCACTTCAATCAGAAGGCTTTGATTCATCTCTCTAGAACAGCAGATCCGACAACAACAACAAAAAAAAAATCACAGGTTTTATATATTATTGCCTTTCTTTTAACATTTCACCGTTTCTATAGTAACAGCTCACACATGTACAGTAACTCCTGTATATAATGGACACTAGACGTAATCTGACTAAGAATAAACAGATGTGGAAATAGGTTTGGTTCTGTAACAAAGAAAAACGGGTAGACGTTGATGCTGTGAAGCTTATGGAACGTTAAAAGCAGGAGTCTCCAGTGTCAGCGGTTTATATCTAACAGTCAGAGGTGACTAACTTGTTCCACAGACGTTCCACAACATTAAACGTAACTACAGAAAGATTTGAAAAAGTGTTGAACTAATTAAAGTTGTTTTAATTAGCAGATGACTGCGGCGTAAAAGAAACAAAACACTTGGGATTGTGTGGTTTTAGGAAATGAATTAAAAAATGAACTCTGCATTAATTACTTTCTGTTAACAGCATGAATCATGGTGATTAAAATGGAGCGTACCATTAAAGGTTAGTCTTCGTGGAGGCGAATCGATTACAGTGATGCTGTCAACATTGCTATATAAGATCTTACAGTCATATCAGACTATTTGGTTGCCCCATGAAAATGCTGTAGGTGCAACTATGTTTCGTCTTCTTCTACTTCTTAAGGTAAATCCAAGTACAATTATATAAATATCACAAGAACACATAAGGCCTAGGAGCATCTCAAATGTATTTAATTTTCCTGATGAATAACGCCATGCTACATGAATATGCATACATATGCAAACGGAAACATTTGCATATCCATCCTAGCCATCGCAGCAAGCAAGCAACTAGTTAGCATCTAGCAAACTTTCTCCAAGTTGAATCTAAATCTGTTTCAAACTAAATAAAACAAACAAACAAACAAAAATGATTACAATGCTAGATCCCTAACAACCACGTCTGTATCTAGCACTAGCATTACCTTAACGATCGCTAGCCAGCTAGTTTAGCAGACAATAGAAGTTCAAGCCAGTGAGCCTATTTTGTGACATCACAAACTTTGGAAGGGGGGGGGGGGTGTGTGTGATGAAGTAATTAGACTTGGTCTTTTTAAAGGTTTAAATCAGATTATTTTTAATACATTTAAATTACACTTAATGATACGGTTAGCTTGAATAGTTTGTTTTAATGCTGAAGGTAGAATCTCTTTTCTTCCCCAGTGTATTTTTTTTTTTTACTTTGATTTTTTTACTTTTTTTTTTTTACTTAAATTAAATTAGCAATCGACTTTCACATTTCTACCCCACTCTGATCTTCAGAGACTGCAGACTGTCTTTATGCTCCAGCACATTCGTCCACAAAAGAGCAAACGTGTGATTAAGGACTTAATTATCTTGCTACTCGAATCTCACACCTGACAAACATTCACACCGCCGCCGCCGCCTCTGGAGAGGGTCTGTTAGAGGTGCTACTCGCAGTGCGAACACACTGGGCACTCTGTGTGTGTGTGTGTGTGTGTGTGTGTGTGTGTGCGCGTTAGAGAGTGTGAAAAAGACAAGTCGAGAGCAACAGGAGGACACCACGCACCACCATACACACACACACACACACACACACACACACACACACACACACACACACACACACACACAAAATAAAAGGGTGACGTAATGATGGCATTCACAATTAATTAGTCAGCACATTTCACAGCACAAACACTCGAGTCATGCAGGAAAAAAAAAAATTAACGAAACACTGACAGATTATGACACTGTTACTCAAATATGACAAGATAATACAGAGTCACTTAGCACATTTTATATATCCAGAGATCACATGTTACAGCTTTGACAGGAAGTCACACTCGTGATGTGAGTAAAAAAAAACAAACAGGATTTACTATCTTGAAAAAAATACATACATGTCAGTGATAGGTCAATATCTGATGAACCATCTAATAATTGATTCATGTTATGATCTCCCATCAAGAAGCATGGTCATTTTCAGAACAATTGGCACCCTTTAAGAGAATGTGCAATACTTTTTTTTTTTTTATCCGAATATGGGCTTATACACAGCAACATTTATTTATGACACCAAAATTCTGCAATCAAATTTGTTAGTTGACTTCACTTTCCAGGAAATCCAGAAAGGTAGGAGATCATAAAATGAATGAATAAATGAATAAATAAATAATCATGTGAGTAATAATGAATTAGATTAGATTGTTTATGTTACAAACATATATACATGATTAAAAAAGAAAACTACCGTCTACTCACATGTTCAAGTATGAAATCCTTCAATGCAGGTGTTGTGTTGCTGTTGTGTTAAGAATTTCTGTAGTACTTAAGTGTTTAATGTGTTTTGTGGTATATTATGTCCGCAGGGTAACGGCTTGAGATTATTTTTAAGAGAACGGCATTAAGATATCAGGTGAGCAATGTCAACACAAAGCTAAGGAAAATTAAATCACTACATTTTCTGATTCCAGTGGAGCTGTGAGCGAGACTTGTATTAGCTGGCTACCTACCTAGCAGGCATTACCTAACAATAGCTAATGAGCTAATAGCTCATTAGCTAATAAAGTTTAGCTAATGAGCGTCATATGTTTTAGGTAACACGAAGTACTGTAAGCAAGCAGTTTGAGTAAATGGATCAAATTGTGGGACGTTGTATTGGACGAGGTTTATTTCTCAGAGGGGAGACATGTTTGATGTTTGCTTTAAAAAAAAAAAAAAAAGGTTTGTGCATGTAAGCTTTAATTCTGGTTAATGAAAATCTCAGCCGTTGAAGGTCCCATATTTGACTATTTCTTTGACAATTAAAAAACAGGTCTCAGAGCACTACTCCTGAGCCACGCCCCTCCAGAGAACAGCATAGCTGAGTAACAAGCGGGGGGAGGGGCGCTTCTTTTATTAGGTCACATTAGAGCGGGAATCTTGGTGCTGTGTTAAAGGCCCGGGCCAAAAAAAAAAAAATAAATAAAAATAATAATTACATTACGAGTCAGGCGTCTGGGAAAACGGGAGTGACTTCTCTCTGAGTTCAACTAGGTGTGACTCCACCCATACGTGCAGCGGCTTTAAAAACATGATGAAGAAATTGTAGCGAAAAAGTGCAAATTATATGAATTTCGATATGGAACTTTGATTTGTTAAAGCAAAAATGTTTAAAATGTGGGTACACATCTTATTAAATAATTAATATTTTGTTAAGCAACCCACACCACTAAACACATTGATTTAGTTGCGTAATGTGAAACTAGTAATGGGTGTGGCCTAAACAACAATGAATCCCAGCTCTGATAAACACATCTAGTTTTACTCAGATTCCCTGTAAACCCGTTAAAAACAAGGAAAATAACGTAAAATAATGTATTTGTTTTTTATTTTGGATGAGACCGTAGCTATATAGTTTCAGTGGGAAAAAAAAGCAAACATCAGACAGTTGACAGTGAAAAAAAATTTTTTTTGATAATTTTATCTTGCCTCAATTTGCAGTCATTTAATACCAAAATATGTCTCAGGGAACGGAATGTTGTGCTTGCCTTAATTTAATTTCTCTTCCATTTATTTTTTCAAGAGATATGACATTAAATTAAATAGTGTAATTCGATACTAAATGAAGGTGAAGGTGAAACGTTGTAGAAATGTCTACACTTTGTAAATATCATAGGAATGGATTTGGGTATTTATTCCTACATTGCAAAGAATGGTTGCATTCTGAATTAAAAAAACAAACAAACAAAAAAAAAACGAATGCTGTAAAACGAAGACAGTCGAAGACTGGGTTAGTGATACTCGGTACCGCAGGTTCATTTGGCAGTCGCGGTCCACCGCGGACGCCTCCTGCCATTACATTTGCCGTGACATCTCATTTGATTTAATTTGCCAATTAACGTGCCTCGAGATGGGAATTAGACTAATAAATCTGCGTGGCCTTTTTCCCTCTCTGAGGATGGTAAGCGGCGAGGGGGGGGGGGGGTTTGACCTCGGGAGGAAAAAAAAAAGAGAAAGTGAAGCAAAACTGATCCGTGCTGGAGTGAAAGGCTCTGCTGGTGATCTAGTGTGCGTGTGTGTGTGTGTGTGTGTGTGTGTGTGTGTGTGTGTAAGTAGTAGAGTGTGTCTTACCTGTCACTGTAGGCGGCAGCGGCAGCTGTGGCAGGCTGGGCGTATCGGTAGGCAGCATAACCGCCCTACAACACAGACACGTACACACAAAACCATACAAAGGAACAATTATAAGGCCCACTTGTTGCTTTCCACCCACTACCACCACAATCATATCATTATTTTAATGTCCTTTAACATCATAAACTATATTTAAGACAATCAAACATGTTGCTATGGAAACCACAAGCATTCGCTTTGTTCAGGGTCTGGTTCAGGTTTTTACACAGATATTACAGATGTATAGGAATGTTAAAGAAAATCCAAGTTTAGAAGGAAGTAGCAGAGGTCGCTAGTGCCTCTGGTGTAAGTCAGCCACTATTATTAGAGTATTATTATATAATATAATTATATTATATTATTATTAGTATAGTTAGCTAATCGAATCGGAGAACAAAGCCAGCACAACGCCAAGTCACAGTGATGTTGATACTGATTAATGAGTGTAGCCCTTTAAATCCACAGCATTTTTAGACATTTTTTGCATTAGTATGTTTTTATATAGGGATCAGGATTGTGCAATATAGAGATTTCTTTTTTTTTTTTACCTAGCACAACCTGATGTGATGACAAACATGACAGAAAAAAACAGGTAAATATGTTTTTTTATGGTTGTTTATTTTTGTTTCTGTGACGAAAAACAAACAAACAAAACAAACAAACAAAAAAAGAGCATTTTTGTGAGTTCTAAATTTTTTGAATGGCAACTTTGGTTCCACATGACATCTGAAAACCCGTTTGATGATGAAAACACAGTTTGATGTTTGAATCCTGCCCTGTTGATACTGTACACACCGGCAAGACTTTCATATAAGCAGCTGCTTAAAAAAAAAAATTAGTCATTGATGTACTTGTGCTGCTTGAGTTTAAAGGTTTGATTTGTGTTTAGTTACTGTGCTTAGCTTTAGAAGACTGTTAGAAGATTTAAAATTTTATTATTGAAATTCCTGTTTAACTTACAACTTCGTTCGTACAACTAAAACAATTCAAAATATTTTTAATGGTAAAATAATAATAATAATTAAAAAAAAACCCAACAAACAACATTTAAAATACGTTTCATTATTTTCTTTCAATATGGCAGAATCCACAGAAGTTCAATTAGTAAGTATATTTACTGTAACTTTTTTCTCTTTCTTCTTAAACTACAAAAACATTGTTGATTCTGTTCCATTTCCACCATCGTTCCACCATTAAGAAGTCTTTCAAGAAGCACCAAACACTTGTAAAGCCTAGATTCACTCATTAGCGAACTCCCTGTGCTGCCTAGCAACTCAGCTTTAGAGATTGGTTAGCGATTCATGCTAAGTATATATGGAGTGTTATTTTAGTCAAACCGAGTCTATTATTCAGGATTATTCTCAGCACAACTGAGGAAAATGTTAATCCTAGACTCACTTCCACTCTCATTCAACCATATAGCTTAGTACTAACTTCAGCTAGCTTCACACTAGCTTCAGTCATTAGCTAACTTCCCTGATGGGTGGTCTGCTTTCGCTGGCTCCCTAGCAAAATGCTAATCTTTTCTGAGTAATTTATCATCGTATCTGAGGTAAATGTTGATATTCCAGACACGTTTGACACATTGTCAGTGTCCCCACACCATTCCATTTCCTTATAGGGCTTATAGCTAAATGCTGGTTAGCTTCAGTCGTTAGCTAGCTTCTTCCCTGCACGTTTACTTTCCCCAGGTTCCTCTTCCTGCTCCTCACTGCACGTCTGTAGTTTGCCTCCGATATTAAATATACTGTAGGACTATAGACGTGTGGAAGTTTGACGTGAGCGGTTCAAATAATTGAAGCTAAATCTTAAACCGAGAGGACAGACACATCCTGTCTCTGTAACGATCCACGTTTTCTCTTAAACAAAAATCTCACACAGAAGTGAAGCAACTCCTCAGACTGCATTCTCCAAACTCAATTTCTGTCCTGTCCTGTTCTCTCACTTCTTCACCCTGCCCTTACCCCCCCCCCCCCCCCCCCGGCCCCCCCCGTCTCTCTCTGCGGTCCTGCTCTTCTTTCCTTCATCCTCATCAAGGATGGTACACTCGTCCACCGGGCTGTCACACTTCAGCTCTCCCCTCTCCCCTCTCTATTTATTTATTATTAATTTCTCTCTCTCTCTCTCTCTCTTTATTTCTGCTCCACAATTTCAGCCTTGTACCAATTTTAGACATTTTTACTATTTTGACTGGATGTGTTCTGATCCTAAAAGCCCTGTGACTAGGTGATTTTCTGATTATACCCTTTTGTCATCTATTAGCGTGCCTCATTTTTATAAAATGTAAGATTATTTTATTATTATTTAAAGCTAATACAGTGCATCCTTGGGCGAAACAATGATCTTATGCTGCTGATGTGAAAAAAAGACACACACACACACACACACACACACACACACACACACACACACACACACACACATCTAGACAAAGTAACCTAAGCAACACCTAGATATTACAAGCTTCTTCTTCTTATTATTATTATGAGAGTACTTGTGTGGCGAAACATCATTTAGACCACTGCGGGCTATACAGCCGTTAAAGATCGCCCAGTGACGTCCAATAAAGGTCCCAAAATGAACTGATTTCTTGTATTTGTCGTACAGAATTACATCGGCGTAAACATGCTGATTGTGTGAAACTGAAGAACGCAGACATCTCTCGATTTTTATCTAGCAAAAGTCCTTCAGTCTTCTCCGCATCCTCATTTTCACTCTCTTCTACTCTAGGAAATTACACTGCAGCATTCTCTCTCTCTCCCTCTCTCTCTCTCTCTCTCCTCCAGGCCATAACACTGCATCACTCCTTCCTCGCTCTCCTTTCTGCTCCAAAAATGGGGTTTCCCTGCTTGACTCGGGTTGCCAGGTATGCATAACAAGAATCACCAAATGATGCTAAAGATACTGAAACCTTTCCCAAGATAATATTCTGGAGATATTTTAAAACATGACATTTTTTTTTTAACTTAATGTCAAGTTTATCTCAGCTGCATATTAAATCCTGGATTCTGACTGCTCAGTTGTTGTTAATGAATCTTCATTAACAGCAATTTGCTACAGAGCCGATTGTTTTCGTGGTGACATCACATTCGCAGGGATTTTTTCAAGTTTTCTGTCAGGAGACTTTTGTGGAAGGAGCCTCTAGTGTCAGTGCATGGTAAAGCTGCACGCAGAAAGTTGTGTTTTTGGCTTTATTAACTGTAAAATAAGACAAAATAAAGGGCTGGTGAGGTGATACTATAACATAAGTGATAACAGGAACTGAATTGTTTTTACATTTTTATTAATATTATTATTTTTATTTATTTTTTCGCTGTGGAAGAAGAGGACCCAAACAATCCAGGAAACCACAGCGGTATCGCTATTGTAACTCTGCTCATCATATCGCAATGCCGTCGAATATTGGTGCATGATCATGAAAAATAAATGCTGCGATCCTAAAGACCTGGCATCCCATGGCATGATGACTCACTGCTTAATTCAGTCATCGTCTCTTTCCAGCTAGCCCCCATGCCAAATCATTTGCTCACGCAGTTTCAGAGAACGGCTGGGCTTTTTAGGGGGAAACGGGGGAACATCTAGAGCCCGTATTTAAAGCTTCCTTTTACTCCCGAGGCCACTCTGAGCACTGGGACAGAGCCGCTGGCTCAGGAGGAGTGACGGTGCGGTCAGGAGTTTAATACCGATCCAGAGTCAAGCCATCATTTATCTTTATGACTTGCAGCAAGGAGAGAGAGAGCGAGAGAGAGAGAGTGACGGAAAGTGAAGTGCTCTGTGTGTGTGTGGGGGGGACACATGAGGCATATCTGCGCCACTAAACCCTGCTGCTGGGGATCGGGTGCTCCTGTGTGGGCGTGTGTTTGTCTGGCCAAGTGCTGTTGTGTAAAAGAGATGATAATTGTCACACCTGCTGCCGTGTTTGTAATTTCTCAGTAATTCTCACCGTTGACATTTATAGAGACGAGATACGAGTCCGACACGTCAGTGTATAAAACGAGTAAGGAGTAAAACAGTCCGTGTTGATTATTTTCCAATAACGGCACGTCCTTAAGAGACTTAAGACGCTGAGAGTTAAGAGTTGCATTAAATCAGAAGACTGTACCGATTTCTTTTCTATAAAATAATTCATATTAAAATGTTATCATTTCCATAGTAACGAGCAATTTGCATAATTAAAAAAGATAGATAGATAGATAGATAGATAGATAGATAGATAGATAGATAGATAGATAGATAGATAGATGTGTGTGTGTTTTTAGCAAACAAAAAAAACTGTGATTTGGTGAAAATGTTTATTTAGTGGTTATTGGAAAGAGTCTCCAGTGTTAAGAAAAGTTGTAGCTTTAGGTTTTATCACATCTTCAGGACAGAAGTCTGCTTTGCAAATTTCTGGGTTACAAAAATAAATAAATAAATAAATAAATAAATAAATAAATAAAGTAAGTGCTGGTCTTTTTGCCTTACACACTTAAACAAGATTTTTTTTTTTTTAATATTAAAGTGAAGCGTGTATAACATATGTAAGTGCAGATTGTTCATGTTAAATGTAAAAATTAAATCATAAAAAACACGTTTGTTCACTGCAACTGTTTAAAAAAAATCCACACTACAGGATGTGCTTTTATAGGAAAATAATCAACGTGGAGTTAGTAGCAAGGACAACTTCGACTTCATTCCACCAAGCTTTCGTGGATTATTTACCCTAAAAGCATTTCATTTCTTACAAAGCACAGCATTTGCTTTTATAAAAGAAAGACATTCCAGTTGAGGAGAAATGACTCGAAACGTTGCAACTGCAGCCCCTTTTTTTTAAACGATCTCACTGATTTTTCCAGGACGTTTTATTGCTTGTGTTATTTTCCAGGTCTTTTCCATGACTGTAAAACACGTCTATAAATGTCCTGGTTTTCCGGGACGTGAGGGAGCCTTTGACTTTGTAAGTGTACGATTACTGACTGCAGTCCATCTGTTGGTGTGCACGATGTATTGGAGTCAACGGAAAGGGCGGGCCATGGACCAGACACGAGCTGGGTTGTAGCCAAAGCAGTAAAGACAAACAACCACCTCGCCGTCAAATCATCAGTTACACAGCCGCCTTTATTTCATCTGCATTAGTGAGGATGATAAATCTAATCTAATTTATTTTCCAGTATGGCTGTGAGTGTCCTCTTTCCAGCACCACATCAAAACCCTCCAGAGAGCAAGACATCCTTTATTAGGTTCTCCAGCTTTACCACAAACCATTCGAAAGATCTCAAACATCTTGCTACAAACATTAAAGAGCTTAAGCTTCTTGGTAAGTAGTCTGCTCATCCTTTTCCGGTAGAACTTTCCGTCCAGGATGGGGTCAAGATGGACACCAAGGTAATCTGTCACCACTCCATGAAGTTCTTAACGAGTTCCCTGTCCATCCATGATGCAATAAACAATCAGAAAATTCATGAAAATGGCAAAAGATTTGACCTGCCCTAAAAGCCCAATGTGTACAAGGTAAAGAGGAAAGAAGAAGAACATGGTTCCTTTTGGTGCTACAGTACTGCTCAGCAAGTGAGGGAGGTTCCTAGCCAAACAACATGGGATCTAGGCATCAAGTGGACATGTCCACCTGCATTATTCTCATCTTCTCTCTCAGCAGGGGAGGTCGGATGTTTTTAAACATGCTCGAGAAATCGAGAAAAAAAGTGATTTTTAACCATGTAGTCCAGATGGAAGTGGGCATTTTCCAGTAGAATCTTCATGACATGTGACTATGGGGTATATTGTAGCATTTGTTTTCATATTGCAGGTAGGCAAGTTATGATGGAGCACATACAGAACTCAGTACCCTGTAACCTCTGTTCATGTAACATAAGACACACCAGGCTCCTCAAAGAAAACATCACACTTCCAGAATTAAGAAATCTTCTTTTGTTTCACAAATTTCCATATATTTTTTACTTCACCAACACAAAGGACAGGCAAAACCAGAAATGTTTTCTCTTTGAGATTTAGAAACACACTGAATGGCCTAGTAGTCATCTGGACAATGTAGCAGCTTTTGTGCAAAAATGCTAATCAGGTGCAGGTTCCGTCACTGGCAGAATGGAACAGCTGATGACGTACGTAATGAATCCCAAATCGCAATAACAATTATAATAAACAAATGTAATGTGCACTATCAAGCATCTTTAAATTTAGTCATGGTCTTTGTGTTAAAAGTTCAATTCAAATGGAACAGACCCTGAATAACACCTGACAGCAGGTGCGAGTGGAGATCAGAGGTGAAGGTCATGTGACAGCAACTACTGTTCTATATTTATATATCCTTATTGCAATAACTTTTAAAAAAAAATGTATTATTTTATGCATTTTTTATATTCACTGAGAAAACTTGAGAAAACAAACTGACCTGATGTCATGATTGAAATTATTTATACAAAACAATTATTGCTCTATGATAATTAGCATGAATTTTGTTCAGGTCTGATGTGTGTGTGTGTGGGGGGAAAAAAAAACACTTCTTAAAACAATATTTGTATCACAGTGACTAAAATCTATTTTGATTTAAGATTTACCAAGAAGAAATGATCATTGTGATAAACATATTAATCAGAATTTTCTTTTGATAATTAATATTATTTTGTTACAAAATATACGGTATATTGACTACAATTAATTATTATTATTTTTTTAACCACATTAAAAAAAATAATTCTGTGTTATTATGAATTATTATTATTTTTGCCATGTCAACATGGTCTCTTTATGAATATTTTAGAAAGTTTTTGTTAGATTATTTAGCACAAATGCATGAAATGCTGCAGTACTTTTGCTGTTTTCACAGCAACACAAGGGACGTTTTAATCAGAGATGAGGTGATGGAAGAAAAAGCTTGAGTATCGGTTCATACTTACATAGATATCTGCGCCATAAAATCCGTCCTGGTAAACGACGCTGCGCGCACACACACACACACACACACACACACACACACACACAAAGTGACAAGTAAGTGCATGTTCCCATTCAAGTGCAAAGACTGTTCAATCTAATAATCTGGACTTAAGTAACATGAGCACGTTCATAACTGCACTCAGACACACTCAAACACCAATACAATTCCTCTTTCAGATTGATCCATTCACAGTGACGGCACTCGCGCTTTATTTTATTTTATTTTTTTAAATGAAGAAGCTCAAAGCAAATGAATAACAAATAGAAAGGGAAACCATATCATGCAGCAGTATTCACTCAAACAGAATGGAAGCCTTTATTTAATGTTTCAACTGCATGTGGGTTTTTTTTTTTCCCCCTCCATCCTATGTTTGCGTTTTATATTCGTTTATTGACTGTATTATTGATTTAGAGACTGCTATGTGATTTTTATTTTCTGGAGAATGCCGGCGTGAAAAAGATCCCCGTCGGAAATCAGCACACCCGAGAGTGCGAGAGTGTTTCTCATAAAGAGCAATAAGTCCAAATGAGTCATTCAAAATATGGCCCAGGTACGCGGTAACTGTATTACGGGAACAATGTTAGAGGAAACAATTTCGGAGCGAGCCTCGGCGTCTTCACAATCGCTTCTGTCAGGCAGAATATGGAGGTGAAGATCGGAGGAGAATATTTGCCAACATTTCTCACACAGGAAGTGAAACAATACAGCAGGAAGCCTAAACGTTTATATTAAGACTTTAAAGAGGGGGAAAAAAAAAAAGTGAATAGACTCTGAATCGACTCAGATTCGGGAAGTGAATCAAACAATCTGTCACAATCTGCCATTTCCATAAACGTACCCGGTGCCTACGACTCCTGCTAGTGTTATTCTGACTGACACGGAAGAGAGCACCCGGAGAGCACGACCAATTTTGATCTCTCGCGCGCCTGGCCATGTGTGGCTAACACATCATTTAAAACTGATTTTGGCCAGCTTCAACAAAACTACAAAATATAAAAACGGTAGGATGCACTGGGCCGACATGATTAAAGGGAGAGAAAGACAATTTTAACACTTTGGTGGTCTGACAGGGAAATAAACAACATGTCTGGGGCGTTCAAGTCAAAGGAGGACTTTTGAATGCACAGAATAACAGGTCACAGTTTTACAAGTAAAAAAAAAAAACTCTGTTATAACTCATATAAAAACTTTACATGAAATACTTAAATAAATATATAATAAATTTCTCTATATAATCCCCTGCCACACTAACACACATATAGTAGTGTTTCACTAGTGCTTGGATACCGTCAAGGTAGAAAGATTTCTTAGAAAGACTATGCCAGAGCCATGATCCTGCCATGAAGCCTGCTTCGTGTCCGAAACTTCATGGTGGCCTCTTAAGAAGCAGGGTCCGGACTGTACGAGGGATGGGGAAATAACTGCCGGCAAAGTTCCTGTAATATGAATGCTGAATGTTCACAGGAACGAGTGCAGTGGGCTCTGAGCCACCTCGGCCAGGATCGTCATTCACGGATGTACGGCATTCTTCAAAGCGTTTGCACCGTTCAGATGTTTTATTTTGGTTTAAGAGTCTCATCACTGTACTGTGCTGGTAGTGATTCATAAATATCAATTGCTTTTCATTCAGCAGAAATGTCATCACAAGTCCCCATTTGACTTGAACGTCCCTCTTATTAATGGGCGACACTACAGAGGTGCTGGGATTACTCTATATTTGAGTTTGAGAGTTGTTCATGTGTCGTGGTCTCTTACCCTCCGTATGCCGGGATGTGTGGTGGAGGAGCCGCTGCCCGAAATGTGTTGTACACTGTGCGTCCTCTCCCTCTTAAGTGCGCCCCTCTGTAGGCTGCAGCCGCTGTTGCAGCTGGGTACGGGAAGCCTGGCACTGTGTAACACACACACACACACACACACCAAACGTGTTTGTCGAAACAGAAGCCCCTTTTACAAGATCATAGGTTTAAAAAAAGAACACAAACTACAACAAATGTTTAAATAATAAAAATGAGCTAGCCTATGATTTGGATTAGCCAGAGTTTGGGTGACCTATGTTAGCTATTTAACCTAGCTAGGACTAATTTAGCAAACTCACAGCTGGTCAGGCTGAGATATCAAATTTCTAAATTATTAACAATTTCAAGGAACAATTAAAATACTATCACAGAAAATGTCAAGTATGTTTACAGCTTAATTTTTCTTAGAAATTTTAGCAACACATCTGAGGTAAATGTTGATACTTTTGCCTCCTTTTTGTCGTCATTCTGAACTTATAGTTGCTGGCTTATGCTAGCTTTACCGATTAGCTAACTACTTGACTGGGAATTCACATTTCCGAGTTGCCTAGCAAGATTTCCCCCCCTCAGAGTCTGAAATGTGTTAGCAGTCAATGCTAAGTATATCTAGCCTAAGTTTAATCAAACAAACTTTTCCGTCTTGGTGATTTATCAACACATCTGAGGTAAATGTTGATATTCTGGACATGTTGATCTCATTTCCACTCTCTTTATAACTTTCCATCTTAAAAATCCAACAAACAAACAAACAAACAAACAAGCAAGCTTCAGTCATTAGCTAGCTTACCTACTGGGTGTTCAGAGTGCCCAGCTGCCTAGCAACAGCATTCTCACAAATTCTAACCACTAAACTGGCACAATACGAAGCCATAAAAGCATTGTTTACTTTGTTATATAACAAAAAGTAAAAATAACAGGAAGTAAAGCAGGAGGTAAACGAATGGCATTACATAACAGGAAGTGAAACTACAATGAAAGAAAACACAATTTATTTTTATGAGTCCGTTTTTTAAGCACGCTAATTTAAGCACAGAGCAATAAATCCGACTCTAAAGCGTCTCTCAAATACACTTATATATTGAAAAAAAATGCACGCCATCTATTTAAAACTCAAATTAGAAAGAAACGCAATATAAAAGATGCAGAGAAGTAAAATGTAAAGAGATTTATGAGCATGGCGAGAGAGAAAAGTACAGTTTTTTTTTTTTTTTTTTTAAGATCATTAATCCTAATGGAGTGCTGCAGATGATGATGATGCTGATGGTGACGACAATGGTGATGATGATGGTCATGAGAGGAGGAGGTGGAAGAAACTGAGGCGCTGAGAATCTTTCATCCATTAATCATACAGTTTTAAAACAATGTGATATAATAAAAATATAACAGAAACCCTGAATCATTCATTAGGCACATGAAATATTTAGTGAAAGAAAAGTGCTCCG